>CM031935.1:46088358-46550858 GCA_018703725.1 Brassica juncea | reverse complement strand
TAACCTTGGATCAGATCCTGGAATCTGTACTTTCACGGAGCATTCAAACTCTATTTAAAGCACACTAAATTTTTATTTCCTTAAATTATTGTTTATTTTATTTTATGTTATTTATTAATTCTGATCAATAAATTTATTTATTTCTCTTATAAAACAAAAGTATAATAAAATAAAATTGAATTGGTTTGGTTACAATAATATAAAACCGAATATGGTATATTTTTGAACTTATGCTTTTACTGTTAGATTAAGCTCGAAAGAAAATGAAACTTGAGATATAAGTTAAAAACCTAATCCTACCGAATTATAACTCGAATTAATAAAAAAGATTAGAAAAAAGAAATAAAGAAATATGTTAAGTTCATAGAGATTAGGAGTTATCTAATCCTTACATAAAAAGGATGCAATGTTGTTGCATATGTAACTTATAAGTTTTATGAGTGTGTGTGAAAGAGCTTAAGGTTTTGAGAGATTTTCTTTAAGAGATTAATAAGAGAATTACTTTTATTATTGAGTTCTTATTTTTTTGTTTGTGAGATCTTGATTATGAGAGACTTGAGTTCTATATTTGCAACAAAATGTTTAATCGAAATTCGACTACTGTGTAGACGAATTCGATGTTGAGTTATCTAAAAGACGTTTATTGAATAGATTAGAAGATAATCACAAAGCAAAAAATCTTATGAGAAGATGGATTTACGGGAAAAAAAACAGAGTTAATTGAGAAAACAATAATCTTGTGCTGAAAAGTCTATAAATTAGTTAATGCTCATCATCGGTCTTTGGTTTGTCTTTATGTAGTCGATTATCTATCTTTTTTTTCAAAATCGGCTTAACTTCAGATCACTTTTGGTTTAAATTGAGCTGAATTCAATTACTAAATAGACCTTGTCGAATGATGCAATCCATCTCCAACACTAATGTTGGTTTTCCTTAGTTAACATTGTGTTTTACCCAAAACCATTTATAGTTTTATTTATATTTAAATTTAAAGCTATAAAAATTATTGTAAGATCGCGGCTAGATAAATTAATTATAATAAAAACAATTATCTCTTGTTCACATTTAGAAAAAAATTATTAAAAATACAAAATTTATATTTTAATGCATTATTTAATGATAAATTACTAATTTCAAAAAGATAATTGTGTTTATCAAAATTCTATCAATTAAAAGTTGTGGATATAACTAAATACAAAATATAATGTATTAATAATTAATATTTTTATATTCTTTATGTGTGAAAATTTTAAAAGTTACATTTTTTTTTAAATATAGGGAGTAGTTTTTCATAAAATCTGTACTACATGTGGAAATGTATTTATAATTTTATTAAAAAATAGCATATTTGTATTGACCACAAAAACTTTAATCTATTTCTTGAATTACATAATTATTTGTAATCTATTTTTATTGTCTAAAGGTTGTCAATATTTTATTTTTAGTTTATTTAACATTGTTTTTAGATAGTATATTTACCTCATGATGAATGTATATATTAACTAAAACTCGAACATATTAACGAAATTGTTTACGAGAAGCAAATCCTAAGGAATAATTAAAGCATAAAACTACAGGTGCACAATAACCAAAATCTGCCAAAAGCCAAGAAACATTTCTTCATCTGCAAACCAAAGAAAAACTAAAAATGGAATCAAAAGTCCATGCTTGATTTGAATTATAGAACAGAATTTAACATTACTTGCGTCTTCACCAACATTGCAATACATGAAAACAAGGTAAAAAAAACTAGAGAACAATTTAAGCGGATCTGCATACCCATACCGAGCCATGAGTAATAACAATGTTGTCCTGGCCTTTGGGCCACATATCAAGATCGATTGCCCTTACACGCAGCTCCATGTCCTTTATGTTCGGTTCATTGCTTCGTTTCGCTAGTATTAAGAAGAAATTTGGTCAAAACACACGACTCTGTTATCTAGTCAGAAAAAAATGTGTTGCAAGTAAAAAGAACAAAACGCACCGCTCGACCCGCAGAGCCACCACAGGAGAAGTGCTGAGGATAGTCACCAGATTCTCTCTCGAATACCACCAACAGTTGCGGTCGTCTTCCTCGCGTCCTGTGTCTACTCCATATTTGTAGAAGTACGTTTCATTCCACGGCTTATGAGTATACAAAATTGAGTTCCCACTCACACCACAACCATCAGGAAACTCTTTAGCCGAGCACGAGACACTCCCAAATTCTCCGATAATAAACACACGGTCTCCTATATCACTGACCACCACCCACTGACCAGCCTCCACATCTAGCCTACACACTCTTAGCGCTAACCGGTTGAAGTTCAACACATCGTCGTTACGAGGGATGATTTTCTCAACCAGGAAAAGTTCGTCATCACCACATTGAACCAGATCATTGCACGAGCCGCAGTTGGGTAGCTCCAAGGGATTCAGCGTAGTCAGTTCCTGGAAATGAGGATCGAAAGCGAAAACGTCTCCGCTGATAAAGATCGCATAAAACTTGCCTCTGAATGTGAATAGTTCCTCGCACGTAGCTATTGTGAATGGCTGTGTATGTAACCGCCTCCACCTCATTTCAGCACTTCTAAACACCAACAGAACTTTAGTGAGGTTAAGGAGAACAACAAAATCTCCTCCTCCCCCCTGGTTTAGAGGAAGAATAGCCACGTTTCTGTATCCTTCAGCATTGCAACCAATCATTCTGTACTGATGGCCGAGAGGGAAAATCTGGCAGTCGAGCATGTTCATCAACCTTGGATCAGATCCTGGAATCTCCACTTTAACTGAGCATTGGATAGGAGTTGGAAGCTCCTCCTCCTCCTCTGGCTCCTCATATCGCCTTATCCCTCCCAAGAAGTAGTCAGCAGCATGAGCTCGGTTTCTAAAGAGGAACAAAGGGATCTTCTCGAGGCTCCACGAGCCTTCGTGTTCGAGCGTGGGAAGAGAGTAACTTGGGCGTGAAAGGTGAGAAGGAAATGGAAAGATGGATCGCCACAAGGTGCAAACAGAGCGAGCATGAAGAGCATCGAAACAATCATCCAGATTCTTGGAGACGATGTGCAGTAGCTCTTCAGGGAGAAGAGACCAGTCCGGCTCGGACAATGTGATCTCGTTCGTTGTCATTTTTGCTGATGGAGACAGAGACATCTTTGAAGCCTGAAAGATATTTAATTAACAACAAATAACAAGAATCTGTCAAATTTAGTAGAAAAGAGTTGTTATTACACTATCTGAGGGAAGAGACGAGGATGATGTCGCAGGTTCGGTCATATTCACTGATTGCTTCGATTTCACAATCTGAACAGAGAAAAATAAAGCATCTTTGAGTTTGGAAAGGAAACATGAACAGAGAAGACGACTAATCGCACAACAGTCTGAAACTGAAACGGAGAATCAAATCGAATTCCAGAACATCTGTTTGTTTTTTTTTTTGTTGCAACTTGCAAGTTATTATCAAACAAAAAGGGGGAGAAAGAGTCAGTTACACAAACCATGGTTGGTGTCTTCTTTCTCGGTGCCATTTGAAATCTGTAAGAAATTTTAAGTTTCTTTCTAGGGTTCGTCCGGTAAACTGTAAAGAAACATAAACTACGGAACCGTCTGTCCTGTTAAATAATGAGTCATTTACCCAAGGCAAGTTATGAGTTTTTTTTTTCCTTTTGAAAAGAAAAATAAACTGCCTTAGGGAACATTACACAAACATTCCATCTATTTCATAAAATATCACTTTAGCATTTTTTTTATTAAGCAAAAACATTATTTTAGAATTACATAACAACTTAATTTATTTTCACTAATTTAATTGTAAATTACATCAATTTATAAATAAATTTATTTATCTCAAATACCATTGATTAAAGCGGTGTAATTAATACAAAAATGTATTTTAATTATTTTTTAATATTTATAAAAAATGCATAAATGACACTGAAAAACGAAAAAAGCCGAAGGGGCGCGGGGGAAGTATTTTTTGTATAAATATATTTTCTAAATTCTAACATATTTTACTTGTGATATATCTATAAATTTGTTTGTTGAGTCGAATGTGTAGTATTCTGATTCCTTGACATCCTTTCATTTGAGACAATGCCTCTGATGCCCCTAAATGTCAAAACACAATCTTAGAAGTACAACGTATAAAACAGAAAGAAAAACGAATTATTTTTAATTTGTTTAATAAGGAAAAGACATAAAACCCTTTAGAAGTTACAAATATTACACTTTGTACCTGGGTTTTACCCAGCCACTTCGACTGGACCTGCAATTGATTGGAAACCATGTAAACCAAAATCATTAAACCGTCTAACCACTGAAACCATTCTAACCCGTCGAACCATTTTCAAAATCTCAGACCAGATCTATTGGTTACTCAAACCCTAATTCCCAAATCGATTTCACTTCATTTCAACCTCCAACGAAATCTCTCCTCTCTCAACTATCGACGACGACGACGAAATCCGACGAAACTCTTGGAGAAACAGGATGGTGGAAACTCGACGGGGTAAGAGAAAGAATGAAAATCCATCGGGCAAGAAGGAAAAGTCTGTGAAGAAGGCAAAGTCCGAAGCTCCTTTAATGATCTAACTCACTATCTTTGGGTCTATCCTATCAGGCGTAAGAGCGAGGTGTTTTCAAAATTTCTACACTTCTCTACTTATGTTAAAAACCAATTTGGGGCTACCATTAAATCTCTTCAATGCGACAATGGAGGTGAATACAATAATAATCAATTCCACACTCATTTCTCTCAACATGGCATCACTTTCAGGTTCTCTTGTCCTCACACTTCTCAACAAAATGGAAAAGCTGAGAGGATAATTAGAACCATCAACAATGCTATTCGCTCACTTCTCTTTCAAGCTCAGCTATCTCCTTCTTACTGGGCGGAGGCTCTCCATGTTGCTGTCCATGTTCTCAACATTTTACCTTCAACCTCCATTGGCCGCAAAACACCTCATTTTGCTCTTTTTGGTAAGACGCCTACTTACTCACACCTTCGGGTATTTGGCTGTCTCTGCTTTCCAAACATTAACAACTCAAATCTTCATAAGCTCTCACATCGCTCAACTCCTTGTCTTTTCCTTGGCTACCCTACTAGTCACCGAGGATATCGTTGTATGGACCTCTAACCAATCGCATCTTTCTCTCTCGCCATGTGGTTTTTGACGAGTCCACATTTCCTCAAGCTCAAAAACAGTCTAGCAATACCACTCCTTACAACTTTTTGGATTGCTCAGACCAACCTTCGCCTCTTTTCAGATAAATTCTTCTTAACTCTGCTGCGGATCGTGCAATGCCTCCGCAAGCTCCAGCTCAAACACATTCCTCTGTTCCACCTACTACTGCTCCGCCTCCTGTTCCTCAGACTACTGTTCTTCCACCACAAAGAATGACAACTCGAGGACAGGCAGGTATAGTCAAACCTAAAAAGATTTTCACTCTTTACACTTCCTCTGCTTCTCGTCTTCCCACTTCCCACCATAAAGCTCTTCTTGATCCAAACTGGAAACGTTCAATGGTTGAAGAGTATGATGCTCAAGTTATTAATAAGACTTGGAGGTTGGTTCCAAAACCACCAAATGCTAACATTATAAACTCTATGTGGTTGTACAAGTATAAATATGATGCAGATGGAACTCTAAAGCGCCACAAATCGCGACTTGTAGCTAATGGGAAAACACAAGAAGAGGGAGTTGACTATGACGAGACTTTTAGCCCAGTAGTGAAACCAGCAACCATACGCTCAGTTCTTGACATAGCTCTGAATCATGGTTGGGACATACGGTAGCTCGACGTTAAAAATGCCTTTCTCCATGGCAACATCTCTGAGGATATATACATGCACCAACCACCCGGGTTCGTCGACAAAAAGTATCCACATTATGTCTGCAAGTTGGAGAAAGCATTATACGGTCTAAAGCAGGCTCCCCGAGCTTGGAATGCGCGCATCAGTCAATCCCTAAAACGCCTGGGCTTCGTTACCACCAAATCAGATGCCTCTCTCTTCGTCTATAGCTGCAATGGTGAACTTGCTTACCTTCTATTGTATGTCGATGATATAATCTTGACAGGTTCCAGCAAGAATCTCCTCGACAAAATCACTTCCAGCTTGAAGATGGAGTACCCCATGACAGATATGGGCCGCCTCTCATATTTCTTGGGAGTCAAGGTAGAGCACAACAAACAAGGGTTGTTCTTATCACAACGCAACTATGCGACTGACATCATAGCTCGCGCCGGCATGTCTGATTGTAAGCCCGTATCCACACCGTCTGATGTCCAAAAGAAACTGGCTGCTGAAGAAGGTGATCAAATTGAGAACCCAACTCAATACAGGAGTCTTGCAGGTGCCCTTCAATACCTCACTTTCACCAGACCAGACATCGCCTACGCAGTACAACAAGTGTGCCTCTTTATGCATGATCCCCGCCAAGTTCACATGTCGGCACTCAAGCGCATCATCCGATACATACAAGGAACGTTGGGCCATGGTTTACAGATGTATAAGTCGAAACAGAGGACACTGACCGCATACTCAGATGCAGATTGGGCGGGGTGTCCTAACACGAGACGATCAACATCGGGCTACTGCGTCTATCTTGGTGAAAATCTCATCTCCTGGTCATCAAAGAGACAGCCGACGGTGTCTCGTTCCAGCGCAGAGGCTGAATATAGAGGTGTTGCCAACGCCGTTGCTGACACTTGCTGGATACGAAACTTGCTCCTTGAACTACATCACCCGATAACTCGTGCAACTCTCATTTTCTGCGACAATGTTAGCTCCGTATACCTGTGCTCAAACCCAGTTAAGCATCAACGCACCAAACACGTCGAGCTCGACATACACTTCGTAAGAGACAAGGTTGCTTTAGGTGAAGTCAAGGTTATGCACGTCCCTTCTGCATATCAATATGCCGATATCTTCACAAAGGGCCTACCATCATCGTTGTTCACTTCCTTTCGAAACAGTTTAACCGTCAAGACATTCGACGCTTCAACTGAGGGAGGGTGAAAGAATATTCTCATATATTCTCAGTATATTTGTAAATCTCCTGTAATGTAGGAAGATCATACTGACATGTAACTATATATGTAACTCAACCAACGATGAATAAATCAAGCAAGTCTTTAGACTCTTTCAGTTTGTAATGTCGGCCTCATCTACGGCACTGGAGAAGACGACGACGGAAACTTCTGAAACTACGGTTCCGGAGGAGACGACAAGTCTGGAGAAGAGAAGTGATGTATCGGAGCCAATAAATGTTCTTGTGGATGTTGCGGCGACGGCGATTGAAGCAATAGACGCCTCTGAAATGAGGAAATCTGATACTGAGGCTCGTCCCACTGCTCTGGTGAATCGGAGTACGCAATTAGAGGAGAACGAAGCTGGTGACGAAGAAGAGAAGTCTGCTGCCTCTGATAACGACGACGAAGCAGAAGAAAATTCAGCTGGCTCTAATGAAGACAACGGAGGAGAAGAATCAGAAGAAGAAGAAGAAGGAGAGAAAGGAGTAGCAAACACTGAAGTGGAAGCTGGTAATGACTCTACTCGTGAAGGTCATGGTGATGTTGGTGAGCGAGTACTAAAAGAAGAGATTGAGAATGAAGAAGGCAGAGGAAGGCCAGCGGAAGAGGTAACAATTATTTAATATAATTTGATGCGAATTATTAGCTCTTTGGTAGAAGTATGGAATAGTCAGTAACACTTAGCGTAATACTAGGAAAATACAGGACAACTAGATAATACTTTGAGAACTGAAAGAAAAATATTTGGAGCTTTGTTGGGGTCAAAATCGGTCATGACGAAATCGATTCCCGAAAGTCCTCGGAAAAACCAAATCTCGGTCAAAACTTCAAAAACCAAAAAAATGAATAACCGAAACGGATCGCCCGACGAGCACCGGTCTACTCGCCGGCGAGCACGACCGTAGCACGGGTCAGCTCGCCCGGCGAGTACGACCACATTGCGGGTCAACTCGCCGGCGAGCTCGACCGAAGCACGGGTCAGCTCGCCCGGCGAGTATGACCACATTGCGGGTCAACTCGCCGGCGAGCTCGACCGAGGCACGGGTCAACTCGCCCGGCGAGTACGACCGCTTTGCGGGTCTACTCGCCGGCGAGTACGACCGCTTTGCGGGTCTACTCGCCGGCGAGTACGACCACATTGCGGGTGTTCCTTGGGGTGAGTAATATCACTAACTAATCTTCCCTTTAAAGAGCAGTTACAAAAACTATTTTATAGTGTGAACTATTTTTTAATTCTCTCTATGGCAGAGATATGATGCGGTTGTGGGAGATACAACCATACTGGCGAACAGGTCCTCTTACGTCGATTTCACATTCCCTTTCATTAAATCAGGAGTGGGATTGATTGTCCCAATGGATGACCTTGTGAAGAGAGAAGAATTCATTTTCTTAACACCTATGTCATGGAAATTAGGTTCTACTGCCATTGCGTTTTTCTTCATTATTGGCTTTACTGTTTGGGTTGTTGAGCATAGGTATAATCCAGAATTTCAAGGAACGAAAAGATACCAAGCTAGTACCATCTTCTGGTTTGCCTTCTCTACCATGGTTTTTGCTCCAAGTAATCAATCTTTCCTCCCTAAATCTTAGTATATCTGGATGTATCGATATTACCTTTGCTTAATGCTTATTAATGAGTCGCTGCTCTCAGAAGAAATGGTGTTCACCTTTGGAGCAAGGGTCTTGGTTATTTCATGGTACTTCATCGTTCTCGTGTTGACTCAAAGTTACACAGCCAGTTTAGCATCACTTTTAACCACACAACAACTTAATCCAACCATAACTAGCATGCGTAGCTTGCTCGAGAGAGGAGAAAGAGTGAGTTATCAGAGAACATCGTTCATCTTTGGAAAGCTTATAGAAGAAGGTTTCTCGCCATCTAACCTTGTGCCCTTTGATACCTCCGAAGAATGCGATGAACTTCTGAGAAATGGAACAAAAAAGGGTGGCATCTCTGGAGCTTTCCAGGAAATACCTTACTTGAGACTCTTTCTTGGACAATATTGCAACACGTATAAAATGGTTGAAGAACCTTTCAATGTTGATGGATTTGGATTCGTAAGTTTCCAACACTATACTTCACTGAAAAAATGCATTAAATGGTATAGATCATAATTCTCTTTTTGCAGGTTTTTCCAATCGGGTCGCCTTTGGTCGCAGATGTTTCGAGGGCTATCTTAAAAGTAGCAGAGTCACCAGAGGCTACGAGGCTTGAGCGCGCATGGTTCAAGAATAAAGAAGAAAGTTGTCCAGACCCAGACACAAGTCCAGATCCAAATCCATCTGTTACCTCTAGACAGCTTGGTTTAGACAGTTTTCGGCATCTTTTTATAGGTGTGTCTATTATATGCATTGTAACCCTTGGAGGATTCACTTTCCATTTACTAATCAAGACTAACGGGAATAATTTGTGGGGTGAATTTAAAACACAAGAAACTAACTCGTATATCAACCTGGTAGCGAAATGTTCATGTTCGTCAAAACAACAACCACCTGATGATAACGACAGTCAAGCAGCAAGCCAGACGAAAATCGTTAAGACACAACCATGCTCGATTTAGAGCATGTTCTCACAGTGCATTCTCACTAGGTCCTTCTCTTTTTCTCAAATTTCTTTGGGTAATTTTATAAGGGCCAAATTTGCAATATACTATGTTCTTTAATCATGTTGATTATCAATATGTCATGTGTGTTATCTTCTTTTCTGTTGTTGAGTGTTTTCTCTTTTTGATGGAAGAGGAAAATTTGCAATCGACTCTTCATGGACACTTTCTTGAAATATGAGTGAAAATTTGCCAAAACTGTCATACTATTTCATTTCCTAAAGAGGAAAATCTTCCAAGATATATGCCATGGAGAGTTTGGCTTTAAATGGGAGCATTCAGCTCTGGAAGTTTTGACCATGTGGTTCAAAATGTATCATTGTTATGGAAGAGCTGATGAAATATTGAGAATCAGAAACATGTGAAAAGTTTCATCCAACCATAACTAGGAAACTAGGATGAGTAGCTTGCTAGAGAGAGAAGACACAATGGTTATCAGAGAACATCTTTCATCCTCCCAAAGCTTAAAGAAACCAGTTTCTCACAATCCAACTTTCTATCCTCTGATACAAAAGAAGAATGCGATGAGAAACTGAGAAAGGGACCAGAGGACACAAGCTACAGCAGCTCTTGTACTCCATTTGATCAACCCTGTCCATTGTTGAGAATTTGTCCAGCATTGCAAGCCAAATTATAAACGCAAACTTTGGAGTCGCCTGCGAGAACCAAACTCGCTAAGACCCTTGACTTCACCGAAGAAATAAATACTTGAAAATGGCTTAGCATTCACTAATTAAGACCCCGATAGGTTTAGAAATGATTGTCCGTGAGCAAGTTAAGGGAACTTTGTTGAAACTTGAAAGTAATCCAAACCGGTGCGCATTATAGAGAGGGTGGATCAATGGTAAATGACGTTTTTGACTCCGTCACGAAGAAAGTGCATTAGAGATATTGACTTTCCTCGTTTTTGTCGTATTAGTTTTCATCAATACACGAATATGTTTTTATTGTTGTAGCAATTTTGAAATACAGATAATATTCATCTAATCTATCTAATCTATTAAGACTGAAGTACAAATAGTACTTAGCCCTTAAAGTTGCACAAATATTACAATCCCATACCACTGCCCATAAAACACAGTCGTTTTATCCTCTTTTTTTTTTTTATCTTAAAATTCGTTTATTTTACACCTTAAATTCGCGTGTTTGTTACCCAGCCGTTCTATTGGTTTCGGCTTAATGGCCCATATCATTATCACATTTTGTATTTTTCAATCCAAACACAGAAAATCAATTACGAGTTGTTTAAAAATTTGCTAACCCATTTCAAATCAAACTGTTGAACATAAGTTACAAAATATTCTCATAGCAAAACATATCTAGACCAGTATATTTACATTCTCGATTACTTATGCATGATCTAAACAGCGGATATATTCTTTATGACTATGCATACCAACATTTTTTATATTATTTTATGAAGGTATGGTTTTACGATGGTTTAGATTTTGGCTTGCAATTTTCAAATATTTATTATTGTTTATCAATTTGTTATATATTTGTATCTGCGTATAATATGCCCTTTCATTTACGTATTAACTTAAATTTTATCTGCATATAAAATCAGACCTAATTATACTGTTTTCTTTCCAAAATACAAGACATTCCAAAAATGATTCCTAAATTTAAAATAATTCAAAAACAAATCAACATTCCATTTTTTTTTCCTAATTCTACGCAGCCAGCATTAGGGCTGGGCAAATAAACCGAACCCGAAAATCCGAACCGAACCCGATCCGATAAAACTAAACCCGAACCGATCCGAACCCGACATAAATACCGAATGGATCTTGTTTTACGGTATTTCGGGTTATGGGTATTATCCGAACCGAACCCGAACTTAAATGGATATCCGATAGAACCCGAAATATTCAAAATTTCAAAACTTGTACCAAACATGATCTTTAATATGTATCCAAAATACATTAAGATATTACTAAACATCTAAAATAATTATCTATCACATGAAGGTTAGTGATTATATTATACGAAGGTTGATGGTTAAAGATGGCCGTTGAAGCTTGAAGTTTTTAGATTTTAGTTTTGTTTCAATTGAATAATGTTTCTCACTTCATGATAATTTAGTTTTCGTTTTAAACTTTTAATTATCTGGTTTTCTTTCTATCAATAACTATATTTACTTTTCGTTTGATTTTGAATGATCATTTTTGATGTTCCTTTCTTATTCTTGAATCGATGTTACTTATGTTTTTGTTATAAAATAGATACAAATCAGGTACTTTTAAACCGAAAAACCCGATTTTACTCAAGTTTTGGTTACAAAGTAGGTATAAATCAGGTATTTTTAAACCGAAGAACCGATTGGGATCCGAACCCGAAAGTACATCGGGTTGTACCGGTTCTTTGAAGATTTACTAACCCCGACCCGAACCCGATAGCACCCGAACCGATCCCGAACCAAATTTTCATATAATCCGAATGGGGCTGATTTTATAAAACCTGAAAAACGAAACCCGATTGGATAAAACCGAAACCCGATTGGGACCCCGAATGCCCAGGCCTATCCATGAAGGTTAGTGATTATATTATACGAAGGTTGATGGTTAAAGATGGCCGTTGAAGCTTGAAGTTTTTAGATTTTAGTTTTGTTTTAATTGAATAATGTTTCTCACTTCATGATAATTTAGTTTTCGTTTTAAACTTTTAATTATCTGGTTTTCTTTCTATCAATAACTATATTTACTTTTCGTTTGATTTTGAATGATCATTTTTGATGTTCCTTTTTTATTCTTGAATCGATGTTACTTATGTTTTGGTTATAAAATAGGTACAAATCAGGTACTTTTAAACCGAAAAAAACCTGATTTTACTCAAGTTTTGGTTACAAAGTAGGTATAAATCAGGTATTTTTAAACCGAAGAACCGATTGGGATCCGAACCCGAAAGTACATCGGGTTGTACCGGTTCTTTGAAGATTTACTAACCCCGACCCGAACCCGATAGCACCCGAACCGATCCCGAACCAAATTTTCATATAATCCGAATGGGGCTGATTTTATAAAACCCGAAAAACGAAACCCGATTGGATAAAACCGAAACCCGATTGGGACCCCGAATGCCCAGGCCTATCCAGCATATCAAAAAGGGATCAAATAACTAACACAATCACGAAATTCTGTTTAAAAAACTCGGGAACTAAGTAATGCTGATCTCTAAAGATCGTATATTATGTTTTCCTTATTAGTGAATAAATAAGGAATGTAGTCAATGTACATTCAATAATAAAAATTTGCGATTGATTCTGCGTTTAAATCACAACTACTAAAATCTACTATTCAATTATTCCTTATTAACATAATGTGATCCCATTTTTTCCATCACAACTCACAAGTATAAATATTTCATCATTTGTTCTCGAAATCATTAAAAAGAAAACAGAAAACCTAAACATGTCTAAGATGGCGACCTTTGTTCCTCTCACAAAACTCAGGCCTTACAAAAACAACTAGTGAGTTCAAGTGAAAGTTTACATTCATGGAGGCAAAACACATCTTTTGGAGGTGATAGTTTCGAAATGGTCTTAGCAGATCAATGGGTAATTTTTGTAACTAACGTTCTTCCTTTCATTGTATTACTAATGTCACACATGTATCTAATATGGCTGTCTTTTTCTTAGGGTAACAAAATCCATGCTACTTGCAAACAAACTCTCATGCACCGAGTTCAACGTGTCTTACCTAATAGTTGTTCTTTTTAAAGTTTAGATTTCTATACTTATGTTCGTATATATCCATTACAGAAAATAATTAATATGAATTTACAGGATTGTTCTTTCCAGGTTTGAGTCCTTCGCATTTTCTCGTGAGGTAATGAAAAATGGTTGCTGATACTGATTGATTATTTAATTAAGGCAAACTATCTTTGGTCTTTTTTATCATACATCCATTTCAATAAGATTGTTATTTTTCTAAAGTAACAAATTTATGACGTCCACTACAAGAAAACATCGTTATTCTGAGGGCAAAAATCGTTGGTATGTCGTCGGAATAACCTCATTCCGACGACATACCGACGAAACAAGTCCTCGGAAAAAACTTTTCGGAATTTCATTTTTCCTCGGAATTCCCTCGGAAATTTCCGACGAAATTCCGAGGAACCATATTTCCGAGGAAACTCCGAGGACCACCGTTCGTCGGAAAAGTCCTCGGAATATACCGAGGAAGCACTCCCTCGGTATATTCCGAGGACATTTCCGACGGACAAATTCTCGGAAGTTCCGACGAAATGTTCCGAGGAAGTGATCCCTCGGAAATTCTGAGGAAGCAAGCCCTCGGAAAATTCCAAGGAAGTGTCCCTCGGTATATGCCGACGAAATGTTCCGATGAAGTGATCCCTCGGAAATTCCAAGGAAGCAAGCCCTCGGAAAATTCCGAGGAAGTGTCCCTCGGTATATTCCGACGACATTGATCGTCGGAAATTTCCGAGGGATCACTTCCTCGGAATATCAAAAAAATTAATTTTTTTTTTTAAAAAATAAAATTTTTGAAATTTAAATTCGAAAATATAAAATTAAAATTAAAATTGAAAACATATTAGATAATATTCAAAGTCGTACAAATAAAAATAAAACATTCCGAGTTTTTGAAAAAAAAAATCTACGGGTTTTGCGCGTTCGGGTCTTGCACGGTCGGGAACATCTCGTTCGGGTGCAACCTCCTCATCATCTCCATCATTTGCTCGTTCAGCTTCTTCTGTGCCTCATTCTGTGCCTCAAAGCCCGCCTGTTGAGTCGCCATCTGGGTCTCCAACGCAGATATGCGATCATCTTTGTCTTTCAACTGACCCATAAGTACTTTTGGATCAACAAAGGGCGGTGGTGCAGCAGAAGACGGAACCGACCGGGAGCGACGACCCAAACCGACCAAACGTCCCTTCTTCTTTGGAACCGACTGAAATAGAAAATAGCCAAATTTAAATAATAGAAAAGATGAATTGAACTTAAAAAAAAAAGAACTTACCGATTCAACGATTTCGTTGATCCGAACCCGAGGCAAGTAGGTCGAAGCCGTCGAATCGTCATCCTCGGTTTGAAGCTGAGACTCTTCGTCTTCCACCTGAGTCTCAATCAGGGTGACCACATCCCTCACAACACCATCATCAATCTGGCCGGTCTTCTTGTTGGTATACGCCCTCTTCATTAGGGCGAGATCATCAACCGGCTCGCCATCATTTTCTTCCGCCTTGAAAAAAACATAAATTAAACAAACATTATTAATTAGAAGAAATGCACAAAAAATAAAATTTCAAAACTTAAATAATAGAATAAAAAGCGACTGAACTTACCATGCGATCCCCCAAAGTGGCAATAGATTGAGCACCCAAGTTATGCTTGAAGACACCCTTCCCTTTACGCTCGCTCCTGCGGTTGGTGGAGTTGGTGGAAAAAGTTTCTTTCGTCTCTTCCTTATCCCAATGCGCACACAACTCCAGCCAGACCGTGGGGTTCATCGACTTTGAGACCTTTTAATAAAAAAAAATTGTTAAATAAATAAAAAAATATTTTAATAAATTAAAAAATTGTTTAATAAATAAAAACAACCTTGTTTATTTCCCACTTCTTCTTCCACTCGTGGATTTTCTTCTCATAGTTGTCCATAACTTTATGGACAAAGTGGTGATAGATATACATCGTATCATCGGCATTTCAGTTGAATTCTTACTGAAAAAAAAACACAATTAGTAGAAAATTTATATTAAAGATTAAAAATATTAGTAAAAAATTAGAATACTTACCACAAACTGTTGAAACCACAGATGCTGCTTGTCGGTAGGGAAGTCAGTGAAAGTCGGATGTCCCTTGTCGAGGGCCGAGTACATCATACGGTTGATCCATGCGCTGATCCCGTTCCCGGATCGGTTGAACCTAATAAAAAGAACAAATTATTAATAATGAATCAAATTTTGATGAAAAAAAATACGTTTAATTACCATATTTGACCCCGTCCATGTGGATACGGAGTGAGATAGGGAAGATTGTCACGACCGGGCTGTCGAACAAACTCCGCAACCCTCATCACTCCTGGAGGACCCGGAGGAGCAGGAGCAGGAGCGGGTGCAGCAACGGGAGCGGGAGGAGCAGGAGCGGGAAATAGAGAGGGAGATGTATGGTAGGAGCTGTGGGGCGATGTGAAATCCTGAATGTGGCTGGACGAACCCCGAGAGTGGCTCCCCGAACCACCACGACTACGACGCTGTCGAGACCGGGTCTCATCATCATAAGACCTGTAAGTTAAAAAAATATATTTAAAAATTAGTCCTAATAAATTTAAATTTTAAAAAATCAATAAATAGTTTTTAATCAAAAAATATAAATAGTTTAATAATTACAAAAAATAGTTTTAATATATAAAAAATAGTTTAATAATTACAAAAAATAATTTTAATATATAAAAAATAGTTTAATAATTACAAAAATAGTTTTAATATTTTAAAAATAGTTTAATAATTACAAAAAATAGTTTAAATATATAAAAATAGTTTAATAATTACCAAAATAGTTTTAATATATTAAAAATAGTTTAATAATATATTAAAATAGTTTAATAATTACAAAAATAGTTTTAATATATTAAAAATAGTTTAATATATTAAAAATAGTTTAATAATTATAAAAACGTTTTCATAGATTTTATTTATATACATAATTATCAATTAGATTTTTATAACCACAAAATTAATAAAAACTAAAAAAAAATTCCATACCATAATCAAACTCTCAATAACAACAAATAATCACAATCCTCACCAAAAAACCATAATCAAACTATCACTACACAATCATACCATTCAACCTAACAAAAATCTATAAAAATCACCCTAACACCATAATCAAACTCGATTTTCGAATCTAAGAGAGAGGGATAGTGTCCTTACATGATTTGGGAATGGAATTGAGGAGAAACGGACTTGAATCGCCGGAAATCGTCGAAGGAGGAGAGAGAGAGGCGGAGTTCGCGAGGAAGAGGAAGAGAGAAATGGGGAAGAAAGGTCTGGTCGACCTAATAAAATGAGGTGTCCGACGGAAATAATCCGTCAGAATTTCCTTGGAAAAATTAACTACATCCGTCGGAATTTCCTCGGAAATCATTAATTCAATTTTCGCGAAATATTTGGCGGCTTGGTTTACCCGGTTAAATGAATATATTCCGTGGAACCATGTTTCCTCGGAATACCCTCGGTTTATACCGAGGCAATTCCGAGGAAACAGGGTTTGGGATTTCAAAACATCGATTTTTTTTGCCGTATTTCATTTCTTATACAAATGTAATGCATACCATTGAGGATTCTTTGTATAGATGATCATAAATCTTGAAATAACAAAATTTCAAAAATAATTGTAAGTATTCCCTTTAACGTTTATTAAAGTGTATAAGTGTTTCTCATATGTTGTGTGGTTTTCGTTCATGCAATCGTAAAAGTGTTTGTTATCGGGTAAAACACCAAAGTTTGACTTCATAATCTCGTTAAGACACTTAATGAAGGTTATAAACGTGTTATTCAATCCGCAAAACGTTGTTTTCGGTTTAAAACCCCTATTTTCTCGGAATATTCCGAGGGAATTCCGAGGAAATACTGAAAACCCTTACTTTCCTCGGCCCATACATTCCTCGGAATTTCCTCGGAATATTCCGAGGGATTTCCGAGGAAAGATACTTTATAATCAAATCCCTAAATCAAGAAGGTCAATTCCGAGGAAAACCTAAACTCCCTCGGAATTTCCTCGGTATTTATATTTAAAAAAAAAAGACGATGCTAGTCTGTTTCCGAATCATCATCACCAGATGAATCTGAATCTGGATCTTGGTGAAACTCTCCAATAACTGGTTCATCCTCTGCGTGAACGACGGATTCCTCTGCGAAGTCGGTTAAATCGACTACAAGGCCAACTCCAGCTACATCTCTGCTGCACTTAAGTTGCCGGATGTGATTGGTTGTAGTGGGTCTTCCAGCTCAGAACTTCCCTGAACTCGGCCTCTCGGGTTGAGTCTTGTAACAGTAACCCATGGATCATCTCTGTTCCTTACCCGGGGGTACTTGATATAACAAACCTGTAACATTTAAAAAATTATTAGTAAAAGTATAAATTAATACACATGGGTGATCAATCATTCTGAATAATTAACATTTACTTACCTGATCGGCCTGAGAAGCAAGAATGAAAGGATCATAATATTGCAGCTTTCGCCTCGAATTTACTGATGTAACACCAAATGCATCTGTTCTCACAGCTCGATCTGGAGTGTTGTCGTGCCAATCACAATAGAAAACAGTACAGCGCAATCCAAGCATGCCCAAATACTTGATTTCCATAATCTCATGTATGTGTCCGTAGTATACATCATCTCCTGATGCAGAACAAACACCAGCATCATAGGTCATACGCGAACGTCTCCTCTTTTCAGTTGTGAATGCATATCCTCGAGTACAAAATCTCGGATATGACTTCACAATATAGTTTGGTCCAACCACCATATCGCGTATCCAATTGTCAAATGTTTCACCTCTGGCCAAACCAGCAGACACCTACTAATAGCACATATATAGGTTATATCAATAAATATGAATTAGTATAAATATGTGATAAATAATATTTTAATTTGTTTAAGGCACTCACATAAGTAAACATCCATCCAGCAAATTCTCTCTGCTTCATTTCTTCTAGTTCCTCCTCTGTAGCGTATCTATATTCGAACCGCTTTTCTGCCATGAAAATCATGTACATATGATGACAATAATGTAATTAATTAAGATTTAAATGTCAATTTGTTAAAATAAAAATTTGTAAGATAATAAACTTACCTCTCATATTGAAGAACATCTTCGCAGTTGGTGAGCAAATATGTTTGCAAATGACTTCGCTTCTGCTCAGTAAGTCGACGGTCCTTTGGTTTTCCGCTAAGTCGTCCAACATTTGTGAAAATGTCTGGAACCTTAACATGATATGTTGTCCGTTCGCCTCTATCATCATGCCGAGCATGTCTTCTGTTTTTGGTACGAACTTCTGCTGGAAAGTAGTACTCGGCAAAG
Source organism: Brassica juncea (assembly GCA_018703725.1). NCBI lineage: Eukaryota > Viridiplantae > Streptophyta > Magnoliopsida > Brassicales > Brassicaceae > Brassica > Brassica juncea. Next base: position 46,532,196 of record CM031935.1, on the reverse strand, counting down.
TTTGAAATTTCTTCATTGATCATCTGTGCGACTATAGAACCTTCCACCCTACTTAAATTTTTCACCATCTTCTTCAAATGGAACATATACCGCTCATACAGATACATCCATCTATACTGCACAGGACCACCAAGTTCCAATTCTCTTGCCAGGTGAATAACAAGATGCTCCATAACATCAAAAAATGAGGGAGGAAATATCTTCTCAAGGTTGCACTGAATCACGGCTATGTTAGTCTTCAAATTTTCAATACCTTCAAGAGTCACTGATCTCGTGCATAAATCGCGGAAGAAAGCACTTATCCCTGCAATTTCTTCATGAACATTTCGTGGTAATAGTTCCTTGAAGGCAAACGGAAGGAGGCGCTGCATCAACACATGGCAATCGTGAATTTTCAAGCCAATAAACTTTCCGTCCTTTCTGTCGATAAAGTTACGCAAATTAGATGCGTAATCGTCTGGAAACTCCACATCGTTTGAAATCCAATCAAAGAACGCATCTTTTCCCTCTGCATCAATTCGGTATATGGGAAAAGGAGCCCTACCATTCTCATCAACATGAAGTTCTGAACGAGCACATATATCGACTAAATCCAGTCTTGACTTCAAATTATCCTTTGTTTTACCTTGAACGTTAAGGATCGTGTTCATGAGATTGTCAAAAAAGTTCTTCTCAATATGCATGAAATCTAAAGTATGCCTTAGCAGATGATCCTCCCAGTATGGCAGATCCCATAAAATACTTTTTTTTTTGTGCCAGTTATGTAGTTCTCCAACAGCATCTACCGGAAAACGCTCATGTCCACCGACGTCTGGCGTCCTTGCTGCACCAAAATCTCTTAGTTGTGTCTTCAAACCTTTCCCACTAACTTCCTCAAGTGGACCATCAAACACCTGCTTGTTCTTCCTAAACAAAGTCTTACTCCGACGGTATGGATGATCAGGTGGTAGAATCGTCTGTGACAGTCAAACCAACACGTTTTTCTTCCGTTCTTTAGTTGGAAAGCATATGTGTCATCTTGACAATATGGACATGATAGCCTCCCCTGCGTTGTCCATCCAGATAACATACCATATGCTGGAAAATCACTTATTGTCCACATTAGTACTGCCCGCATTTGAAAGTTTTCTTTACACGAAATATCGTATGTTTCAGCACCTTCAGCCCATAGTTGTTGCAACTCATATATTAGTGGCTGAAGAAATACATCAAGTTATCTCTTAGGATGCTCTGGTCCGGGAACGAGAATGGAGAGAAACAAAAACTCTCGTCGCAAGCACAAGTTTGGGGGTAAGTTGTATGGTGTAACAATGACTGGCCATAGAGAATATTGTCTTCCACTCTTGCCATACGGGCTGAAACCATCAGTACATAATCCAAGGTAGACATTTCTTCTCTCATACGCAAAGTCGGGATACTTTGATTGGAAATGCTTCCACGCTTTTGCATCTGAAGGATGTCTAATCTCACCATCTGTTGAGTGCTCCGCATGCCATCTCATTCGTTGCGCTGTGCGTTCAGAAAGATACAACCTCTGCAACCTTTCCGTCAAAGGCAAATACCACATCCTTTTATATGGCACTGGAACTCTTCCACTCGTATCTTTATAACGAGGCTTCCCACAAAATTTGCATGTAATCCGCTGGTCATCCGCCCTCCAATAAATCATGTAGTTATCGCTGCATACATCTATTACCTGATAAGATAAACCAACACCAGCTACGAGTTTCTGAACCTCGTAGTATGAACCTGGAGCTACATTATCCTCAGGTAGAATATCTTTTACAAAATCAGCTATCGCATCCACACAGTCTTCAGCCAAGTTATAATCTGTTTTAATGCCCATCAGTCTTGTAGCAGATGATAAAGTTGAATGACCATCTCTGCAACATCCGTACAATGGTTGCTTTCCAGCATCCAACATATCATAAAATCTCCTAGCTTCTGCATTGGGTAAATCTTCCCCTCTAAAATGATCATTTACCATCTGCTCAGTACCTACACCATAATCTACATCCGTTCTAATTGGTTCTTCTAATCTAACCGCCGGCTGAGGTTCGCTAGTACTACCATGTTCATAATCAGTTTTTCCATGATGATACCAAATTTTGTAACTTCGTGTAAACCCACTCAAATATAAATGAGTCCAAACATCCCACTCTTTAATAACCTTTCTATTTTTACAATTAGAGAAAGGACATCTTAACATACCTGTTTCTGCTTCTGGTTGTCGGCGAACTAACCCCATAAATTCAGTTATACCTCGTTGGTAGTCTTCCGTAAGCAATCTCGTGTTCGGATCCAAATGAGGTCGATCGATCCAAGAACGAAAATAATTTGAAGAAGACATGTTTTTTTTGAAATCAAATTCTTGTGTAAAGATAGTAGGAGGGAAGATGAAGAAATGGAGTGAATGAAGAGGAAGAGGGGTGGTTGTATTTATAGATGAAATCCTCCCGACAGACCGAGGAAATTCCGAGGAAAACCTATACTTCCTCGGAATTTCCTCAGAATTTTTAAAATCCCCCCAACAGCCCTCCAACGGCTCTCTAACGGCTATAATATTTCCTCGGATGTTTGTCGGTTTTTTCCGAGGAACGTGGTTTCTTCGGTATTCCCTCTAACGGCTATAATATTTCTTCGGATGTTCGTCGGTTTTTTCCGAGGAACATAGTTTCCTTAGTATTCCCTCGGAATATACCGAGGAACTGTGTCTTCCTCGGAATTTTCCGAGGAAATACCGAGGAAACTAAATTTTTGCGTTTCCTCAGTATTTCCTCGGTTTTTGGTCAGAAATTTCCGAGGAACACATTTTCCCTCGGTATGTCCCTCAGAATAACGATGTTTTCTTGTAGTGGTCAGTTTGGTCTTTCTTAGCTATATGGAATTAAAGTTGTTGTTTTATAAGACTATCATTAACATAAAGCCTGATATGCAACACTGAAGAAAGCATAAACAAACATCTAAACTTAAGGCAGGCTATTCAATTTAATAACTTACTGTTCCATCTAAACTTATTAGGCCTTACGTAATAGTTATTATACATAAGTAATTACCTTGCTGTTTTATAAGACTGTTGTCCCGTACAGGTTGTTGTTTTCTGATGCAGCTCTTTCTTCGGAATTTATTCCTCAGAACTTCCAATATCATGCAAAACAATTAAAAAGTTTAAATATCACTACATGATGATGATTGTATAAAAGATCATCAAAAATTGTGAGACAAATCATATCCAGCTAAGAACACTTACATTTAAGTTGCAAAAAAACTTATTAGTGTGGCTTCCCTTTGCTCTATGATGTTAACTAATTATCATCTCTATGTCCTCTGCCATCTCCATTACTACTATTTCATACCTGAAATGTAAATAAGATGTCAAATATTTAGCTGAGCTCTAAGACAATAATATTTATAATTATAGGAAAATATTAAACAGAGATAAGTGAATGAAGTGAACACGATATATATAATTAAAAATTGTCTATGTTCTTCTAATTTAATCAGAACTTATACAATGAAGCTAATTTTTTAACTTATTCAATCCTACTCCTCAGCATATTTTTCAATATAAAATTTCAACTTATATTCAACTAGATTCAATGAGAAGAACCTTTAAAAAGGAAAAAAAAAACTGATTCTTTACCAATCAAAGACCTGCAAATTTTTTTTCCTGATTATAACCAAATACCAAAAGACCAAAGACATGCAAGATGTTATATCGAAGTACTGGAAACTTTTATGTTCAAAGGAAAACAACAAAATAAACCTTCAAAACCGAAACGAAAGGGAGTTTGAATTAATTTTTTACCGACCAAAGACATGCAAGAATTTTTCTAGATCATTAAAATATGACCGGGATGTGTCTTTCCCAGTGAAGGGTCTTGCTATTCCAAGATTTTGAAGTTGTCTGCAAAATCATGCCAAATAAAATAGATTAGAAGAACCTAATCTTAAAAACTATAAAACAACTCAATGATTGTGACTCATATCCTTGATCTTAATAGATTAGATTACCAGTGTTGAAACTCTTGCTTTGCCTCATGGTCGGAACAGTCTCAGATTTTAAGTCGTTCTTCGGATTTTAAGAGCCCTTTCGATTCAGGTTGACAGAAATCCTTTATGCCGATTTCTCCAGTAGTAATAGTTGATTTATCTTCGGCAGTTTTTCGATTGTTAAATCGAAAAACAATATCTCTCGATTTTTTTGAAAGAAGCAAAGGATCGGAACATACACAGAAAAGTCAGAGAACGTTCTTAGTGAAATTGAAAAGTTAGTAGAAGTTTTTTTTCTGTTTTGGTTTCCCGGAATAAATAATAAATGGGCTTTGTTTGTTTGATATTTCATATAGAAGACAATCCATATTGTAAAATAATCAACTACCTAATTTTTCACTATAACCAAATGGCCCAATTGTTTAATTTAAATTAGGCTTGATTAATAAAATTACCAAACATGTTTACTTTATTTTGTATGTTGGTTTGGTTACTTTTAATCAATGATTTTAATTAGGAAATGTATTTGTTTAAAAAAAATTCAAACTAAAATTTTATTGAGCATATATAAACTATTAAATCCAAATATTAATATTATAATTTCATAAAACCAAGAAAATATACTTTAAATTTTAATATTTTACACTTTAATTTTACTTTACAATGTAGACTGATATAAAACACAATAGAATAAAAACACAATGTCATAGTTACCGAAATGGACACTAAATACATTGATAACTAAATAAAGTGATCAAAAATTATGAATATATAACAAGAACATTTTTTTTTGGAACACATATAACAAGAACATAAATAATTATGCTTATGAGTTTTTTAACAGTTTAATACATGAACAGACCCCCGCACGGGCGCGCGGATCAAAAGCTAGTTTTTAAACTAAAACCACAAAACTATTTCAATGTTCTTTTGTCGTCTACTTGAAAACATATTTGTTAGTTTCCCCCGAAAACAAGCCAATGGAGGGAGATTATTCATATTTTGGTATTTTGTGCTTTGTTTTGTTTTAAAAATATATTTTGGGGGAATCTATACTATTAAAGCAGAATATTTCTTAGCATTATGCCCCTGAATTTTCTAGTTAATTACAAAACTTGCCAGTGACATTTAATTTTAATATAGATATTATTTATTTAAAATAAACAACTAAATATTTCCTATATTTATGGTAACTAATCTTTCCATATTTTGTAAATGATAATAGTTCTAATTTCTATACAATACATACTTTTCATTTAATTTTAACATTTAATATTCGAACCAATGGTTATACAAGAATAAGTTTTATCTTCTGTTTTTTTATATTAGATGTAATTCTTTTCTAAATTGATATTACGTAAATTTCCTAAATATCTGTGTTTACAAAAATATCATTTTACATAAATCCTAATTAACAATTTCTAATTATTTTTAAACTAATATTTAAAAACTTAAAATAAAGTTGATTTTCGAAACCAACCTATAATAATGAGTTGACATTTTTACAATTACTGTTTTCCAGGTTAATTCATCGAATATACAAAATATTTATCAATAGAAATCGATGAAACATTTAGATTTTTTTTTCTATTATGAACTAACAAACAGATTAATATTAACAAAACTAATCCCGCGCTTTGAAAGCGTGGATTAAAATCTAGTAACGTATTAAACCAGATGGACGTGATACTTTCCTCTGGTCAATTTTGTTTGTAGTTTCAAGAAAAACAATTTCTACGATAACAAACAGAACACACGATCACTAAAATTGTATTTGTATTTTGCTTTGCAGTTACATAAACAAGCAAACAATCGACGTCTAATTCTTTTATTCCATTACTAACTTAATTACTACAAAAAATATGTGATATTTAAATAGAAAACTTGAATAATTTCAATTACGATATAAAATTCACTTTGAACACTTCAATAATCTAATCTATTCAAACAAGCGTACAATTAGAACTTAACCCTGACTTTTTCTAAATATTTACAAGGGATTGCCACTGAGATAAAACACAACAGTTTAACTTCGTACTAAACATGCGGCTTAAATTAGACCAGCCTACCTTTTTTAACTCGAAACAAAACCGGAGTGAACCTATCATTCCACAAATTTCGTGAACCCCGTAATCAATGCTGAATCAATGACTATTAACTGCACAAAATAAAAACTAATAAACTCGTTTATTCTATAACACTAAGGGCGTAGCCCCGCGCAAGCGCGGGGATGTTGAAAAATACATGTGTTGTTATAGTTTAAAATGTTATAGGATATGGAGTCAATTGCTTGTTTAGTATAGTCGTTGTTTATATTAGGTATAGAAAATAAAAGTTTCATGTATTGTTGATGAAGGGATAACCATATAACGTTTGGGTTTAGTGATAAAGTAGAAGCCTAGTTGCCGTTCAACTTGTTTTTTTTTTCCTGTTTTCACTAAATATTGTTGCAGCCTCCGCCAGCCACACCAATGTAAATTCTGGTAAAGCCTGCAATAGCTGCAGTTGCACTATGTTACATTGTTAATTAAGTTTGATGTTTTGCCATCGGACGCATAAACGTGTTTCTATTATATCAGGTGGTACATCTGTGAAGAGAGTGCTCTATGCATCTGGACACTCATCATGTACATTGACTACCTTAGCCAAACCTTGGTATACTACTTTTTTTTCATCTCCCTCTACCTTTTTGGCCAGTTTCTTTGAATAATGAACTTTGCAAATTGGAAATGTGAACAGGTGGAAGAATGCAATTATCATACTGCTCCTTGCCGTATTGGTGATCTCCATGATATATGTGCTTCTTTTATTGCTTTTTTCGCAGGTGTGTACTCACATTTTCTTGATATTCTCCTAAGAACCTAATACGTTTTGCCTAATTAATATTTACCAAAGCTGGTTTTTATGGAGCTACCTCATTCTAACGAATCATACCACTTATGAATCTTTGCAACGAAAACGTATTCCATACATGAGATATGTTTAAATGTTGTTGTTAAGTCTTTTTTTCTTTTGTTTAGTTAGACAACTACCTCCCGCTATTGTTTTAAATCTATGAAGGTAAAATATTTCATCTAAAAAATATGAGTCAAGTTGTATACATACACAATGAGAAACATGGATATTCTTTCGAATAGAGATTTAAAAAGAAACACCTACAGTGCCACCACTACTACTTATTGGAGAGCAGGATCTTACCACTACTACTTATTGGAGAGCAGGATCGAAGAAGATGTTCTCAAACAATTTGTACCAAACAAAGCACATGATATGTCATTTTAAGTAACCAAAAATATTACTGCTCTTTCACACATTTGATATTACTAAGATACCTTGCGTGAAGTAACAAAAAAAAAGATACCTTGCGTGCTATCTTCTTAACGACAGCGCCACTGGAATGAGGGAAGCTGTAAAAAAGGCGAAATTCCTACTGACAAGACTCCAGATGACTTCCTTGCACTAAGGGGAACAGCCTGCACTCCATATCTTGACTGAATAAGTACTCCACAAAGAAGGCTTTAACAACTATACACTCTCATACTGATCTTCTCTTATGATTCCGATATTTCTTCACTCTATTTCTTAACTTTATTGAAAATACTAAATATTTTATTAAAAGATAAGGAGGTAATAGTAAATGACATATCAAAATCCAAGAATCATTGTAGAGAAAAAACCATCTCAAGATTGTCTTGATGAACTTAAGGTCAAGTCATGGCTCAAGTAAGATCAATCAACTATCTTTGATTTTCTTAATTCTTTATATTGGGTTGTGTGAGATCGATTGCATAAGAACAAATTAGAATATTTCTTAACTCATAGGAACAAACTAAAATTATTATTATTATTATTTTGGTTGGGAACGAAGGTGGGGATGTCACCAGGGAAGTACCTTTTGAAATATGAAGCATAAGAGAGATGTTACATTCTAAAATGTAAAGTTAGGGTTTACCCTCATCAAGTCATCATCAACAGCTAGCAAAGGCCAATCCGGAACATCATCACGTTTCATCACTTCACCAGCCTCACCATTGGTCCACACCTAAACCCTTGAAAGGAATCAAAATCTCATGAATTATTGCAAGTTTAGATAAAAGTTCAGCTCTTTTGAACTTACGGAATCAGCACTGATGACGGGAGAAAGAGGAATGAAGAGAAGCTTCTCTCTTTTTCTTAGGTTGTGAGACGCGACGAGTCCTCTCTCTCCGATGTCGACTATGTCGATAGCCATTTCTGGGGGGTGGGGGGCTGAATCGACGAGCCATCTCTGAAGAGAAGTGGCGTTATCGACTGCATCTATCTCGCAGCCCCAAGATTTGCCAGGGACATCTTCCACGGATCGTTTTGTGGTCTCACCGGCCGAAAGAGAGCGGTGGATTCCGGGACGGCATCATTGCGAAAGAGATGGTTAGAGGTTGGGTACGGAGCTTGCGGAGTGGAGATGAATATCCATCCTGCTCTCAACCCTATCTTATATAATAGATTGACATGAAAGAAACGGAAAGGTCTGGGTTTAATATGAATAACAATTATTGTTAAAAGAAATGCATTGAACGGTAGGGGATCGGTTAAGCGATGGGAGGAGAATCGTTAGCTTTGTGAAAAGCTGAGACAGTGAGGTCGAGCTCTGGAAGGAGAATAACAATGAAACCCTAATAGCAGAAAATGCAGCGTTTCACTCAAACGTGGATAACCAAATCAGACCAAACTCTAATTATCAGACCAAATGAAAACCGGGACGAACATGGGGCCCACAGTCTTAAAAAATGCTGACGTGGATGCTCTTAGAAGAGAGAAAAGAGCCCCATTATATATATATGATGATTCCAAATTATTTTTCTATTTCAAGACAGTCATCCTAACAAAAAAGATACGCATTAACTAACAAAATCTGTATATTAACTTATCAAAACTTTTAAATTACATACGCCTAATCTTTAAAAAGTCCTATGTTTCTTTTTTAATAAGCGTTGAGCTAACTGTTTTTTTCTCCTACGCTAATTAGTTATACTACTAAATAAACCAGAAATTCAGTTAAACAGACCATTTGATTTAACATTAGCACAAATTTTAGGCCAATCTTTTCCAAAAAAAATTGACTTCAAGCTGATCCATCCTTTTCATTTTAATATTACTACTAGATTTCGACCTGCGCAACCGCGCGGGTGTTTGTTTTTATTTTATAAATGTATAACTAAACATTTTAAATATATAATTTATACTTTAGTGCTTTATATTGTATAAATTTATAATCTTATTGCTTTAATTTAATTATTCAATACAATTAATATATAATGATTTGCTATATACATTATATTTTTTTATTAATAGTTATTAAATACTAATATATTTTTGAGTTCAATACAATAAATTTATAATCTGAGATAATTAAACAGAGAATCACATACAAAATATGTGTTTTTTTTTAATTTGGACAGTTTGCCTAAATACATTTTAAAACTTTTTTTAGTTATACTATTGAAATAATATTTGTTTAGAATAATTTATGTTTTCATATTGTTTTTAAAATAGAATTTAGCATCTATCATTTTAGTATATATATATATATATATATTTTAGTATATTGCATAATTTTATAAGTAAATACATTATTTTTTTTAAGTTGTTCAGTCCTAATATTTTAGTAAATTTTATGCATATAGCACATCATCTATGATATTATTTTTATAAATTTTTATCGATATAGGATGTTTTTTGATGTTATGTATTAAGTTTTTAGATTTTTTTACTAAACTAAGATTTCAAAATATTAAGTATTTCAATTTTTTAGAATATTTTGTTTTTCGTGTTGCATTTCAAAAATTTATACTTTAGAACCTTTCATTTTCTCTTTTGTAAAATTTGGAATATATAGTTATGTGTTTAGAATATTTATTTTTAAAATTGTATACTTCGTCAACGGATTTGGAAAATTACATAACTATTTTTGAGTTTGGGAGATTTTATGAATTTTAAATCTTTTTGTTACTAAACTGATGCATTATTTTATAAAAACAATTTTTGAAATTTTGGTAATTTTTTCATATTTTCAAAAATGTTGTTATAATTGTAAATAAACAATAAATTTGTTGAATTATTTGTTATGAATATTTTTAATGAATATTAAAAAATTTCTAATAGAATATTTATAAATAACACATAAATTAAAGGGCAATTGTCCAAAATAGCACCTTTTAAGTTTTCCATCTCAAAAATAGCATGGGAAGTAAAAAGTCACAAAAATAGCATTCATTAATGTACAAAATGTCTTTAGTACCCTTGTTTTGAAATTAATTAAAAAAAATCAGAACAACCTCTCTCTCTCTCTCTCACGCGAAGCACGGCGATTCTTCTTCTCAACGCGACGGCGGCGACCTCGTCGTTGACATCATCTGATTCATTCACTCCCCGATGACCTCGCCGTTGACATCGTCGCTGGCGTGACCAGAAGCCACTACCTGACACTCTCCCTCGTCTCCAAGAGTTTCAGGAATCTCACCGCCTCGTCTAAGCTCTACAAGAGGCGATCTCAGCTAGACATCACCCAACACCGTGTCTACGCCGTCCTACGCAACCGCAGCACCGGTGATTTCAGTTTTTACATCACCCAACAATGTGTCTCTGTTTGGTATTCTTCCTTCGGTTTTTATAGGATTTGCATATGATGTAGTGTTCTCTTTAACTTATTTTACTGTCTAAATTATGACTGTATTCTTTTTTTTTTCTGTGAATCGACTAGGCTTCGCTCTGTTTCATGAAACTATTGCCTTCTTGTTTGTGTGTGTATGTATGTAATGTCATTAACAAGTTTCCTTCATGGTTTCTCTGTTTTCTTTCTATTTTTCAGTTTGGGACTTCTTGTAAATCAGTATAACCACTGGTGTTATTTGTCTGCTGTGAAACTGCTGTTTGTGTTTGTTAGCTCTTGACATTCATCACCATGTCCCTAGTTGAGTAACTGTTAGCATTTCTTTTTTTTTTTTGGTTTTAAGCATGTTGTTGTCGCTGCTCTTTAGAACTACCCTTTCATGTTCTTGGTCCTTGTGAGATGTTGGGTTTACTAGATCTTGAACAAAGAAGCAAGTCTTTAGTAGCAAAATAATAATATCATTTTTGTCTTTGTGGTTTCTCAACGTAGATATCAGAAGCTATATTTTGAGCCATGAGCACAGTGACCAGGCCTACGAAAGGTATTGGAGTTTGGAGGATGAGGTAACAGAGATGCAGAAGAGGGTTGTTAGTTTACAAGATGAGTTTGGAGTTGGCGCAGAGATTGAAGATGGTGAAGCTAAGACGCTGGTGGCTAGCACGGCTCTTAGCTCCTGTAAAGAGACTATTGCTAAGCTTGAGGAGACGCAGAAACGTTTTGCTGAAGATGCAGAAACTGAAAAGGAAAGGATTGTTTCTGCAACAGAAAGGTTTGAAGCATTGAGGAAAAAGTTTGAGATGGTTAAGGTAACAAAAGAAGAGGCTAAGAAAGATTCTTCTGGTCAAGAATCTGCCAAAGAATCCAGAGAGGTTGATTTGAATGAGAACCTGACTAATGCAGAGTTTGCAGAGAAGATAGATGAGCTTGTGGAGAAAGTGGTTTCTCTGGAGACAACAGGTTCATCCCACATATGTGTTTGAGTTATGATTGGATTCTTTTTTTCTGTGAATCAACTAGGCTTCGCTCTGTTTCATGAAACTATTGCCTTCTTGTTTGTGTGTGTATGTATGTAATGTCATTCACAAGTTTCCTTCGTGGTTTCTTTGTTTTATCATTAGCCCACGTTTGCTTGTTTACTAAATTAATGTAGCTCCTTGATAAACGTCAAGTGCTAGCTTAACATTTTACCAAAAAATAATGAAAATGTTAAGTGCTAGCTCACCTGAGGACTCACCATGATAATAATTATCTCTTTTAGTATCACGAATCCAGATGTGCCATAATTTACCTGGATTCATTAAGGATCATGAAACAAGAATTCTGCATAAGACAATCCTCAAATTTAAGCTACTTTCACACGGTGAAATGGCTCCAAGAGGCAACCGAAAGTATATTTTTGTTTTCTTTTGTTTTTATCACAACAGATATGTGTATCTATAAATCTAGCAAGACATTTCGAATCTTCTGGATGGGTTTCCAGAAGAGCATATTAGGTTTGTTTTTGTTTGTAGCAAAGTTGAAACCAAGAAAACTAAGGGATCTCATATCTGTATAAATGGAAATTTCAAAATTGTGTTGTTTTCAGACAAAACAAAAATAGAAAAAATTTAGTGTCCACTGCAAATCGAACCCGGGAATGGGGAAAGAGTGCTTAAAGTTTCTATATGTTAACAGTTTAGCCGCTGGGCTGAGGAGAATCATCTGATCATTGGTAACACTTAATTGTATTTAACTATGAGATGCCTTAAATTTAGGAAGACATTTCGAATCTTCTTGATGGGATTCCAGAATATCATATTAGGTTTGTTTTCTTTGTTTTCTTTCCAGAATATCATATCAGCAATGACTTCCAGATCTTTAGTTAAGATAATTTTTCATTGCCATCTGTTTAACACTTAACCATTATGTGTATCTACAAATCTAGGAAGACATTTCGAATCTTCTGGATGGGTTTCCAGAAGAGCATATTAGGTTTGTTTTGTTGGTTTTCTTTCCAGAATATCATATCAGCAATGTCTTCTAGATCTTTAGTTAAGATAATTTTTCATTGCCATCTGATAAAGTAAAGCTTTCAACTTTTAAACATAGATAACAATTAAAAACCAGTCAAAATCACAATACAACGCAAAGACAGTCTCCTAAACATCAATGAAGCACTAACAATACAAAAATGCAAAGAAGAAAGTGTCTAATGTCACATGCAGAAAGAACCACAAGGTGGCACAGCTTTAGCAGAAATCAACTGTGTAAAGCTCCCACCTTTCCACTCTGAGCAAATCTCCACCCAGCTCCCAATACACAAAGCCACTTAAATCATCCATAAGATTAGACTTACCCAGAAGGTAAAGCTTCCAACGTTGATGAAAATTAAAACAAGTCAAAATCATATGTTTGTACTGAACACATAAATGTATTTAAAGTGAAATAATATATTTTAAAATTAGGAAAGCATTGAACATGTTCAGGATGGCCTTCCTAAACACATATTTATTTAATTAAAAAAAACATAAGAAGTCTGATTCCGATGGGAATCGAACACGGGTTTAGCCGTGTAAGTTTAAAATCTTGAAAGAGTAGTGGTATATCCACTAGGCAAAGGAGAATCATCTCTTTGTACTGAACGCATAAATGTATTTAAAGGGAAATAATATATTTTAAAATTAGAAAAGCATTGAACATGTTCAGGATGGGCTTCCTAAACACATTTTTATTTAATTAAAAAACATAAAAAGTCTGATTCTGAGGGTAATCGAACACGGGCTTAGCCATGTCAGTTTAAAGTAGAGAATGAGTGTGTTTTCTTGCATAAGTCTATTTTCGAAGAGAATCAAATGCGTGTAAGGAATGTTGAACACGGGTTTAGCCGTGTAAGTTTAAAGTCTTGAAAGAGTAGTGGTATATCCACTAGGCTGAGGAGAATCATCTGTTTGTACTGAACACATAAATGTATTTAAAGTGAAATAATATATTTTAAATTAGGAAAGCATTGAACATGTTCAGGATGGGCTTCCTAAACACATTTTTATTTAATTAAAAAAACATAAGAAGTCCGATTCCGATGGGAATCGAACACGGGTTTAGCCATGTAAGTCTAAAGTCTTGAAAGAGTAGTGGTATATCCACTAGGCTAAGGAGAATCATCTGTTTGTCTGAACACATAAATGTATTTAAAGTGAAATAATATTATTTTTTAAAAAATTAGGAAAGCATTGAACATGTTCGGGATGGGCTTCCTAAACACATTTTTATTTAATTAAAAAAACATAAGAAGTCCGATTCCGATGGGAATCGAACACGGGTTTAGCCGTGTAAGTTTAAAGTCTTGAAAGAGTAGTGGTATATCCACTAGGCTGAGGAGAATCATCTGTTTGTACTGAACACATAAATGTATTTAAAGTGAAATAATATATTTTAAAATTAGGAAAGCATTGAACATGTTCAGGATGGGCTTCCTAAACACATTTTTATTTAATTAAAAAAAACATAAGAAGTCTGATTCCGATGGGAATCGAACACGGGTTTAGCCGTGTAAGTTTAAAGGCTTGAAAGAGTAGTGGTATATCCACTAGGCTAAGGAGAATCATCTGTTTGTACTGAACACATAAATGTATTTAAAGTGAAATAATATCATTTTTAAAAAAATTAGGAAAGCATTGAACATGTTCAGGATGGGCTTCCTAAACACATTTTTATTTATTTAAAAAAACATAAGAAGTCCGATTCCGATGGGAATCGAACACGGGTTTAGCCGTGTAAGTTTAAATTCTTGAAAGAGTAGTGGTATATCCACTAGGCTGAGGAGAATCATCTGTTTGTACTGAAGACATAAATGTATTTAAAGTGAAATAATATATTTTAAAATTAGGAAAGTATTGAACATGTTCATGATGGGCTTCCGAAACACATTTTTATTTAATTAAAAAAAACATAAGAAGTCCGATTCCGATGGGAATCGAACACGGGTTTAGCCGTGTAAGTTTAAAGGCTTGAAAGAGTAGTGGTATATCCACTAGGCTAAGGAGAATCATTTGTTTGTACTGAACACATAAATGTATTTAAAGTGAAATAATATTATTTTTTAAAAAATTAGGAAAGCATTGAACATGTTCAGGATGGGCTTCCTAAACACATTTTTATTTAATTAAAAAAAACATAAGAAGTCCGATTCCGATGGGAATCGAACACGGGTTTAGCCGTGTAAGTTTAAAGTCTTGAAAGAGTAGTGGTATATCCACTAGGCTGAGGAGAATCATCTGTTTGTACTGAACACATAAATGTATTTAAAGTGAAATAATATATTTTAAAATTAGGAAAGCATTGAACATGTTCAGGATGGGCTTCCTAAACACATTTTTATTTAATTAAAAAAAACATAAGAAGTCTGATTCCGATGGGAATCAACAACGGGTTTAGCCGTGTAAGTTTAAAGGCTTGAAAGAGTAGTGGTATATCCACTAGGCTAAGGAGAATCATCTGTTTGTACTGAACACATAAATGTATTTAAAGTGAAATAATATTATTTTTAAAAAAATTAGGAAAGCATTGAACATGTTCAGGATAGGCTTCCTAAACACATTTTTATTTATTTAAAAAAACATAAGAAGTCCGATTCCGATGGGAATCGAACACGGGTTTAGCCGTTTAAGTTTAAATTCTTGAAAGAGTAGTGGTATATCGACTAGGCTGAGGAGAATCATCTGTTTGTACTGAAGACATAAATGTATTTAAAGTGAAATAATATATTTTAAAATTAGGAAAGTATTGAACATGTTCAGGATGGGCTTCCTAAACACATTTTTATTTAATTAAAAAAAAAACATAAGAAGTCCGATTCCGATGGGAATCGAACATGGGTTTAGCCGTGTAAGTTTAAAGGCTTGAAAGAGTAGTGGTATATCCACTAGGCTAAGGAGAATCATTTGTTTGTACTGAACACATAAATGTATTTAAAGTGAAATAATATTATTTTTTTAAAAATTAGGAAAGCATTGAACATGTTCAGGATGGGCTTCCTAAACACATTTTTATTTAATTAAAAAAAACATAAGAAGTCCGATTCCGATGGGAATCGAACACGGGTTTAGCCGTGTAAGTTTAAAGTCTTGAAAGAGTAGTGGTATATCCACTAGGCTGAGGAGAATCATCTGTTTGTACTGAACACATAAATGTATTTAAAGTGAAATAATATATTTTAAAATTAGGAAAGCATTGAACATGTTCAGGATGGGCTTCCTAAACACATTTTTATTTAATTAAAAAAAACATAAGAAGTCCGATTCCGATGGGAATCGAACACGGGTTTAGCCGTGTAAGTTTAAAGGCTTGAAAGAGTAGTGGTATATCCACTAGGCTAAGGAGAATCATTTGTTTGTACTGAACACATAAATGTATTTAAAGTGAAATAATATTATTTTTTTAAAAAATTAGGAAAGCATTGAACATGTTCAGGATGGGCTTCCTAAACACATTTTTATTTAATTAAAAAAAACATAAGAAGTCCGATTCCGATGGGAATCGAACACGGGTTTAGCCGTGTAAGTTTAAAGTCTTGAAAGAGTAGTGGTATATCCACTAGGCTGAGGAGAATCATCTGTTTGTACTGAACACATAAATGTATTTAAAGTGAAATAATATATTTTAAAATTAGGAAAGCATTGAACATGTTCAGGATGGGCTTCCTAAACACATTTTTATTTAATTAAAAAAAACATAAGAAGTCTGATTCCGATGGGAATCAACAACGGGTTTAGCCGTGTAAGTTTAAAGGCTTGAAAGAGTAGTGGTATATCCACTAGGCTAAGGAGAATCATCTGTTTGTACTGAACACATAAATGTATTTAAAGTGAAATAATATTATTTTTAAAAAAATTAGGAAAGCATTGAACATGTTCAGGATAGGCTTCCTAAACACATTTTTATTTATTTAAAAAAACATAAGAAGTCTGATTCCGATGGGAATCGAACACGGGTTTAGCCGTTTAAGTTTAAATTCTTGAAAGAGTAGTGGTATATCGATTAGGCTGAGGAGAATCATCTGTTTGTACTGAAGACATAAATGTATTTAAAGTGAAATAATATATTTTAAAATTAGGAAAGTATTGAACATGTTCAGGATGGGCTTCCTAAACACATTTTTATTTAATTAAAAAAAAACATAAGAAGTCCGATTCCGATGGGAATCGAACACGGGTTTAGCCGTGTAAGTTTAAAGGCTTGAAAGAGTAGTGGTATATCCACTAGGCTAAGGAGAATCATTTGTTTGTACTGAACACATAAATGTATTTAAAGTGAAATAATATTATTTTTTTAAAAATTAGGAAAGCATTGAACATGTTCAGGATGGGCTTCCTAAACACATTTTTATTTAATTAAAAAAACATAAGAAGTCCGATTCCGATGGGAATCGAACACGGGTTTAGCCGTGTAAGTTTAAAGTCTTGAAAGAGTAGTGGTATATCCACTAGGCTGAGGAGAATCATCTGTTTGTACTGAACACATAAATGTATTTAAAGTGAAATAATATATTTTAAAATTAGGAAAGCATTGAACATGTTCAGGATGGGCTTCCTAAACACATTTTTATTTAATTAAAAAAAACATAAGAAGTCCGATTCCGATGGGAATCGAACACGTGTTTAGCCGTGTAAGTTTAAAGGCTTGAAAGAGTAGTGGTATATCCACTAGGCTAAGGAGAATCATCTGTTTGTACTGAACACATAAATGTATTTAAAGTGAAATAATATTATTTTTTTAAATTAGGAAAACATTGATCATGTTCAGGATGGGCTTCCTAAACACATTTTTATTTAATTAAAAAAAACATAAGAAGTCCTATTCCGATGGGAATCGAACACGGGTTTAGCCGTGTAAGTTTAAAGTCTTGAAAGAGTAGTAGTATATCCACTAGGCTGAGGAGAATCATCTGTTTGTACTGAACACATAAATGTATTTAAAGTGAAATAATATATTTTAAAATTAGGAAAGCATTGAACATGTTCAGGATGGACTTCCTAAACACATTTTCGTTTACACACTTGACTATATATCTATCTGCTGAGAAACATAATAAGAGAAAGTAAGTTTACTTGATAGTAACGAAGTCCAGTAGAAGCATCGGATTCAGATACGCCTTTGGGCTCATTAGTAAAGATGACACTACCTGTCATCTCTTTTAACTTGTAACCTGAGCAGTTCTTCCTACAAGAAGAAACAATGAGCTGCCTTAAAAGACCGGTAAAGAAACCACCTTTTAAAGACACTGAAACCATCAAAACAAAACAAGTAAAAAATGAAGCAACTATGTATTGAAAGATTTCGCTTTCTAAATTTAAAAAAAAAACATTCATTACATAGTAGTGGGATAAACAATGTCACTATAACAGAACAGTGGTGGTTTGATATGTTATGTGGGTTTTCATGAACTGACATCAAACAAAGAAACCATTTTAAAAAAAAAAGGCAATCACTTTCAGAACTTGAGAAGCAAGATCAAGCTTGTAAAAGCTCTGTTTTTATCTCTAAAGACAAGTATCAAAATCAGGGCTTTAAAACAAACAAATCCAGGTAGTAGATCTGCATGAGAGAAGAGATTAAGTGGATGTTTACAGCTTATTGAGGATGTTGATAATGAGCAGTAAAAGCCACAATCATATACCAAATGGCAGGTTCCATGACCACTTTAAAACATAACAAACTCAATGCTAACGGTGCACAAAGTAACAATCATATACCATAGAATATATCTACACTATGAGACTTCTTGAAGCATGCCATGTCTAACTCAACTCATTGGGGCCATTCCTTCACCTAGTTACAGCTATACTACAAGATGGACCTAAACTAGCTCTGAACTTCACCAGGAAGTACCAGATAACAAAGTCTAATACCTGAACAATCAAATAGACGAATGGAATCATTCCAAAAAGAAGAATCAAATTAAAGATGATGATCAAAAGTGATCAGATTTTTGAAATGTAATGATAAGTAGACTTATTTCATCACAAACATCATTATCAACAAAAACAAAAATACTGAAACGAAGTTTAAGGAGGGCATATCAACCATCCATAGATCAAGCACTCATACTCAATCTGAAGAATCTCCAGCGGACGCAAGCCTCTCCGTCTCGAGGCGTTCCAGGGCTTTCTGATGGGCCCAAGTCTCGATCGAAAGATCAGGCTTCGCGTTGAGCCGAGGATGACGATCGCGAGGAAGCTCCCAATCCTCCCATTTCCGCGATTGCCCCGGCGGCGGAGGAGTGCGGTTCATGAAGAAGCCCATGGGACGCTCCTCGTGACCCGGAGTCGCCCATCGGCTCGCTCCGGCGGATGGAGAAGATCCGGTTTCGTAGGGATGTGGTGACAGAAGATGGCAAATCTGAAGATGGTGGATCGGACGCCGACAAAAAGGAACACTGCGGAGGAGACGACGACGACCAGAAAGGATAGTCTCCTACGATTGATTTTCAAACCTCGTTTTTTTTTTAATTATTCAAAGGAGGAGAGGTCATAAAGGTAAATTATCCCTTTAATGAATGCTATTTTTATGACTTTGGGCCTTGAGTGCTAATTTGGGAACCAAAACTTGGTTTAGTGTCATTTTGGTCATTTTCTCTAAATTAAAGGTGAGTTATTAAATTTATGTTGTGTAAATATTTGTTTTTTTAATATATTGCTGGGAGATTCAAAATAAATAAAATAAGTATATAATTATTAGACAATATATTGTTGTGAGTTACAAAAATATATGTTAAGAATTTTTTTTCTTGTAAAAAATTATTACATGATTTACAAATTGTAACTCTTTTATCAGTGGATGATATTTATTTATTTATTTAAATGAAAGAAATTTTTAAAAAGAAATTATTTTACTTTACTAATATATATAATTTTGTTATATTTATTTCATATAGCAGATCTAATTTAATACAATATAGACTATAATTTTTTATAAAATATAGCATATAATTTTATTTTTATTAACATTAATTTATAATAATACTATATTGGTAATCACGAAATTAGTTAATGTATTATTTTATAAAAGAATATTTAAAATTTTTGGTAAGATTTTGTTAGATTTTCTCAACAGATTTTGTCATTGAAGTTATTAATAATCTATCGTATAGTATAATATGTTAGTGGATGTATCTAGCTTATAGTATAATATATGCAATATAAGGAAACATGCGTAGTGGATGCATAATAATAAGGTGAGAAGTGGAAAACTATGATGATGGTTGTTATCAATCCAATTATAAAAAGGCATGTCTAATAATAGGTACTAGATTTTGACCCGCCCTTTCAAGGGCGAGTATTATTTTTCATTTTTATAAAATATATTATTTGTTTGTAATTATTGAATGTATTTATCTTAGTAAAACTTTCTTTATGATAAATTCGACACACAGAGTCTCTCTGGTAGACTATGTGTTTTTCTGCCTTTGTTTTATTCTCTCTCCAATCAACATATTTATTTGCCTTGTTGTTAAAATAAATGATTTTAGAACACAAATATACAATACTTTATATTGATATTTTGTTTAAACAATGTGATATATTTCTATATTAATTAAACATTTACATTGTAATTTAAATTTTAATACAAATCAACATATTTGTGTAGTTTGTTGTTAAAAGAAATGATTTTGAATCCAAATGTACATTATTTTTATATTGATTTTTTGTTATGTGCAGCCATTATTTTTGGTTCAAATATCCGATTTATTTTCAAATACATTCGTTATTTGAATATTTTTAGTTTCCTATACATCAGAACAAAATTCATACAGACCCGGGGGATTCAACATGAAACTCACACATAAATTTATATCCAAACATGGCCTGATTTCAAAACCCAAAAAATCTATACCCGAAAGAAACGACCAGTACCTAAATGGGTACCCAAATGTCTATGCCTAATGGATTCCGTAAACAAATAAAAAAATATTTTTATGTGTTTGGCTAAATTAAGTGAAATTGAAAATTTTATTCAGTAATATTTGTAAAATAATAATAATAATGATCAATATATGAATATCGATTTGTTTAAATAAGTTTTGGAATTGTAATTAGTTAATTTAAATTGATTTTAAATGCAGTGGTAGAATTTGTAAATAAAAAAAAAATACAAAAACGAAGTACTTAAAAAGAAATTTCAAAATCCAAAAAATATATACCCGAAGAAAACAACCCGTACCTAAATGGATACCAGAATGTCTATGCCTAACTGATTTCGTAAACAAATAAAAAAAATATTTTATGTGTTTGGCTAAAGAAGTTAAATAGAAATTTTTTTATTTACTAATATTTTTACAATATTAATAATGATCATATCAATTTGTTTAGATAAGTTTTGGAATTTTAATTAATTAATTTAAATTGATTGTAAATGCAATGGTAGAATCTGTAAATAAAAAGAAACACACAAAAGGAAGTTCCTAAAAAGAAATTTCAAAACCCAAAAAATCTATACCCGAAAGAAACGACTCGTACCTAAATGGGTACCTGAATGTCTATGTCTAACTGATTCCGTAAACAAATAAAAAAAATTATGTGTTTGGCTAAATAGAGTGAAACAGAAAAAATGTATTTAGTAATAATTTTACAATATTAATAATGATCAATATATGAATATCAATTTGCTTAGATAAGTTTGGAATTGTAATTAATTAATTTAAATTAATTTTAAATAGAGTGGTAGAATCTGTAAATAAAAAGAATTGCAAAAAAGAAATACCTAATTTATTATAAATGCAATGACTAAATGTGTGAATAAAAGGAAGTAAATATACTGCTATCCATGTTTCCAAACAATTCTCATTTAATATTGTTATCCATGTTTCCAAACAAACTTCTTTTTAAACTGCAATTCATGTCTCCAAACACTCCAATTTTGTACTTGAGTTTTAATAATATAGATATTAATATAGCATTAATTATATAAGGTCCAACTTTAAAATCCACCTAGAAAAATTTGTAATGTTTCTGTTTTAATAAGATAGAATTATATCCGACCCAATGAGTTAAATTCCAAACCTAATATCTCTCATTATATTTTAATTCATTTTGTTGGATTGGTGAAACTTACGATTTACTCAGGAGATTTTTGGCTAATTTAATAGTATATAATTATAGATTGTTTCTTTTTTCTGTACAGAAAAAACAAAACCAACAAAAAAATTGGTTTTTGATAAATCTTAAATTTATTTTATATAACAAATTGTTGTTATAAATAATTTTTTATAAAAATTAATTTATAACAATAATATCATTTTTAGTTATAAATTAGTATATCATGGTTTATATGTTCGAAGTATAGAGTTAGTCATCTTCATCGTATTGCTAATATTGATAGATGTAAGTTAATGGACACGGACAATATATTGTATTATTAATAATCTATCGTATAGTATAATATGTTAGTGGATGTATCTAGCTTATAGTATAATATATGCAATATAAAGAAACATGCATAGTGGATGCATAATAATAAGGTGAGAAGTGGAAAACTATGATGATGGTTGTTATCAATCGGATTATAAAAAGGCATGTCTAATAATAGGTATGTTAATATAGCATTAATTAATTATATAAGGTCCAACTTTAAAATCCATCTAGAAAAAGTTGTAATGTTTCTGTTTGAATAAGATATATATATATAATTCTCACTTTGTTGTAATCAAATAAATATGTTATAATTCATATACTTTTGGCCGATCCTGAAATTTTGAATCCATAGACATTTAAGATAAACTAGGTGGTGATTTCACGGGTTTGAATGTTTCATAACAATATATTTATGAAAAAATTGGAAAATAAAGACACTTTCGATGTTTGTTTGTCCAAATAAGACTTTTGATACTTTTGGTCATTTCGGACAAGTTTTACCCTCCCCTTATGGAAAAAATAGTTAACTAAGGTAAAAAAAATATAAAAAATATAGATATTATTACAAAACAAAGTATATCTATTTTTATGTTTAAATTTATTTTTTAAAAATTATGGAACTATGTTTTATTTAATGTCAAAGCTAGGATAGTATACTTATTCTAGCCATCTACGTAGTGTACAAATCGAATACAAAGTATTATACATAGGTTTACCTTGAATAGAAAATATAAAATACGCTTTCTTCAGTAATTTACCCTTGCTAGATTTTGTGTCGTATTATTCTAGCTAGATATCTTCGGTCTACATAGGACTTTTATAGAAGTTCTATCCAATAGTCAGTGAAATACCTTCTTTTTTTTACACGTCATACCTTGGTCTGCCTTGTACTATATAATAGCCTATGGCAGAATGTAGTTTCCACTCTCTCTACATCTTTCTGCCTTACGTATGATGTATATTCTAGCCAAATAAAGTAAAAATGGAAACTTCCAAATTTCGTGGTCATATGTTTCCTAAATCTATCCTAAATATCTCTAAGTATATTCTCCCCACGATTTTCTCCCTTTTCTCTTCACACGATCTCTATCTCCATCGTTCCTTGTTCCTCTCTATTCTTCATCGACAAACATCTCTTCTATCAACCAACACAAGATGGTTCTAATCTATGTTAAATGTGGTGTATGGATGTCAAGTTTCAGTGACGAGTGGAGTTTCTTGGCAGACAAACAAAGACGTGGTCGAATGGTGACATTAGAAACTAGTACTTTATTGGAGGAACTCAAGATCATGGTGTGTGAAGATTATGGGGTCAACCCTAATGTGGTTAATGTCGAGTTCAGTTATGAGATGGTGAATCAAAGAGGAAATCCTCCCATTAGTATCAGCAATGATCGACAAGTGAGTAACTTTGTGGGCTACGCAAAGAAGGGTTCCTCTACAACCTTGTGTGTCACGTTCTCTTGTTCTGGTACTGGTGCAAAGGAAAAGGAACGAGTCAATATCGATTTGAATAAGGAGCCGTGTGATTCAAGTAATGTTGAGGACGGTGAAGTTCCTGACATAAATCTGGGAGATTTTGCAGAACCATCAACAAAGTGTTGTGATAAAAGGAAGAATCATGTCGGGGAGGAGGGTTCCGGTGATGCTGATTTAAAGAGTGAAAACTATGGAGATAGTGAAAAGGAATGCCGAGCTGGGTACACAGATTTCGTGAAGAAAGATCAACTTTTCCGGAGTAAACGTGTTCTAAAGGCAACAATGGAAATTTGGGCGATGAAGAATAATTACGATTTCATTGTTACCAAATCAACGAAAAAATGGTGGTCTATACGATGTAAGGATAAAACGTGCAACTGGACTGTGCGTGCGGAATGTCTTGATGGTTCTACATATTTCATGATCAATAAGTGTGTTGAGAACCACTCATGTGCTCCTTCAAAGAAAAGCAAATTCGGAAAAATGGCGTCGGCAAGAACAATTGGGAAGCTGATACAACATCGATTTGATGATGCCAATGATGGCCCCAAAGCAAACGACATCATTCAGTTTATGAGGCTGGAGCATAGCTGCGAGATTAGTTATTGGCACGCTTGGGAAGCTCGTGAGTATGCAATTGCAGCTGTTAGAGGTATACCAGACGAAAGCTATGCAAAGATACCCTCATATTTGCATATGCTTAAAGAAGCTAATCCTGGTACACACACTCACTATGAAACTAACAAGGATGGTAGATTCATGTATCTATTTATGTCGTTTGGGCAATCGGTTAGAGGATTTCACAGTTCAATGCGTAGGGTGATTGTTGTTGATGGAACTTTTCTGAAAAATAAATACAAAGGAGTTCTACTTGTTGCTACAGCTGTAGATGGTAACTCCAACTTGTATCCAGTTGCATTTGGAGTTGTTGATTCAGAGAATGACGAATCATGGGAGTGGTTCTTCAGACAGTTGAATGTGGTTATTGCTGATAGTAAAGACTTAGCTTTTGTGTCAGATAGAAATGCATCAATTGCTAAATCGATTGGGACTGTCTACCCACGATCAAAACACGGAATTTGCATTCACCACTTGTTGACCAATGTGGTTAAATTCTTCAGGACAAAGGGGTTCACTGCCTTGGTCGAAAAGGCTTCAAAGGCGTATAGGTATAGTGAATTTCAGGAAC
The DNA here is from genome assembly GCA_018703725.1 of Brassica juncea. Lineage (NCBI taxonomy): Eukaryota > Viridiplantae > Streptophyta > Magnoliopsida > Brassicales > Brassicaceae > Brassica > Brassica juncea. The sequence continues at coordinate 46,507,499 of CM031935.1, read as the reverse complement.
GTTTCACCGAAATTGTTGATATCAGTCCGGCGCTTGGAAGATATCTACAGGAGGCTGATGTGAGAAAATGGGCTCGTTCTCTCTTCCCTGGATCCAGGTATGATATCAGGACCAATAACCCTGCCGAGTCGATTAATTCAGTTCTGAGATCACCTAGACAATTTCCAGTAATTCCTTTGCTAGATAGTATAAGAGAACTGTTGACCCGATGGTTCTACGAGCGTCGCACGTTAAGCTCCAAACATATTGATCCTTTAACCGTTAAGGTGGAGAAAAAGATTGATAGGAGAATTGTGAAGGCTCGAGGGTTTCAGGTTCTCAAGGTTGACAACTTCAGATCACTTGTTAAAGGAGACATATATGATTGTCATGTTGATCTGGAAACCAGAAGATGCACATGTGGGAAGTTTGATTTAGGAAAAATTCCATGCAGACACGCCATTCCTGCAATTTATTCTCGAGGTATGGAAGTATATAAACATTATAAATTAAGCCTATATATTTCCGGTTTTTTTGCAGCATTTAGACATTGCTCGGTCTCTTTTTTGACACAGGTATGGAAGTACACCGATTTACTGATGGCGTCTATAGCACTGCAACATGGAGAGCTGCCTATGCGGAATCCATTAATCCCATACCAGTTCCAGAGGCTGAATGGAATGTTCCGGATGAGGTTAAACTTGCGAAGGTCTTACCACCAGAGACAAGAAAGAGTGCTGGTAGACCAGTAAAGAGAAGGTATGAAACAGTAGAGGACAAGATTAGATCTTCTCAAGGATCAACAAAGAATAAAAAGCACAAGTGCAGCCGGTGTGGTATGGAAGGACACAAGAGAGGAACATGTGATATACCTATCTAGTTTGTTGTGTGTGTTCTCTGTTACTTGCTTTTTGTTTTACAACATTGTTGAGACAAATCGATCTTCCTATTTACAGTTTGATTTTTGCAATTTTTTTTGTTAGAAAAAATGCAAATCACCAAGAAACACAAAAGAACATAGTCTTACATTTATTTGGAAAAAACAGAACAACAAATTGAACATCATGCATAGATAAGGTACATGAAGACCATAGCAAAACAACACACAAACACAGCTTTGATGATCCTTAACTCTCTTATGCATTCCATGGACTTTTCTTCACAACGAGCAATTGCATCTTCCATTTCTTCAAGTCTACTCGTATGGCGTTTCAGCATGGTCTCAGAAGCTCTCATTGATTTATGAAACTCGGAATTGTCCACGAGCAGCACGTCAAACAGATCCTGAAAATCTTCAATTTCTTCAACAACTGCTTTATCAGTCCATTTGAACAAGTGAGTTTTGTCCTTCATGATTAACATCAACAAACAGTTAGATTGGAGCAAAGACATGGTTATATGAATAGAGACTAACCTTCTCAGATCCCATCGGACAACAATGGAACAACCTTCCCGGATTTTTGACAGTTTTTGAAGTGAAACGATCCACTGTCTTGCCGCAATTGCATCTTGTCGGAATTCCTCTTTGTTTGGTGTGTCGATATCTTGATTCGACAGAAGAACCGATCGAAGACATGATTGAGTTGATCTCCCAAGTTTTCACCCCTTGGTTTCTCTCTGTCGTGAAAGAATGAGGAAGAAAACGGATTAGGTCAAAAAATAATACAAAACGACGTCGTTTCACTAGGTAGAAAAAGTGTTTTATACCTGAGGCAGATCTATTAAATATCATGAAAAAACGATTTAGGGGTTCGTTTAGGGATTAGTTAGGGTATGTACTTTCACCATATATCCTCTAAAGTAGTGTTTATACATGAAACAAAAATATATATTATTAGTGGCTATAAGAACTACAAATGGAATTATCAAACAAATACATGTCATTCTCAACACAAATGATAAGAGTTTAGATTAAAAACTTCTTTTGTATAGGGTTCATTTAGGGTTCGTTTAGGGTTTATTGTAAAGATTGGGTTCATTAAGGGTTAAGTCAAATATGTTTGCAATTTGGTGGTTTAGGGTAAAGAGTGATAAGATTCGTGGTTTAGGGTTCGTTGGGTTTAGGGTAAAGATTTAGGGTCTACTATGTACTATAATCAAGTTTAGTGGTTTAGGGTATGTGGAGAACTCTCAAAATAATCCCTAGAAAACTCTAAAATAGAGTATTGTCACAACTAAATAGCAAAAGCAAACCTCAAATAAATAGCAACTAAAATAGTGTCATGTCACATAATTCCTAGAAAACTCTAAAATAGAGTATTGTCACAACATTGCTAGTAAAACCAAAACAAACACACAAAATCAGTCTTCTTCAAGGTCATAAACAGCAGAACTCTCAAAATCCGAAGGCATATGTTGCGCCATTAGCTGGATTAAACAGCAGAACTCTCAATTTTCTTCCACAAAGCTTTCCAAGCTTTGGTACTGCTTCCATAGCCCGAATCTGAAGACCGTAGGTGAAGCCATCTAACACGTAACTCTTAGGATTCTCCTTCAGTTTGTCTCGTGTTTTAGCTATTGACTCGCATAGAAGGTCAAAAGAAGCAACTCCCCAAGGGTAATTTCGAACCTGCTCAAGGTCCATCACCAACTTGACGTACTTGATGGGGATAGGTGCCTTCTCATCTCTCCCGCAAACGATACAAACAATGATGCAAAGATACACCAGCCTAATTCGATCAGCATTGCTCCACTTCTTAACAGCTGCCCTGTGATTTTCCCACAGCTCCAAAATAGAAACTCCCTTATTTGTCTTGATAACTAAGCTCCAGAAACCACCATCATCATCCCAGTCAACCAACTCCTTAAGTGAGAGACTAGTATCGCACTGAAGCCCGGTAACTGCATGGAACTCAAGCAATGAAAATCGGAGAGGTCTTCTCGCAAAGACAAACCAGAGCTCATGGTCTTTGTAAGTCACCAGCTCCCTACACAAGAAGCTGTGTATCACTCTCGCCGAGAAACCCAAACCATTGTCGAACAACTTAAAAATCTGAGCAAAAACCGGATCTTTCTTCACTGTGTTCAACTCCTTTGGCACCCACGCCTTCAATCTTTTGAAATAGCGTACCATCTTGCAGTTATTATTGATCTGATGCACTTGGGTCTCTTCACCCGGCTTAAACAGCCGCTTTGGTAACTCCTCAGACATACCTACAATCACAGAAAAGAAGTTTATAATCAGAGCACAAACAAAGAAAGAAGATAAATGACTTTTAGTTCCACAATTCATCGAGTTTAAAATGTACTATTGAGTTCTACAACCTATGTAAACTAGAACACATGTTCAACCTATGTCTAAGATTACACAAAAAACCAAACATTTGAATCGGACAACAACAAAAACGAAGCTCTCACTGACATATGGAGTTGTTCCAAACGAATATTTGATGTTTGTCAATTTTCCCTCTTTCAAAAAAACCCAAAATTGATAGTTTACAAACTAAAATCAAAAACACCCAAACAATAACATGCATGAATTTCGTAATGTATAAGAAGATTAATCAACCCATTCAACTAATTTTAGATTAAGAAATAAGACGAATCGGGTTTAAGTGATGCGTTTCGTTAACAAATCTAGGGTTGATGGAATCAAGACGAGTAATCGCAAACCCGGTGTTTAGAAACGTGAGATGTTGATGAAGTTGATGGTAGAAGAAGAAGAAGAGCGTCCGACGGAATCGTAGAGTAAGAACAAATCTCCAATTCTTCAGTCTATGGCTGATAACAAATACAAAGACGAAAATAACAAGATTAGAGACGAAAAATCAAAGTTAAAGAGGTGAAGAAACGATTTCGATTTGTTCTTACCCAAAATCGCCATTGGAAGAGCTTCAAGCTTTCGGCGGAAAAGATGAGGAGAGGTTAAACGAGATTAGGGTAAATCGACTTTTGTTTCTTTTTTTATTATTTTTCCCTTTTTTTTTTACTTTCTGTTTTTACTGGATTTGACTTTATTAATTTTTAATAAAACTAAAAGAATAAATAACAAAATATCAATGTTAATTATATAAATCTAAGGGCAATATGGTATTAAACGAAAAATAAATCCTACTTACCTAAAAAATCTTCAACAAATCCTATTGTGACAAATCTAAGTAAAAAATGTCTTGTTTTTCCAATTCTCCCTATATTTATTGTAATTTGTCAAATTAAAATATTTTTTATCATTATGTGTTTTTCGTTAAATATTTTCTAAGAACAGTTGTTTAAAAAAATATGACTATTTTAAATAGTTTTTGATATTTTGTGTTATAATTGTACTAAAATTAGTTATATATAATATTCATGATTCAGTTGTTAATTAAATTACTAAATTTTGAAGATATATAATACTGAAACTTTTAATTTTTAAATAATTTGTAGCTAAAGTTTTATGTCTTTAATAAGTTTAAAAAAGAATTAAACTATACAATTGTTACACATTTTCTACATATTCATATCCAATTACATAGGATTATAAAGTACTATATCAATTCTATAAATTATTTATGACATATTTTATATAGTTTATAAATACTTGATTACTAAAAAATTATTTTATGAAGCATTATATATATTATAAAAATCACATATTTAATTACCATAAATTATTTTGTGCATTATATTTAGGTCGTTTGGATACTGATAAAACTGGTTTTAGAACTGATTTTCTTACTCATAAAATAAATAAAAATTGAAAATCTACTAACAAATCAAATTATAATATTTTTTTCTCAAACTCTCTATATGATTGACACCTAACCAAAAATCAATCAAGTGACTTCTTATTTAATATAAAAATGAAATTTCAAAATAGATTTTATAAATTAATTTATAAGCTTGAATAAATGACTTAAAACCTCTTATTATAATTTAAAACATATGATAAGCCAAGATAAATAATAAAATAAATGTATTTATAATTTTTATAAATAATTTATAAAGCATGTATGAATTTTTTAGACATTAATAGTTACTATAATATTTTATATACAAATATAAGGCTCTATATAAAAATATAAAATCATTATATCGGTTTTAATATAATAAACTTTTTCTTTATTATTTTATGTAATATGTAAATATATAAAAATTGAACAAACATTATTACTCTTTTATATAGTTTCAACAATTAGTTACCATAAATAATTATTTGTAATATTATGTAGATTATTTGGTATGTGATATTAACTGCTATATATTAATTGAGAAGTCACTTTAGTGATTTTTGCTTACGTGTTGATCATAGTTTAACTCTTACAAAATTGTTATAATTTGATTGGTCTATGATTTTTAATTTTTATTTACTTTAAATAGATCTGAAAAGAAAAGGTAGGTCTATAACCAATTAATATCAATTGCCAAATAAATTACATAATATTACAAATAATGATTCATGGTAACGAATCAATACTATTAAAATCAATAATATTAAAAGGGGAGGAATCCTAAAAAATCTACCTATGAAAAGTTTTTTGGACCTATTCATTTTTAATGTAGTCTATTATAACTAACCAAATATTATAACTGGCATTTATTATAGCAGTACAATTTGTGGGACCCTTGCATAAATTTAATCGAATATTACTCTTTTTGTTTTGTTTCCTAATCTATCATTATTCTTAGTTTAAGTAAGACACATAATATTTAAGTTACAGCTCCCCCTAAGAATTAGATACACGTATATATGAACCAAAGAAGAAAAAAATACTTATGTTGACCTTATTTCAAATCAACGTTAAAAAGTTACGCAGCAACATGTATATATTTAACATAATATATAATATATGAAAGAAAAAACTAATAACGAACGATCCATACATTTTAATATGTTATCACTTAAGATGGTTCTCTAACATATGATAAAATGTATCCATATTTACATATATGTATCAGTCATCACCCATGTATAATCCAAAATATCACAAAATACATATGGTAGACTTTATTCCTAATAAACATTGAAAAAATCGTACAATAACACTTATATTTAGGATAAAATATGAAAATATCATCTGAGCGTTGAGTTTCTGACCTGCTTCAATTACGAAGGTGACCTTCTTGGTCACGCAAGTCTCCATTCTCATCTCGTGTGAGAATAATAGGCGCAACCATGACTCGCGGAACAGTATCGATCGATATACGGTTAAGGGTATCGATCGATGTCGGATGAAAGATGTCGGTCGACGGTGAAGTAGTGTCGATCGACGTGAAGGTGCCAGTATCGGTCGACGAAGACGGTGTCTCGGTCGGCAGGGGTGCGTCAATATCGGTCGACAGGCAGTTGATGACGTCGATCGATGCGGAACGGATTTCCTTGCGGATTGAACGTTCCAAGCTAGCAGGGTCTTCTGAGAACAAAAGTTGAGATTTCTTGTTGCTTCTGGTGCTGCTGGGCATGTACCTAAAAAGACAAGAAAAATAAAATTTTATGTCAGAAAACAAATTAAAATAAAAATAGAAATAACCTAGACCTAATCAGATTAGATCCTATTGTATCAAAGCTCCCCGGCAACGGCGCCAAATTTGATATCACTCAAATTACCCTAAGGAGTGACGTTACTCTCTCAAATAAGAGGTTCAGTTGTAGTACTTAGGGATCGAAACCACAGAGAGCTAGTGTACAAATAAGATGCAATCTTAATGACTATGCTAGGTTGAAAATAGTTTAAAGTAAATTGCAGGTTTGTTGAGTAAGGATAAGATTACTCAGTTGAAAGGATTTGGTTTTAAAACAATAAAGAAAAGTAGTTAGATCCAGGGTAAGTATTCAGGAATTCAGGATTATAAATACTATAAAGGCTAACAAGTTGCTTGCATGATATGTCAGAGCTCAACACTTATTCAATGAATCCATCAGCTCTCGCATTATTTAGACCATCTATTACTTAAATGCTAAATGGTGTTGCGGTCGGCTACTCTGCCGATGGTATCGATCGATGTTTCAATAGGAATATCGACCGATACACCTCTAGCTACGTCGATCGATTACTCTATAGGAGTATCGATCGATACGGCTCTAAGCAAGCTTTATGCGCGAGTTGATACAATGCTTACCATGATCTTAGATTAGCTTTCGCATATCTCAAGAGGGTCATAGCATGTTTACTGTTTAGGATGTTGTCAGGTATTGCATGTAATAAACAATGCAATCCAAGTTCATGTTCTAGGTAGCTAAGATAGAAAAAGCATTAGTGAACAATCCTAACAATAAATATCACAACTATAGCAATTATAGGCTGGGGCTAATCCCTCATGTCCTATTTAAACCCTAAATCTAACAAATGAATCTACTCAGACATGGCTAAGTAGTTCATAGCAACAAGGTAATAATAGAAATTCATAGACCTATTAGAGGGTGAACACTTAGGTCCCAATCACAAATATCTTTGGATCTCTCCTCTAGGTCTAGAATTCTATAACCTTTGTTAATAAATAAAGAACTGAATAGAAATAAGTAGAAGAAGGAGAACTTAGAACTTATGAAAACTTGTATTAAACTATAAAACTATTGTAACTTGTAAAAGACTTTTAGAAAACTTGTTATCTTTGCCAAAACACTTAGACATATATAAATATGAGTTCATTAGGTTAAAAAACTCGTCAGGGGCATTCTTGTAAAATGTGATATCTTGGGCTTCAAGTTCGGCCAGGTCCAACTTGTCTTTCTGCCGCCTCAGTATCGATCGATAGTACATGGTGTACATCGATCGATTATTGTCTCGATGTATCGTCCTTTGGCTAATGTGTGTCGATCGATTGCACAGAATGTGCATCGATCGATGTGTAACTCTGGTGTCGACCTCTGGTCTTGATCACGGGTGAACTATTCTTTAAGCTCCAAAAAGGCACCTAAAACATCACTTTTCTCCAAAATGCTTCTGAACCTGAAAACATACTTAATAGACTCCAAAACATAGATAATAGTAGTAAAAACACTCATATACCATGGATAAAAATGGGTAAAATCCATGGTATATCACATATTCACTTTTGAATGTCATACATATCTTGCTCAGTTCATGTCACTTTTGAATGTCATACATATATTGAAACGTAAGCATTTATGTTTTTTTAATGAAAAGATCAATTTTTCAAAAATATCCCTAAATTTACAACAAAATTTTGTCTTTTAATTTTTAGGCTTAAAACTATATATATAGTTTTAAGCCTAAAAATTAAAAGACAAAATTTTGTTGTAAATATATATACATGCATTAAATTAATTCACTATATCTATGACACATTAATAAAAACCCATTTTAGCAATCACAAACTTAATTTTATGAATAAATCTAAACCCATTGTATGCTTCTAAAAAAAGACACATTAAAACTGTAATAGTATTGATCATTACAAAACTTATAATTTGAAATGCATAACTTAAATACAACATTTACTTTATATGAAAAATCAAATATTTTATTCAGTTTTATGTATAACTAGTGGTATTCCGGCGCTACGCGCCGGGTTTGTATGTTGTATTCTTACATAAATCTATAATTTATTATATGCACTTGGTAAACAAAATATGTTAAAAATATGAAAATGAAAATATGTTAAAAATGATATTTTCTGATCTTTTTTATAGTGGTTAGCAACCTTAGTGTATTACTTTGTTTAAAGTTGTTTAGTTCAAAGTGGAATAGCATAAGTGGTTGTCACTAATCAATTTAATAAAAGTACAGTAAGAAGCTGATAGTCGTAACAAAGTTAATTTAGTTGAAATTTAAACATAAAACAAAGTTGATGTTTTATTTAGAAAACATACTTACATTATTAATTATTAAAATAATTATGAAGTATCAAACTTGTACTGATATATTTAGTTCAAATAATAGAAAGATAAAATAAGTCTCAAATTTTATAAACTTTATAAAAAAATAAAGATGAAGTGTCAATCTTTGGTAAAATAATTGGTGAGTATCTAATATATATGTTCTACACCCAAGGCAGCTATATTTTTTATCAAGGAGTATTGCGAGCCCTTCAAATACACTGATTCAAACACTTAATACCATGCAGTTACGAAGACTTCCATTATTATTCATGTCCAAACATTAAGATTACAGTTATATTAAATTGAGAAAGTTCATAAAAAGTAAGATATTTGAGATATATCTTTGAATTTTTAAGTTAGTCATATTACGGTGAGTGCTTTGGTTCTCTTTGTTGAAAATAGTTTTAATACCCAAAATTTTCTTATGATACCTGCAAACCAAAAGAAGTAAGCTGCTATTATGCTGGATTTTGTTAAGTTATTATATTGACTGGCTGTAAAACTTTAAAAAGAAAAACGAACCTGGCAAATCGTCTTTGTGTAGGCTAATGACATGAAGAACTCGTAATTTCGGTATCTAGAACTCTCCATCAAGATCGGTTGTGTCGTCTCTTCTAGGTCAACAAACAGAGTCTGCTCTGTGAATAAGATGGCATTAGGGGTGTCATCATATGTGAAGTTAGGGTTGCTCCTGGTTTCATCATAAATACTAAAGTCATAGACTGAGCTTTCTTTCAAGAGATGTTTGAATGTGTTAAACATGTGAAAGTTGATTGACGCATGTAGGAGTACCACCTGAGAAAGGGGATGACGCGTAAGAAAACTACTACTTTAAAAGCAAACGATCATTAATTGGTAAACTGAAATAAAAAACCGGTGTATCTTCCCATTAATCAACAACATATCAACCCCAACATCTCACCCTTTTCTTAACATTTCAAGCTTGCCAAAATTGTTGTAGCCTAGTCTGAACAACATCTCTATACCGGTTTGTCTTCAACTCCGAGCAATGAAATTGGGAATTCAACATGATCTGAATTGGAAAAAGTAAAGGGATTCTCGTCCGAGCTCTCACACCGTCTATGCATAGCCGATGAAGCTGAGAAGGCAGGAACTAAAGAAGTTTTCAATAGGAGAGAGTGGGAAGAGTGGAATTTCTGGATTAATTATATGAACGGTTACGTCGATTGCGTTAAAGAAGGAGAATCGTAGAGACTCTATACTCCATCGTCAACATCAAATACAAAGAAATCCTATAAACCAGTGTTTTGAAACCCGACCCGAAGACTGAACCGAACGATTCATTGGGTCAACCGCGGATTAATAAATGAATTAATTATATTATATAATAATATATTTGCTATGAAAATAAATATATAAAAACTAAAGTTAATATTTTTAAATGTTTTTAAAACATAAAATAATAGTTTGGATATGTATCTATTTTATGTTTAAGAACATTTAGAAAATACTTAACTTTAGTTTCTATATTTTTATTTTCATTTGACACAAAATATTAAGAAATAGTTTATACTATTTTTTAAAAAAGTTGTAACATAAGAGTTATGACATCTAAAAAAATCAAGACATGAAATTCATAAATATTTATGTCTAATGTGAATAATAAATTTGTAATTCGCTAGGTTCTTCTTCTTTAACAATCCAAAACTCTGTTTTTGTAATCCACATGATCATATGATCTTATTCTTTTAATTGGAAATCTATAAAACAAATTTAAAAACATAACTATTTTTTAAAACTATCTGTTGGTTCAACCAGTGTTGCAACTGGTATCGGGTTTCAGGCTTTATTGAATTTTTGTGGGTTTTTGCAGATTTTTAAATTTTAGGCCAAACCCGATTTATATTGGGTCACCGGATTTACCGGTTCAACCGCAGATCCGGGTCAGATTCAAAACACTGTTGTAAACGTTTGGGCTTGTATGAGGAAAAAATTAAAAATCTAATGTCTTTCACAATTAACATCAAAACCCATTAAATATAGATTGAAAAAAATATTATTAAAAAGAGAGTGCCACATGGCATTTTTCCCCCCAAGGAGAAAAAAAACTCTCCTTTATTATTATAGATAGATAGATCCTAAATTAATGAGAAATTTAAGCATTTTTCAAAAAAAAATATTATAAAGATGTTCTAGGTTTTTGTCGGATCAACCGTGTTGGTTCATGGTTTAATAGAGGACTTCTGGGTTTTGTAAGATTCTTAATTAGTAGGTTTCCATTAAGTCCAAATTTTGAGTAATATCAGTGACAACTTTCAACATTTGAGGTACTTATATTTTGAAGGTACATTTATAATATATATTTCATAAAGCACATTTATAATATTTTAAAATATCCCACTGCGCTAGTTATATAAAAATGTTGGTATTGATATATAAAAACAGATATTAAAATGAATGAAAAGACATATATTAAACTTATGCAATTTTAGGATAAAAAAGACACTTCATTAAACATTTCGACAACCCTTTACAAATCTATACAACTTTTAAGATGAAAATACATTCATAAACATTTTGATAACCTTTTAAAAACCAACACAATTTTAAGAATAAAAAGACACTTCATTACGGAAAATACATTCCTAGACTTTTTGACCTCTTAAAAACCAATGCAAGTTTAAAGATGAAAAATCACATCATTAAATATTTACTTATTCTCTTTACTTAGTGCAATATTTTAGTTAAGTATTGCAGAATAGCTCTTAAACGTGACTAATCACTAATCTTCATAAAAACTACAATTAAAATTAAGATTAATTATGATAGAAAGAACATAATTCAAAAAATCCAAGATTAAAAGAAGAAATTGCTTTAAAGATGAAAAATGAATGATCTTTCACAAAAGTAGACAGTTTTTTAAAGAGAAAATGAGATATATCTATAGATTTTTATCTAAAATGTATTTATAAGACCTTGTAAGTCAAACTAGGTTAACGCAACAACTCTTGGTTGACCCACATATAAATGGGTCAAAATCTAGTCAAATCTCAGGAGATTGACTTTCCCATGGTGCCAGCAGTCTCCAAAGGTTGAGGCAAAAGGTCGTTGCGTCTCAGCAGCTAGTTAAACTGGTAACATTTTTCTTTTACAATAATAATAAAATAGTAAAAATCTTATTACTATATATATAAAATGATGAGAAAAATAAATTGATTTTTACTAAGATGTCAATTACAGGTAAAATTTAGGAAAAGTAATATAATTTGTTTGGTTGATGATTTTTAAGTTTTAGTTTTTTTAATCAAGTCTTTTTTCCATCTAATGAAATTCATTCCCAAGTAAAAAAAAAAGTTTTAATACATAAGCTGCTGACGAATTAACTAAATAGCCGAGAAACATGAGCCCACAAAAAGACGACAACTAGAACCTACAGTAAATGGATAACTGCATCTAAAAGAAAACTGTTTTGAATAAACTTTTATTGTGAGTAAACCTATCGCAAGTGGTGTCTTAAATCCACAAAAACTTTTTTATGATTTTTTTGGAAATTGATTTTTTTTTGGAAAATCATAGAATCGAATTTGCGACTTTTAACAGTCGTCTGTGAGAAGAGAGACCATATATTGTGAGATTTTTGGTTGTAACATGAGCTTCATAGTCGTATGGATGTGTTGGTCTAGTTGTGGAAGGGAGCGAATTTTAATTAAAAGGTTCATTATACATGGTTATGACGCATAGTGGAAATATTAAGCTTCAGATACTTTAACTTAGATGTTATACAAAATAATGGTGATTTTAATAAATTGATTTAAAATCTTTTACCAGTTTAACCATAAAAAAAATAAAATAAAAAATACCAGATTAAATATAAATATACGTATAACAAAATATATTATAAAAAATAACAGCAAAACTATTTATTTAAAGAACATAAATATACTGAACACACAGAAAATAACATATAAAAAATATTTGTGAAAGAAAATCATTTGCAATTTCACGGGGTACTCATCTGATTAAATTTCGACTGAGTTTATTGTTTCAAGGTCACACCTTTCGTTTTCTACCCATAACCCATTCTTTATTAAAGAGCACTCTTCTTTTCTATGGTAATGGTACTACCACCACTGATTTTGGTCTTGGGTTTATAACGCAAGTCCTTAATTCAGTCTATGATAAGAACTTGCAAAATTTTCCTACACTTCAACCAACTTATGGAAAAATTCGGAAAAACCATTCATATGCGAAGACTGAGAACCTGTGTGATAAAGCGAGACCAAAGCCAATGGTGGTAGCAACAATACCAGAAAAGAAGAATTCTTTGAAAAAGAACCAGTTGGAGGTAGGATGAAAGGTGCAACCTGGAAACAGTAAACTCAGCCGAAAATTAAGCACAGCTGGTGCAACTTGTAAAAAGGGAAACCTGATCAGAGAGAGTAAGATATGTTGGAGAAGAAAAGAGAAAGAGAGAGATATATATAGTCTCCAAGAGCTAGGAGGATGAGGATGAATTTAATGACTGTGTATCATCACCAACCCAAGTTCAATGTTTCTTTTTGTTCCTTCCTTCTCTGATTTTTTTTTTGAATATTTTTTTATATGCTAACTTTTGTATTTGTTTCCTCTATATGAACATACCTAATGTACCTAGGAATTCTTTCAAACTTTATCTCTAATATTTTTCCTTTTGTAATTTATTATTCCACAGTATTTGATAATAATAAAACAAAAAAACATATTTTCTATATACTAACACTACAACAAATGTTGACTATAACTACTGCATATATCGTGGTTAAATCGTAGTTAAACCACTATTACAACGACTTAACTACGATTACGAATCGTAGTTACTAGCTCGTCGTAATGGAAAAATCGACGTAAAATCGAAGGAAAAGTACGACGAATGACAATCGAGGTCAAATCGACGTAAAGACCAAATCGTCGTAACATGGAAGTAATAGACAAATCATCTTAACGTGGAAGTAATAGACAAATCGTCGTAACGTGGAAGTAATAGACAAATCGAAGTAAAATAGAAGTAAAATATATCGAAGTAATGCAGACGTAAAGTAGTCGTTAAAATCGAGGTAAGATAGAAGCTATATTTACAACGAATTACCCTCGAATGTCGAAGTACTTTGGTAGTAAATTATACGACTGCATTACATCTATTTTTTACTACGAATTTACATTGATTTCTTTCGAACATTTTACTACGAGTTAACCTCGATTTCTTTTAGAATTAACCTCGATTTGTAAAATGTTTTATATTTAAAATTGTTTTTTGTTCAATAACAAAAAATGAAATATATAATTATTTTAAAATAATTTAATAACCAGAAATATAAACAAAATAATAATAATATATTAAAATATTTTAAAATTCAAAATAAAAATTACAAAAAAAAACCTAAAGATTAAGGTCTTCCCGAAGCGAGGCACTATGGTTCTCGGTCCGTCGCTCTAGATCCGCCTGCTCCTCCGCGGTGCGTTGTGTGATTATGGTAGGACGGACTTGACTCCACATCTGCCCATACCTCGGGTCTGACTCCGTCATAAAATCGAACATTGACGCCATGCCCATCATCGAAGTCCGGTTCTCTGCTAAGGCGGCATTAGAAGCTGCCAAAGCTGCCCGGAGCTGAGCATTCTCTTCGTCTCTTCCCGAAACATAACCTGCTCTCGCCCTCGGAACATCGTTAACCGAGCCAATTCCGACGACTCGTCCCCTTTTCTTTGGGGCAACCTGTAATAAATTAATTAATTTTATTAGTAAAAATATATTTAAAAATAATTATTTAATTAAATTATACTGTAAATATATATATATATATTTAAAAATATATATTACCTGTTCAAATATTTTGTCCTGTTCTACCGTTGACAACTGAACAGGTGGCAAATCCGGATTTTCTTGGGACAGCTGAGTCTCGACCTCTTGGATTCGAGACTGAACGTCGTTGTGGATCTTTTCAGCCCGAGCATCCACAAACGTCCCATCTTTATGGGTGTGAGTTTTTTTGTAAAGCTTGGACAAAGATGGAGGTTCTCCATCTTCAGCAGCCTGTAGAAAAAATTTAGAAATTTAATATAATTAATTTTATTCAAAAAAAATTTATTAATAATAAAAAAATTACCATCTATAAGGCAACTCCGGCGTGTGGAATCTACCCGGAAGTATGAGGCAACGGTAAATTGCCTTCTGCATCTGGTGTATGTCGGGCTGCCGAGCAGTTGTTGGCCGTCATAATGCTCCGAGGCAACATCCAATAGGCCTTAAGGCCTGTCCATACCTTCTCGGTGATGAATATGGGTTTCGTAGCATCACCCTCAACCCTCCACTTATCCTTCCAGTCGCCAACGGTGTTTTTAAGGCGATCCATCGCCTTCTCGGTGAACGCCTTCTTCACTTTCTCGTTGAGGGCAATAGACCAATTCCATTTTTGCTGGAAAAATATTAATTAATAAATATAATAAATAATTATTATAGAAAATAAAATATAAATTATAAATTAAAATATGAAAACTAACCGCAAAACACTTGAACCAAGTTTTCCGAATGTGATCTGGCGTAAGACTCCAGTTCGGATGCGGTTCAGTAAAATATGACTTGATGGTATCTGAAACGGACCGTCCAAGACGGTTGTCCGTACCAAACCTGCAAAAGACAAATAATGTAATTAGATATATATATACATATATAATTTATAACTTATGGAAATAATAATATATTAAACTTAATTACCAGTATGTGTTTGGTGGACGATCGGGATCGATGACGGGTAAACCTTCGCGGTCCGGCATCTGAAGCAAATCCTCAACGTTTAATCTAGCGTACGGTGCATCCGGAAAATGTTATTTTTGAAGAAATATGAAAAGAAGACTAAGAAATATTTGAATTTATCGAACTAGTTTTAAAGTTCAGAATTTCAAAAAATTAAAAATATAAAAAATAATATATATTACAATTTGCAATGTTTCTATTTAAAATACTTCTAGAAAGTCGTTTCATTTAGATACCTTACAAATATTTGTAAGTAGGTAACTGCACACACTTTTTTCTTTTTAAGCCATTAAAAAACAGTGAGAAATATTTACACTTAAAGACTCTTGGAAAATTACTATTTATTTTTTCATGGCTCACTTCGAATAATGACGACTTTTAACATTTGAGGTACTTATATTTTGAAGGTACATTTACAATATATATTTCAAAAAGCACATTTATAATATTTTAAAATATTGCACTGTGCTAATTTTTGTAGATATATAAAAAGTTGCTTTTGATATATAAAAACAGATATAAAATGAATGAAAAGACAAGTATTAAACTTATGCAGTTTTAGGATAAGAAGACATTTCATTAAACATTTCGACAACCCTTTACAAATCTATACAACTTTTAAGATGAAAATACATTCATAAACATTTTGATAACCTTTTAAAAACCAACGCAACTTTAAGAATAAAAAGACACTTCATTACGAAAAATACATTCCTAGACCTTTTGGCCTCTTAAAAAACCAATGCAAGTTTAAGGATGAAAAATCACATCATCAAATATTTACTTATTCTCTTTATTTAGTGCAATATTTTAGTTAAGTATTACATAATAGCTCTTAAACGTGACTAATCACTAATCTTCATGAAAACTCTGTAAGCACAATTAAATTTTAAGATTAATTATGATAGAAAGAACATAATTCAAATAAACCCAAGATTAAAAGAAGAAATTGTTTTAAAGATGAAAAATGAATGATCTTTCACAAAAGTAGGCAAATTTTAAGACAAAAATTAGATATATCTATAGATTTTTATCTGAAATGTATTTATAAGACCTTGAAAGTCAAACTAGGTTAACGCAACAACTCTTGGTCGACCCACATATAAATGGGTAAAAAATCTGGTCAAAACTCAGGAGATTGACTTTCCCATGGTGCCAGCAGTCTCCAAAGGTTGAGGCAAAAGGCCGTTGCGTCTCAACAGCTAGTTAAACTGGTCACATTTCTCTTTTACAAAAACAATAAAATAGTAAAAAAGAAAAGACTTATAAAAAATAGTAAAAATCTTATTAGTGTATATATAAAATGATGAGAAAATTAATTGATTTTTACTTTGGTGTCAATTACTGGTAAAATTTAGAAAAGTAATATAATTTGATTGGCTGATGATTTTTAAGTTTTAGTTATTTTAATCAAGTTTTTTTCTATCTAATGAAATTCATTCCCAAGTGAAAATACAATTTAAAATACATAAGCTGACGAATTAACTAAATAACCCAGAACCATAAACCCACAAGAAGACGGCAACTAGAATCCACATTGAAACAACTTACGGAAACAAAGCATAAAATCTAAAATCGCTACATGATTAACATCTATGCATGAGTAAAAACATAATAACTTAGCAGACTTTAGAACTAAGTCAAGACCAATGATCGAGAAATACTGTTGCTGCCCATGGCCCACCACACGTTAACCTCCACTTCTTACACCCACACCACGACTTACCATTGTTGTCTCGCCCGCCAAACGACAACGTTCGAGAACTAAGAACCAAAGACTTCATAACCCGACAAGGGGACCACTAATCGATCCACACACTTTTGGATACGGATGGGACACAATCATAGAAGTCCATATTTCCCCTGGATAGAAGCCCACCTACCACACCAAGAAGACAAAGCCTTGCCAACAGTGTTTTGAAAACCGGATCGGACCGGCCGGTCGAACCGGTTCGACCGTGACTCGCTGAAGAAGCCGAGTCCGGTTCGATTTAAAACCCGGATTTGTGAAAACCAGTAAAACCGGCTGAAAACCGGTAAAACCGGTGACCCGGGTTAATTTTAAAACCCGGTTCATAAAAATTAACGTATAATTAAGTGTTTTCAATTATTACTAGCTAAAATTTAATATTTTCTAATTAGTGTTCAACAATCACTATTTAATTGATTTTTTATTTTATTAAGAAACAATGTGAAACATACATTTTTGACTTTCATATACTATCTTTATTTTACCATATTCATAAAATTTGAAATGTTAGTTATAAAAATAAATAAAATATGATAATTTAATTTGTAAATCATATGACTTTATCAATTAAAGTTTACATAGTATTCACTTTTCAGTTTTTTTTTACTATATATATAGTTAGATTTATGTTTATTGTTTATATTTAGTTAATTATAGAAAAGAATTGAGAATGTATTATATGTAGAAGTAAAATTCATATAATATAAATATATAGTTATATATATATATATATATATATATAATTTTCATACATAGAAAACCCGGTTCGACCGGTTGAACCGATCCAACCAGTCAACCAGTAGCTACACCGAGTCAGTATCCGGTCCGGTTTTCAAAACATTGCTTGCCAACCTTAACTCTCCGGATTTACTCACCAAGAAGAGGTAAACGGCAAGAAATCACTGAACCCATTACTCCTAGAAGAAAGATTGCTAAGTCAAATGCCAAACTAGCTCCAAGCATAGAAACATCAAAAACCTTTTTTAAGCATGAGCCGAAGAGATGCGGTGACAATATATGCTGAAAGAAACATGTTTAGTGTCGGTGTCGGATATCAATCTTTGCCGCGACCACCAACAATACTCACTCCTCCGAGTACGAAGACAATAATTAAACTAGAGGATCAAGAAGCATAACCAATTTCAATAACTCCAAACTATTAGTCTCCTAGATACTAAATTCCAGTTAGTGTACTAATAGACCTCATCAATGGCGCATATGGATCAAGCGCCATCCCTTTGGTAAACCGCCATCCCGTCCCTTAGTCATAAACCGAACAAGACTGTCCGAACTGAAAAGTTGGCCATGACTTGTCACAGCTTTACGAAGAGCAGAGCTCGTGTCACCGAAACAACCATGGGTTTTTCACCAGTGCTCCAACGAATAACATACCTCTTTACGCCGTCCATCGAGTCTCTCCTCCAACCGTCTCACCGCCTCCGAGACAGGTAGATCCTAGGTGGAGGAGTCATTACACCAAAGCCTCGCGCTGATGTCGTGTAACTTTCGCCGGAGATCTCGAAGACGTAAAACCGGATCTGACAAGTACTACAGCCTTAAACGTTGACTCTCCCCTCCACCGTGCCACCTAGAGTCTCACCGCCACACCATAAGAAGCCAAGATCCATCTCCATCGACCAAAAAGAGTTTTGGGAGGATTCCGACAGCACATAGTAGCGAGATTTCGACTAAGGAAGGACGACGAGGGAGAGAGAAAAGAAAACCGAGATTAGAGAGAGGAGGTTCCGCCTTCGGTGCCTTCTGAATCGGCGGCGGGAGTTAGAGATTGATCATCGTCGATGTCTGCACGAGTCGTTGGTATTTCTTTTATTTTGGAGAGTAAAAGAGGAAATCTTAATCCATATAATTGATTATAGTAACTAGCTGTAGTAATTATGAAAAAATTATATAATATTTCATCATGTGCATGGAGAAGAAGAATGGTGGACTTGGCTTTCGTGATTTGGAAAAGTTCAACCAAGCTCTTTTGGCCAAACAAGGTTGGAGGTTACTTATGCAACCTGACTCTTTGTGTGCTCGTGTTGTTTAGAGTAGATACTATCCAGATGGAATGTTCCTCACGGCAAGTCTTGGATCTCGACCATCGTATGCTTGGAGGAGTATTTTATATGGTCAAGAACTTCTTGAAAAAGGTCTAAGAAGAGATGTTGGTTCTGGGGAAGATATCAATGTTTTGGTGGATAAGTGGCTCTTTGATGTTTCTCCTAAAGTGCCTTTGAGAAAGCCGGTTTTGTTTAACCTAGACTTGTGGGTTTGTGATCTCATCAACCCTCAAACTAAGACGTGGGACAGGGGGAAGCTGGAAGAGAATTTTTTTCAAGCCTGACATTGATCTTATCTTAAAGCAAAAACCAGCGTGGGGTGAGGCAGACGCTTACGAATGGGTGCATAATAAGTGGGGAGCGTATTCGGTAAAATCGGGTTATTGGCTAGCATGTGCTCTGGACCAGTCAAGTGTAAGGCAAGAAGCTATTGCAAAACCATCCATCAACGATTTGAAGAGTAAAGTGTGGAAGGTGAAGACTTTGCCAAAAATAAGAATCTTCTTGTGGAAAGCTCTCTCTAACGCTTTGTCTGTTAATGAGGAGTTGATTCGGAGGGGTATGAAGGTAGATCCAAGATGTCAACGTTGTGGTTCCTCGTCTGAGTCCATCAACCATGTTTTGTTTTCATGTCCAGTTGCACGTCTAGTCTGGGCGCAGATAGGGTTTCCCTTCCCTCCAAGAGGTTTTGAGCATAGGTCTCTTTTGGAAAATTTCGATTATCTTTTAGGTATATCAACAAGAAAAGAGGTTCCTGAGGAGATATCGCATGTGTTCCCATGGGTCTTATGGGTGCTTTGGAAGAATAGAAATGCTTTCTCTTTTGAAGGAAAAGCTTTTGAGCTCGTGGCTACGGTGAATATGATCCAAGATGATTGTCGACACTTGTTTGAGGTAATGCAGGCTGGTGAAAATAGTAAAATGGGGTCCAGGAATTTGCATTACAATGGAAACTGAAGTGCAATGTGGGTATAGCCTGGTCTAAAGGGAAGAGTTTGGCAGGTACTTCTTGGATTGTACGAGATGCTAGGGGTGAAGTTTTGATGCACAGTCGAAGAGCCTTTAGTGGGATTCACTCACTTCTAGAAGCTAAGCATTTTGGTTTAATATGGGCAATCGAGAGTATGTTATCTCATAAAATTGTAAACGTGTGTCTGGAAATAGAGGCTTCTGAACTCGTGGGTGTGGTGAAGAGACCTAAGGCTTGGCCGGCTTTCCTAGCTTATGGTCTAGAAATTCACAACGTTTTGAAGAATTTAAATGGGTGGGACTTGCAGTCTGTTACAAGGAGTATGAATAAAGTTGCTTTCCTGATTGCAAGGAGTGTGACGATGGAACAGAAATTGCAGTCGTATGTATCTCAAGGTGAGCCGGTCTGGTTAAAGCATGCAATAGCTGTGGATAGGAGGCCCGGCTAAGGATAATGGTTAATTTGATGATGGAGTGGTGAGAATCACAGCCTTGGTTGGAAGTTATGGGTTTGTGGGAATGAATGAGTTTCAGGCGATGTTTTATGTCTTTTTCTTGCGTTACAAGTTTGTTTTATTTTGGTGTTGGATGTTTCTTTGGTTTTAAAATATTTCAACATATTCATTGTTCTTATTTATTTATAAATTTTTCACTAATGCAATAGTTTTTGTTATTCTTTTAAGCTGAAGACATTTATAGTTATTAACCTTCTAGCTACAATTCTTAGAAATTAAAAATATCAAAACTGTATACTTTATAAACTTAATTAATTATGTTTAAAAAGAAAATGAAATATATATAGCTGATTAATACATAATATTATTACATACATTAAAGTAGTCATAATTTTTTTTAAACAATAAAACAGTAAAAATAAATATACAAAATATATTTTAGCAAAGTATAATAAATAAAATTCACATTTAATTTCGAAATTTTATTAAAACTTTAAATAAATATTTTTATAAAATATTTATACTCGTAAAACCGCGATATCCATCTAATTGTATCAAATCTAAGCTTTTTGGTTGTTATGCTTTTTTGTGAAAGAAGCTGTTACTATAAATGCGCAATTACAGTTCCCACCAACCTCAACATGGGTTTAAATTAGGCTTGTGGTTTCGGTTTAGGTATCTTCGGTTTTGGTTAATTCAGATCGGCCACAGTTCCACAAAATGAACCAAAAAATAAAACTGATTCGGTTTTCGGTTATTTTCGGTTTTATTTTTTTCTGAAAATAATCAATTTTGGGTTTGGTTAGAGTTTGGTATAATTACTTTTTAAAACTGATAAGTTAGGTTAAATTCGGTTATTTTCGGTTAATATGGTTATTTCGATTAATTAAGTTCGTTTATTTCATTTAATTTTGGTTTTTTAGTTTTTGGTTTTTAATATTTTACTGTTTTTTTTTAAATTACAAACCGAATCAAACCTAAAACCAAATTATTTTTCAAAATCATACCGAACTAAACTGAACACAAAACCATAACCGAACCAAAAATCAAAAATTTTGGTCTGGTTCAGCTGGCCTGTTTCAGACAAAATCCGCAGGCCTAGCTTAAATTGTAAGAACCTTTTGTCTGTGGTTACGGAGTTCATGAGACAAACCTTTTTCATTAAGACAACTTAGTTTCAAGATACTAAAAACGGGAATATCATCAGATATCAGAATACTTCTACTTCGAATCACAAGGAAATATTAAAAACAAAGCCAACATATCTAAGATAAATCCAAAGTGAGATTTTGCTGCTCAGCGCACTCAATCCTCAGAGCCACCATTGGAGACTTGTTGAGGATCGTCACACGAGTCTCTCTTGAGCATCTCCAAACATTCAAGTCGTCTTCAGGGTTTCCTGTATCTACTCCATATTTATAAGGGTAAGTTACATCGAATATCTCATTGATGAACAACATCGAGCTCCCACTCACACCACAACCATGAGGAAGCTCCTTAGCCGAACATGAGCTGTTCCCAGAGCAATTCCCCGGTTTACCAATCAACAACACACGGTCTCCCAGATCACTGACCACGACCCATTCACCAGCTTCCTCATCCAGCACACTCACTCTACACGCTTGATTGGTAAAACTCAACACACCGCTACGAACGATGATTCTCTCAACAAGGTAAAGTTCATCATCACCGTATGGAACCAGATAATTGCATCTTCCACAACCCGGAATCTCCGGTGGCCTCAGGGGAGTCGTTTCCAGCGTATACGGATCGATGGCGAATACGTCCCCGTTTAGAAAAACTGCATAGAATTTGCCTCTAAAAGTGACTATATCCTTGCAATCAGCTCTCGAGGTGTTGTCAACCTGCCTCCAAGTCATTTCAGTACTTCTTAACGCCAATATACGATGAGCGTAGCCGATAAGCACAATGAACTCTCCTTTCTCCTTGTTCAGCGGAAGAATAGCCGCGCCTCTGTAACTTGTTAATAATGAGTTAGGATCGTAACCGACCATTCTGCACGTATATCCCAGAGGGATAATCTGAGAGTCAGCAATGTTGACCAAGGTTGGATTAGATCCTTGGATCTTCATATTCACTGGTCCTGTTCCTCCAACGAAAAACTGAGAAGGCAACGTGTCCTCGGGAGTACGGACTCTGAAGAGGAAGACAGGGAACTTCTCGAGGGTGCACAAGCCTCCTCTTCCTCTGCGAGGGAACTTGTCGAACGAAGGAAGGGAATAGGTTGTGCGTAGTGTGGAAGGGAAGGGAAAGATGGATCTCCACGGGCGGCAAACAGAGCGGGCAAGGATCAAATCGAAAGGGTCTTCTACCTTCGCGGAGATGATGCGCAGCAGATCCTCGGGGAGATTGGACCAGTCGGATGATGTGTGCTCTCTCGAAGACAGCTGCAGTTTCGAAACCTGAAAGAAGACAGATGCAGTTTTAACATCTAGATCGATTCAAATCATCGGTTCACACCAAACTACAAATAGAGTTCTTACACTATCTGAGAGAAAAGAGGAGTCCGACAACACTGATGATGTCTTCTTCTCCGTTGCGGGTTCTGTCGTTTTCGATTTCGCAACCTGAAAGAAAAATTAAGTTGATTCTGCTGCTATTGAAATTCGATAAAAAGGTTAAAATTCGAGGGGGAGAAAGAGTGTGTACCCAAACCATGTTTGATGCTTTCTTTCTCGGTGCCATGTTTGCTGATTAAGAAATCTGTAAGACAAATTGAAGTTTCTTGGGTTTAGTAAAACAATGAATTAATAAACAAAGACTACAAGAACAGGTACTAGATCCGCCTACAAGAAACAGAGAATCCAATCTGGATTAGTTGTTCAAAGCTCAAAACCGTAGCCTCCTCCGTTTTCGATAACGAACCCTAAGTCTCACGTGTTTCGGCAAAAGTTGGAGAAGAAGGAATGAGAGGTGTCTTCTTTCATCTTCTATTGGGCTTTTGTACTCTAGTAAACCATTAAGGCTCTGTTCAATTTGAAATTTTATTCAACTATTTTTTCCTTCGTTTCATTTTTTACACAGTCAGCATTTGAAGTCTTAGAAGTTGTTTATTTGAACAATATTTTATTACTAAATGTAACATCTAAATCTAAATGCAAAATCTATAATATAACAATTATTAATCTATTTGAAATGTAAAAGTAATAGATTTTAAATGCAATATTTTCATCTCAAAATCTAAAAGAAAAAAAAATCTAGTTAGATTAAAAAAGTTTAGTGTAAAACCTTCAAAAAATCTGCTAATACATTATAGTTTAGGAGACTCAAAAAATATGCTAGTAGATTATTTCACATTTTAGAAGACTTGTAAAAAGTCTTCTAATACTGTACATTACTTTTTATCAGACTTTTTACGAAGTTTTTTCCCCTATCATAAATACAAATAGTTTAATTAAATAGAAATGAATATTTTAATAAATGTAAAATCAACTTATAAATTATTTAATATATAAAAAATTAAACGATTATTTATCAAATTTAAATTTCAAAAAAAAAAATTAAAAATCTAACCTTAAAAATATCGACATTAGTTGAACATATATGTTACCTAAAAATATGGACATTAGTTGAACATATATGTTACCAACCCTAAGCAATGGATAATCATGACTTATAATCTATGTACAATTCATCTATATGGAAAACAATTCAATTTTATTAAATTTAAATTTACATGATTTAGAATTACTAATATTTAAATGATTTCAATTTATTTTCATCAAAATAATTTTTCAAATAAATTAATTTTAAGATTAAAAATATATGAGTAAATTTTTTGAGAAATATTCTCACAGAAGATTTTATTATCTCGAGAAAATTTTCAAAAGTTATAACCGTAAAATATCTACAGTTTTTATTTTTTAAATTTTAGCTCATTCTTGTTCTATTAGTTGTACACGAATGAGTTTAACCATAATTAACACATCTTCTATTATATATTTTTAAATAATTAAACTATATTAGTTTGTGATTTTTATAAAACACTTAGAGTTGGGGGAGGAGCGAAAACAAGATTTTGTGTTTTTAGAGAGAACGTAAAATTTTATATTTTTATCGGAAGACAATATTTTCATTATCAGTGAAAAAAATATTTTGTGTTCTGACAACAAAAAAATAAAATATTTTGTTGTTTTTGGTAAGAAAACTAAAAAAAACCAAAATTTGCCTATGCGCCGGAAAAGGATATTTTCATTTTTGACAAGAAATCATAATCACAAATTTTAGAAAAAAAATTATTATATAACATCATAACTACATGTATAATTTTACATAACAAGATAATTGAGGATGAACGTGAACTCGATGCACAAATTGAACTTGAAAAAGAAACTCTACCTCCAGATATGAAAGTACAGGAGATGAAAATATCTGATTTCAAAATTTTCTTGCTCGACTTAGGAATGTAAAATATAAAGAAGCCATTTTTATTACGAAATGAATTAGTTGATCATTTGTGAAAAAAATATTCTAAAGTTCATTATTGCATCAATTATATATTTTATTTTATTTTATTTTTAGGATTTATTGTACTTTTTAATAAATAAATGTTTAATTCAAATAAATTAGATTTTAAGTAATTTTTATAAACATAAAATAGTTGGGTTAATTGGTAAATTTTTATAAGTATAAAGTATTATTAACAATTATTAATAAAAAAATATTATTTTGTAGTAAAAAATGAAGTAATACATTGGAGTAAAATCTTACTTTATTTTGGTGTTGCATCATTTTGGAATAAAAAATGAAGTAATACATTGTAGATGCTCAAATGAGTAAGTCTTGGTTGTTATTGGATTTCTAAAGAGTTGTTTAGGCAATGTTACTTCGCCAAGCGGCTCGGTGTGAATTAGTTAAAATCACTAATCTTAGACAGTTTTTTTTGTCATTCTTTTTGGGTGAATTAGTGTAATATAAATAGGAAAAAATAAATTAAATAAATAATCATGTACTTTAAATATGATAGATATACATTGAGTGGATATTATTCTCCTTCAACACAATTGGAATGTAAAACACACGTTACTAAGCTTTGCCAATAATAATATAATAACAAATCTTATATGAGAGAGAAAAGTAGAGAAAGATTGTATATGTATATTTCTATTTTATGTTTTCAAAATAAAATTGAATTCAACAAAATTATATCTAAGTTGAAATTGAAATTAAACTATACTATATGAATATTATACTATATGAATATGTAATATGGTATAAATTTTAAAACTAATTTATAGAATATATGTTTGTTTTAAAATTTTCAAAACATGTTATGCGTAAAAGATCTATATTTAATATGTAAAATACAAAATAAATAACTGTGCTAACAAAAACTAAAGCAATTAAATTAGAAGAGAGATACATGCTAACTATAAAGAAAACAAAAAAATCAATACTATATATATCTATATATAGGGATATATCTATATATAGGGGTGATTTAACGATTATTATATAATGTATACAGTATATTCAAACCATTAAATTGTTATGTGTATTTGGTTAATTATAGTTTTTCGTTATACAATCAAATTTACCCTTCCTTTTCTCTTTTTTTTTTTAAAGAAAAAATGACTCTCTCTTTTTTCCGAGATCGATAATCAAACTTTCTTCTTTTTTTTCGATAATCAAACTTTCTAGTTCTCTTTCTGAGATAAAGTCAGAATAGTCATCAAGGCTCTACTTCTTCATATGTGTAACTCTTTCTCTTATAATCTTATTTATTCCCATTTTGGGTCTATCAGTGTCTGTTCCTTGCATTTTATTATACTCGTATACTTGTCTTTTACAATGATTTAGGTTACTTGTAACAGAAATTTCCCTTAGAATAATCTATTGTCTGACTTTCGCAGAATCGGATATTCTTGACAAAGTCGATTTTCTTATTACAATACAAGTAGATTTTAAATAATGTAGTTTATTTGATGTTACTTTCAGTGAAGTAGCGATCGTAATTTTATTGTATTTTCGTTCTATACGAAAAAATATTTTCATTCTATAGATAATTCTATGTCGCCTCCTACAGCATAAACTGACCTTAGGAATTAAGCAATTTTGACTAGACGTGTCCACTAGCTTTGTAAATGTATTTATTTCCTATCTTTATCATTCATACTTGATGATTGTTAGGATTTAGTCTTTTTCGACTAAAGGCATAAGGATTTAGTCTTGATGCCAGATTAAATATATTATGCAAAAATAGCTTACAAAGTTTGCTATATATACATATCAATAGTGATTCATTAAACTTTTTTTTTTTTGGTGCAAGTGATTCATTAAACTTAAAAACATTTTTACAAACTATAAGAAAACACCATATGAGAAGGAAGAGTCTTTTCTTCTTTGTTTTGTTCTTCTTCCCCTTTTTGGTGGAACTCAGCAGAGCACAGAACAACAACAGAACCGAAGTCCATGTTGGGGTTGTAGCAGATGTCGGAACCAGTTACTCGGACGGTGCCACGCTTTGTGTCAACTTGTCTCTCGCCGATTTCTATTCTTCTCGTCCCCATTTTCAGACAAGGCTTGTCGTTAACATCGGTGACTCTAGAAAAGATGTCGTCGGTTCTGCAGCTGCAAGTAGCATCTCTCTCTCTCTCTCTCTCTCTCTCTCTCTCTCTCTCTCTCTCTCTCTCTCTCTCTCTCTCTCTCTCTCTCTCTCTCTCTCTCTCTCTCTCTCTCTCTCTCTCTCTCTCTCTCTCTCTCTCTCTCTCTCTCTCTCTCTCTCTCTCTCTCTCTCTCTCTATATATATATATATATATGTGTGGTTTGTATACATTTGCATGTATACATGTTATTGCTATCTATTAGTCTTCCATATTTTAGAGTTTTCATATAAAGCACAAAAATATTTTAATTATAAATGCATTATTTCTAATGAATTATTTTCCATAATTATTAGCTAATCAAATTTAATAAACACAATTAATTTATTCCAAGTTTACAATTTATTTTGCTACCTAATAAAAATATATTAAAAGTGCAAAAATTATCTTTTTGTAACAATTTTTTAAAAAACTTTGATCATTTTTAAACTGAAGGAGTATTTGTGTTCATCTCTATATATATAATACATATATATATGATCTATTGTCATCCACGTGCTTAATCGGAATTTTCTTGGTTTTGATATAATCACAGCTCTTGAGCTGATAAAGAACAATCAAGTGAAAGCGATTTTGGGGCCATGGTCATCAATGCAAGCTCATTTCTTGATCGAAATAAGCCGAAAAGCACATGTTCCGCTTGTCACCTACGCAGCAACAAGCCCATTTCTTACATCTCTCCGCAGTCCATACTTCTTTCGCGCTACTTACGAGGACTCCTTTCAAGTAGATGCCATAAAATCTATCATCAAGTTTTTCGGGTGGAGAGAAGTTGTGCCTGTTTACATCGACAACACCTTTGGAGAAGGAATAATGCCTCGTCTCACCGATGCTTTACAAGAGATCAATGTTCGAATACCTTATAGATCCGTTATTGCTCAAAATGCAACGGATCATGAAATCTCTTTGGAGCTTCTTAAGATGATGACCATGCCCACAAGAGTCTTTGTTGTCCACATGTACACTTCTCTTGCCTCAAGAGTCTTCATCAAAGCTAACGAGATTGGTTTGATGGAACCAGGATATGTCTGGATCCTTACCAATGGAGTTGCCGATGAGTTACCTTGGATGAATGAGATGAGTATTAAGGCTATGGGAGGAGTATTGGGTGTTAAAACTTATATTCAGAAGTCCAAAGATCTCGAAATTTTTAGAGCTCGTTGGAGGAAAAGATTCGCAGGGATGGAGCTGAGCGTCTATGGATTGTGGGCTTATGATGCGATCACCGCACTGGCGATAGCCATTGAAGAAGCTGGAACAGATAACTTGACTTTCAGCAATGCGGATCCTAGGAGAAATGTGTCTGAACTTGAAGCTCTAGGTTTATCTCAATACGGTCCAAAGCTTCTCAAGACACTCTCACGAGTTAAGTTCAAAGGACTTGCAGGAGATTTCCGTTTTGTCAACGGGCAACTGGAACCATCGATGTTTGAGATTATTAATGTGGTCGGAACCGGAGAAAAGTCAATAGGATTCTGGACGGAGGAAAATGGTCTTGTGAAGGAACTAAACCAGAAACCACCGAGCATGAGCGCTTTGTCCTCTTGGAAAGATCATCTTAAACAAATTATATGGCCTGGAGAGGCTGAGTCTGTTCCCAGAGGATGGGAGATCCCAACCAATGGGAAGAAGTTGCACATCGGAGTTCCAAAGAGGTCTGGTTTCACCGATCTTGTGAAGGTCACAAGAGATCCTATCACAAATTCAACATCAGTCACAGGTTTCTGCATAAATTTCTTTGAGGCCGTGATACGAGCAATGCCTTATGATGTTTCCTATGAGTTTATTCCTTTCGAGAAAAGCAATGGTAAAGCAGCCGGTGACTACAACGACTTGGTCCACCAAGTGTACCTTGGGGTGAGTACGATCATTCAAAGCATTTCTAATTTTATTCTATTTTTTTAATTTATATATAGTTTAGAATAAAAATACTTCAATCCTCTTATTTTTTTCATTTTATAATACAGTAAAATATTGGTTTACTCTATTTTATTCTATAAATAGATTCAAATATTTTTTTGTTCATCACTCTATTTTCACTCTAAAATTAAATACCATCGAAGTATAACTTAGCTCTAGATTTACTTTATTTTAAAGAAAAAATAGGAGGACCGATTGGAGATGGTCACGCACTAATCATCCCTTAAAATCACACTTAATAAAACCATCCTATTTAGTGAAGTATTGCTTTCTTCTCTCTGTCACAGAAATATGACGCTGTTGTTGGAGACACAACCATACTTGCAAACCGGTCGTCTTACGTCGACTTCACATTCCCGTTCACTAAATCAGGCGTAGGATTAATCGCTCCCATTAAAGACCAAGTGAAAAGAAACAGTGTCACTTTCTTGAAACCTTTGTCATTGTATCTATGGTTGACTTCCTTTGGCTTCTTCTTCATTGTTGGAATTACTGTTTGGGCTCTTGAACATAGGGTCAACCCGGACTTTCGTGGACCTGCTAATTACCAAGCTAGCACTATCCTCTGGTTTGCGTTCTCGACCATGGTTTTTGCTCCAAGTACATTCAGTCTCCCTTCTTTATATCCTATCATAGATTGATCTTTCTATCATTCTAAGTAATGACCTTGATGCTTACTCTTGTTTTACTGTCCGCAGGAGAAAGAGTGTTTAGCTTTGGGGCGAGGATCCTGGTTATCACATGGTACTTCGTTGTTCTGGTGCTGACTCAAAGCTACACAGCCAGTTTGGCGTCGCTTTTGACATCACAACAACTTCATCCAACGATAACTAGCATGAGTAGCTTGCTTGAGAGAGGAGAAAGAGTGGGTTATCAGAGAACATCGTTCATCTTTGGAAAGCTTAAAGAAGCAGGTTTCTCCCCATCTACTCTTGTGCCCTTTGATACGCCCGAAGAATGCGATGAATTTCTCAGAAATGGACCAGATAAAGGTGGAATCTCTGCAGCTTTTATGGAAACACCTTACTTAAGACTCTTTCTTGGACAATATTGCAACACCTATAAAATGGTTGAAGAACCCTTCAATATTGATGGATTTGGCTTTGTAAGTTTCCAAGACTATACTTATGAGAGAGTTTTCGTTAAACAATGAGATCCTAAGTCCCTTTTTTCAGGTTTTCCCAATCGGATCACCTTTGGTCGCTGATGTTTCAAGGGCTATCTTAAAAGTAGCAGAGTCACCAAAGGCCATGGAGCTTGAGCGTGCATGGTTCAAGAAGAAAGAAGAAAGTTGTCCAGACCCAGTCACCAATCCAGATCCAAGTCCATCTCTTACCTCTAGGCAGCTGGGCGTAGACAGTTTCTGGCTTCTGTTTCTTATTGTGTTTGTTGTGTGCATTCTAACACTCGGCAAATTGACATTATGTTTCTTATGGAAGACTGAAGGGAATCGTTTCTGGAAATGGAAATGGAAGGAGTTTCAACAACCAGACAACGATTCGTACATCAACCAGGTAGAGATGTCTCCGTGTTCGTCAAGTCGAACCATACCTGAGAACAACAGGTAAGCAACAAACCAGACAAACCACGTTTAAGACGCAAGGAGCAACCATTTTTTTTTTTGAATGTCTCAAGGATCATGACTTTGACTGTCTTTAATTTTAGAAAAAAAAAAAACTATATGTAGTTTATTTAATATATTGAATTGTATATATTGAAGACGTGTTCTGTAAAATTCAGTTCTTCTAAATGCTGTTATAGTACCCATTATCATATACAAGTGAAATAACAAAAAGATCGAGCAGGTTACTTGTTTCGCAAGAAATTAAACTTAGGGCTAGGTTCTCTTACTTGTGCCAAAAAGTAAATACGAGTACCGAATTCATAAGATCATGGAAGGTAGGCACAAATCTATTGAACGACCAATTCATAAGATAATGGAAGATTAGTAATCAGTAAAGTATATTTAGCACTTTAGCTTTTCATTATCTGATTCCACAATGACACTTTATTCTTATTAATGTAATGTTTTTTTTGGTATTCTGGGTCGTCCGGACTCCGGACTCAAAAACCTGATTAATCTTGAAGGTCAGGAAACAAACCATATAAATTACCTCATTTTTCACATGTGCGCAACTTATCTGAATGGCAGGTTTCAAATCCAAGGCGCTTAGCAACTTTCCAATTAATCCCGCATTAGAGCATCATTAAAGGGGAGCTTAGAGGGTTGCCTAGGGAGAGAGAAGCATAAAAAAAGAAAAAGAAGAAAAGAATAAGAAACGGCGCCTCATTAAGCATCACAAGCAACGCTGCTTGAACTGTTCGCGGTCCCCATTGATACGTGGCGATTCGCGATTGGTTCGTTTTTAATTTTCTTTTTCTTTTTAATCAGATTAAAAAATTAAAAAAAAAATTAAGCACTGCTAATAGATTGCTAGGGTTAATGATGCTCTTACCACTCTACCACGCCGTATGGGCCTTGTTCAGTGATTATCAGTTTAACGCCTATTTTGAAATACTGTTACTACATCTTTGCAACATTTATTTATTTTTATTTTATTTTTTTTGATAAAGGATTTTCATTAATAAAAAACAAATACATAGAAGCAAACAACATCTTACATAGATAAGTTTAGAAAAGAGGGAAAGACCACCGAAGTGATAATAAACATTCAGAAAGAGGAACATTGAATGATAGGATCCAGTCACGGAGGTTGCCAGATTCGAAGGAGAGAAGGACCACGAGCTGAACCAAGAGAGCAGAGAGCATGACACTTGTCAATGACAGTGCCAATAGCTTTCTGAGCCACAGACATAGGAGAAACTGTGAGTCCAGAATGCATTCGCGCATTACGCTCATGCCAGAGAGAGTAAATAGCAGATTGCCAACCCTGTAGCAGTGCCAAACGTCTTATAGGGTCCCCATGAGCATGAGGCAACCATTGGATAATAGCTGGCCAAGCAGATGGAGCTGATGAAAGATGAAGGCAGTTCGTTATTTTATGCCAAACCTCCAATGAGTACTGACAGCTAAAGAACAAGTGATCACGAGATTCATTTGCCTGTCCACAAAGAAGGCAGGTAGTAAGAGAATCTGCATCCCATATGTGGACTCTATCAAGAGTAGGGTTTCGGTTCAATATAAATAACCAAGCTGTTGTAGCATGTCTAGGAATGATAGCTTTGTGCCAGACTAAGGAAGCCCAGGAAGCCAACGGTTTAGACGGTCTTATCTCGTTCCAAATAGCTTTGGAAACAAATTTCATCTGTTGCTTGCCACCCACCGACCAGATAGCTACGTCAGAGCTCACGGGGGGAGGTAAGGTAGTTACATAAGCTAGAAGCTGAAGCTGTCTTTCAGAGCGGGCTGACGGAAGTAGCCAATTCTCACCATCCCGAACCTCTGCTACAATGGCAAATAACGGAATGCCAAGTCTTGAAGGACCATCCTGGCCAAAGTAGGAATACAGAGAACCATACGGGGTCCAAGGATCCCACCAGAAGAAAGTAGAATCACCATTACCCACTTTGATTTTCAAGAATTGAAGAGCTTTAGTTCTCAATTTCAGTAACCTGCGGAACATCCAAGAATACCCATAGTTTTTTTCATTAAGAGACCAGAAAGGGGGCGGAGCTAAGATATTTATGTCTTATCCACGCCACCCAAATTGAGCCCGCTCTGAAGTAGAGCATCCAAATAAGCTTTAAACCACAGGTATCGCTCCAAACGTCCACACTTCGAATTCCCAAGCCACCTTCAGACTTTGGCGAGCAAACATCACACCAAGCCACTTTAGCACCCCTTGGTTTGTCATAAGTTCCATGCCAAAGGAAAGAGCTGCACATTGAATTAATTACTCTGATTACCTTCCTTGGCAAGAAAAAAGCACTGGTCCAGTAACCAATTATTCCTGATATTACTGAAGTAAGCAGAGTCAGACGACCAGCCATTGAGAGGGCTCTAGTTGTCCACGAGTTCATATTCTTTTTTAGTTGAAGAAGAAGAGGATCACAGTCGGCGAAAGACAATTTCTTGGAAGAAAGCGGAACTCCCAAGTAACGAACAGGGAATTGAGATTGAGACAGACCAAACCGAGTACTCAGACGGAACACTTCATCCTCCGAAATTCCTGAACAGAACATGGTCGTCTTGGAGATGTTCACAGCCAGACCAGACATCCTCTCAAAATCAGATAAAACCCGCAAGACACCTTCCAAAGAAGCTTCAGAACCCTCAATGAATATGAGTAAATCATCAGCAAAACAGAGATGCGTAAGCTGTTGAGATTCACAACCAGGGTGAAACTCGAAAGACCCAATTCCTGCAGCTTTATTGAGCATCAGGGATAAGATGTTCATCATCATGACAAATAAAATA
Organism: Brassica juncea; assembly: GCA_018703725.1. Classification (NCBI taxonomy): domain Eukaryota; kingdom Viridiplantae; phylum Streptophyta; class Magnoliopsida; order Brassicales; family Brassicaceae; genus Brassica; species Brassica juncea. The sequence goes on along the minus strand of CM031935.1, from coordinate 46,473,849 downwards.
GGTGAGAGGGGATCACCCTGTCTCAAACCTGTTTTTCCTTTGAAATATCCCGAAGTAACTCCCTTGATGCTTAATGAGAAAGAAGGAGAACAAATACAAGCTTTAATCCACTGAATTAGCTGACTTGGAAGCTTGTATGAATGCAAGGAACTCAGTACAAAATCCCATCTAACAGAATCAAAGGCCTTGGCTATATCCACCTTTAAAGTAATTTTCGGCATAGGAGAAACCAAATGATAGCCAAGCATAACTTCAGAAGCAAGTAATATATTCTCTAAAATCAGTCTGTCTTTTACAAAAGCAGTTTGATTAGGCAATATCAGCGAAAAAGACTATTTCAGTATTCTTTTGTGTTTAAAAAATACATTTCGTAGTTTTACCGGGAAGACAAGCAATGGAGGGAAAATACTTATATTATGGCATTTTGTACTTATTCGTTTGGATTTATTTGTTTTAAATCTACACTAGATCTCGATTCGCACAACCGTGCGGATGATTATTTTCATTTTTATACATGTAACTTCTTGGTTTATATGATTAGTGGTATATAGTTTTAATATTTATTATATTATTAATAGTTTATTATATATTTTCAAACACAACAATTTTATAGTTTGCATGCAAATATTTTTTTTTGTTTCAAATTATTAGTGATATCTCTCTTATTAATACATGAACACTAATTAAAACCTTACATTATGTGATATTTACGACAAATTCCATTCAACTTACTATTATCTTAGATATTAGTTTTCCTTATAATTTTATTTTAGGTTTTGATCGTAAATATATGTATATTATAAATAATTAAGAAATTAATTAAATATTTAAAAGGTTTGTTTAAGTGAAAACAAAATATACATGTATATTTTAAATAAATATGAATGTATATTTATATTGTAAATAAAAAGATTTGAAAATATTTTATTGGAATGTAATTAAGAGAAAATGTAGGAATATCTATTTGATTTGTTTGTTTATAATAATATAAATATGTATACAAAAAATCATTTAAGTAATTTTCTAAAAGATGGTCCAAATATAAAAAAAAAATCACACATTAAATAAATCATGACTTCTGTTTTAATATATAAGATTAGAGAGTTTAATTTTAGATAGTTACTAGTTAGTCTAACAAACTTAGTTAGACCTCGCTCTCTTGCTTCGTCTTCCCTGTTGTAATCTTTGCTCTCTAGACAAACTTTCAGCACGGTTGTCTTTCGTCGGAAAGGTATGATTTTGTAGTAGTACGTTTATATGAAATTTTAGAATAAAACTTATCTTTCAAACTGTTATGCATTCTTTTCTGGTTATTTGTCGTTTATTTTGATCTAATCAATAAAGTCCGGATCCCATAAAAGTTTTGTATTACACATTTAATTTTATTGAGTTTCGGCTCTCACAAAGACATTACTTTGTAACAATATATATCATGATCTGTGATGAATGCTATTTCCTCCCCTATTATTTGGGTGCATTATGATCTGATTACAACATGAAAACGTTCATATAAGTATGTAGCTGATTTCATGTGGTAGCTTCAACTAAGCAATTGATATGTGGCAACAAAAAGCTGTCTTTTAAACATGTTTTGTTCGAAGCAAATTTCCATTTATGAGTTTTTCGACGACCACCGCGGTTACAAAACGATATGGATATTTAACTTCAATGATGGATCATGCTCCTAATTAAAAAATGATCGACTTTGTCATTGACAACTTTTGCTCGCTCTAGGACAAGTTTCCGCCGTTTTTGGTTATCATGTGGAATGTTGGATCGATGTTTATTTCGTGTGTTATGTACTCTTTTGTGGGTTATGATGTTTCACTTTCTGGCCTGCTGGCACCTGGCAGTTACGTTTGACTAGTGTAGACTCTTGTTGTAACCTAACAAATTGTTAGCTCTTACTTGAGTAAATATCATATCCTTTAGTTTTATTCAAATCATTATCTATTTAACCTCCTTTTGTGATGTAGTTATTGTATGATTCTTGAACTTGGTAAGTATACCTTCTTTATCGCATATAACTCTGTACGCTCTATTTATGGAACGACAAATAAATAAATATAAACATTTACCATGTATCTGATCCTCAATATTTCATGAGCTCTTCCCAACCTAAACAATGATACCTATTCAACCATATAGTCAAAATCTTCCAGAGCTGCATGTCCCCTTTCAAAGCGCAACTCTCCATGGCATATATCTTGGAAGATCATCCTTCTTAGAAAATGAAGTAGATAGTACACGTGAAACTTCGACATATGCACTCATATTTCCCGAAAGTGTTCATGAAGAGATGATTACACTTTTTTAGTTACAAATTTCCCTCTTTCCTCAAAAGAGGAACATTCAACAAAAGAAAAGAAGAAGTATATCTAAATCAGTTGAACTATATGAATAATAGCGTGGTTTATGACGCAAACTTTATCGAAATCAAATGATACAAACATGATATATTGATTATCTTACATGATTTAAAAAAAAAAAAGAGAGAGAAACATGATACATTGAAAATTTGGGCCTTATATTTTGTAACTCTTTAATAGATCAGTACCTAATTACCCCATAGAAATTTTGAGACATAGAAAGGGACCTAGTGCAAATGCACTTAACTCTGACCACATGCTCTAAGCCGGCTATGGTTGTGACTTAATGATTATCGTCTGTTCTGGCTACGTTGCTTGACTGCTGTTATGAACCGTTTGTTGTTTTGACGAACATGAACATTCTCTACCCGTTTGATATACTAATCAGTCTTCTTTAGGAAACAGAAAGTGAATTTTCCGAGGATTATAATGCATATAACAAACACGCCAATAAACAGAAGCCGGAAACTGTCAACACCAAGTTGTCTTGAGGTAACATATGGATTTGGATCTGGACTGGTGACTGGGTCTGGACAACTTTCTTCTTTCTTCTTGAACCATGCACGATGAAGTTCCATGGCTTTTGGTGACTCTGCTACTTTTAAGATAGCCCTTGAGACATCAGCGACCAAAGGTGATCCGATTGGAAAAACCTGCGAAAAAGGAGTTATGATCTCACCATTTTATGCATTTTTCACTATACCAATAGTCCTGGAAACTTACGAAGCCAAATCCATCAATATTGAAGGGTTCTTCAACCATTTTATAGGTGTTGCAGTATTGTCCGAGAAAGAGTCTCAAGTAAGGTGTTTCCAAGAAAGCTGCAGAGATTCCACCTTTTTCTGGTCCATTTCTGAGAAATTCGTCGCATTCTTCTGGCGTATCAAAGGGCAGTAGGGTAGATAGCGAGAAACCTGCTTCTTTAAGCTTTCGTAAGATAAACGATGTTCTCTGATAACCCACTCTTTCTCCTCTCTCAAGAAAGCTACGCATGCTAGTTATGGTTGGATTAAGTTGTTGTGTGGTTAAAAGTGATGCTAAACTGGCTGTGTAACTTTGAGTCAACACCAGAACGATGAAGTACCATGTGACAACCAAGATCCTTGCTCCAAAGGTGAACACCCTTTCTCCTGAAAACAGCAAGCATTTAATCAAGGTAATATACACACATCAAGAGATATAGGGAGGAAAGATTGGTTACTCGGAGCGAAAACCATGGTAGAGAAAGCAAACCAGAATATAGTACTAGCTTGGTATCTTTTCGGTCCTTGAAAGTCCGGATTATCCTTATGCTCAACAACCCAAACAGTAAAGCCAATAAAGAAGAAAAACACAAAGGAAGTAACCCATAGTTTCCATGACAAAGGTTTCAAGAAGCTGAAGTGATCTCTCTTCACTAGGTCATCCATTGGTACAATCAATCCCACACCTGATTTTATGAAAGGGAGTGTAAAATCGACATAAGAGGACCTGTTTGCCAGTATTGTTGTGTCTCCCACAACCGCATCATATCTCTACAATAGAGAGAAGAAGGAAGAGTTCACTAAGATATTTTTTTGTAACTGCCGGAAGATTAGTTAGTGATCTTACTCACCCCAAGGTACACTTGGTGGACCAAGTCGTTGTAGTTACCGGCTGCTTCACCATTGCCTTTCTCAAATGGTATGAACTCATAGGAGACGTCATAAGGCATTGCTCGAATCACAGCCTCAAAGAATTCTATGCAGAAACCTGTGACAACCGTTGAATTGGTGATAGGATCTCTTGTGACCTTCACAAGATCAGTGTAACCGGTTCTCTTTGGAACTCCTATCCGCAACTTCTTCCCATTAGTCGGGATCTCCCATCCTTTGGGAGCAGAATCAGCCTCTCCAGGCCATATAATGTATTTAAAATGATCTTTCCAAGTAGATAAAGCGTTCATGCTCCTAGGCTGCTGGCCTATTTTCTTGACAAGACCATTTTCCTCCGTCCAGAATCCTATTGACCTCTCTCCGGTTCCGACCACATTAATAATCTCAAACACGGATGGTTGCAGTTGCCCATTGATAAAATGGAAATTTCCTGCAAGTCCTTTGAACTTAACTTGTGAGAGTGTCTGAAGAAGCTTTGGACCGAACTGAGATAAACCAAGAGCTTCAAGTTCAGAAACATTCCTTCCAAGATCCACATTACTAAAAGTCATGTTATTTGTTCCAGCTTCTTCAACGGCTATTGCCAGCGCAGTGATAGCATCATATGCCCACAATCCGTAGACACTAAGCTCTTTCCGTGGGAACCTCTTCTTCCATCGAGATTTGAATTGGTTGAGTTCTTTGGATTTCTGAATATAAGTCTTAACACCCAATACCCCCTCCATAGCCTCAATACCCATTTCACTTATCGAACTTAAGTCATCTGTAACTCCATTGGTTAGTATCCATACATACCCTGGTCTCATCAGACCAATCTCCTTAGCTTTGATAAAGACTCTCGAAGCAAGAGAATGGTACATGTGAACGATAAACACTCTTGTGGGCATGGTCATCATATTAAGAAGCGCGACGGAGATTTCATCATCAGTGGCATTGCGTGCGATGACAGATCGATAAGGTATTCGAACGTTGATTTCTTGTAATGCATCAGTGAGACGAGGCATTATACCTTCTCCAAATGTGTTGTCGATGTAAACAGGTACAACTTCTTTCCAGCCGAACAGCTTGATGATAGATTTGATGGCGTTCACTTGAGAGGAATCTTCATATGTAGCGCGAAAGAAGTATGGACTACGAAGAGATGTAAGAAATGGGCTTGTTGCAGAGTAGGAAACAACCGGAACCTGTGTTTTTTGGCCAATCTCTATTAAGAAATGTGCTTGCATTGAAGTCCACGGCCCCAAAATAGCTTTCACTTGCTTGTTCTTTATCAGCTCAAGAGCTGTAACAATTTCAAAACCAACAAAATTTATGGATCAGTATCCGGAGAATTGAGTAAGAATACAACAATGATAACAAACGTGAACAGTATCTTTAGATCAATATGGTATTAGGGATCATAACATCGCAGTTTACTGTATATATGGAAATAGTTAAAATAATTGATTTTACTACCCTTTTTTTTTGATTGGTTTTACTACCTATTTTACCAAAGTCACTTAGTCAATAGGGGTCATTAGGTGTTTTTCTACACCATATGCATAAATAAAAGTTTTAAAATTAAAACTATCTTTAAAAATAAAATTTTGTTAATTTTTAAATTCTATCATTTGCCAAAATTTTAATTTAAAATTTTAAGTTAGTTATAAGTTTACACATTAAAATAAAATAAATATTTTATTTAAATTTATATTTAATAAAATGTCTATATATATGGAAGATTTTTATCTATTTATTTTGGTTAAAATATATTAAATCAAATTCTATAAAATCATGAAAAAGTTGTTAGGTATATAATTATCAGAAGGTAAAACTAAATAACATTTTAAAATTTGTAGATATTAAAAAGAAACTAATGGTACTGAGATTAGAAAATTAAAATTTAAAAAAGTTTCATAAAATTTTGAAGAACTGGTAAGTAATAAAAATTATAATTATAAAAGTATAATTAAATAATATTTTAATAATTGTAAAATGTTATTATAGTTCTATTTCTACTATTATATTGTTTATTGTTAAATTAATGATGATTTATGAGTGATTACCATATTTTAAAAACTTACCAAAAACATAAATCAGCATTAAATGTAAATTTCTATGTCACAATTTACTTCAAACTATGTCATCATTGTTAGTGTGATTTGTCGTAATTTTCTTTTAAAATCATTGTGGTGATAACACATGGTAAATCACTTTTCAAATAATGCCTAGAAGATATATTGCTATCTTGATAATGAGAGAGAGAGAGAGAGAGAGAGAGAGAGAGAGAGAGAGAGAGAGAGAGAGAGAGAGAGAGAGAGAGAGAGAGAGAGAGAGAGAGAGAGAGAGAGAGAGAGAGAGAGAGAGAGAGAGAGAGAGAGAGAGAGAGAGAGATGAGGAGGCAACCTGCAGCTGCTGCACCCACAACGTCTTTTCTTGAGTCACCAACGTTGACAACAAGCCTTGTCTGAAACTGAGGACGAGAAGAATAAAAATCGGAAAGAGACAAGTTGACACATAGCATGGCAACCTCTGAGTATGTAGTCCCGACATCAGTTACGGCACCCACATTGACTTCGGTTCTTCTGTTGTTCTGTCCTCTGCCATGTTCCATAAAGAACACAGAGAAGAAGAAGAGCAAGACTAACAAGGAGACTTTCTTGTTCCTCATTTGGGGGGTTTCTTATGAGATGAAAAATGTGTAACTTTGAAGTATGAGAAGGGATGAACAATGATTGATCTGTGTACCTATGTATAGTAAAGTCTTGTGTTGACTTTTTTCTTCAAATTCACATCTAGACTAAGTCCGAGTAAGCAATCAAATACAATAACTGATAACAAATAAGAATCAAATACAATTTCAAAGTCCGGCCTAGTCTAATACAAGTAATTCCTTACTGAGTAGGATTATAGTTTTGTAGGAGACGACTTTGCATTCTATATTGTATTAAAATAAGTTTATTATTGATCTGACAAAAAAAAATAAGCAAGTAGTATAGAAGTAAAACATAGTATAATTGCATGTACTTTATTGTCTAATAATTACTTGAATTGTAAATAAAACGATATTCAAATATTATCCAACTCAAACAAAAACAAGTAATAACTAGATTTTGATCTGCCCTTAAAAGGGCGGGTATAATTTTTCACTTTTATGAAATATATTATTTGTTTGTAATTATTAAATGTATTTATCTTAGTAAAACTTTCTTTATAATAAATTCGACACATAGAGTCTCTCTGGTAGACTGTATTTTTCTGGCTTGTTTTATTTCCTCTCCAATCAACATATTTATTTGGCTTGTTGTTAAAATAAATGATTTAGAACGCAAATGAACAATACTTTATATTGATATTTTGTTTAAATAATTATATATTTACATTGTAATTTAAATTTTTATACAAATCAACATATTTGTGTAGTTGTTGTTAAATGAAATGATTTTGAATCAAAATGTATAGTACTTTCATATTGATTTTTTTGTTATGTGCAACTATTATTTTTGGTTCAAATATCCGATTCAATTTCAAATTCATTCGTTATTTGAATATTTTTAGTTTCCTATGCATCAGAACAAAATTCATACAGATCCGGGGAATCCAACTTGAAACACACACATAAATTTATATCCAAACATGGCCTAATTTCAAAACCCAGAAAACTATATCCGAAAGAAACGACCAGTACCTAAATGGGTACCCAAATATCTATGCCTAACGGATTCTGTAAATAAATAAAAAATATTTTTATGTGTTTGGCTAAATTAAGTGAAATAGAAAATTTTATTCGGTAATATTTGTAAAATATTAATAATGATCAATATATGAATATTGATTTGTTTAGATAAGTTTTGGAATTTTGATTAATTAATTTCAATTGATTTTAAATGCAATGGTATAATCTGTAAATAAAAAATAAAAAAAGGAAATACCTAAAAAGAAATTTCAAAACCCAAAAAATATATACCCGAAGGAAACGACCCGTACCTAAATGGATACCCGAATGTCTATGCCTAATTGATTTCGTAAACAAATAAAAAAATATTTTTATGTGTTTTGCTAAATGAAGTTAAATAGAATTTTTTATTTACTAATATTTTTACAATATTAATAATGATCAATATATGAATATCGATTTGTTTAAAGAAGTTATGGAATTTTAATTAATTAATTTAAATTAATTTTAAAAGCAATGGTAGAATCTGTAAATAAAAAGAAACACAAAAAGGAAGTACCTAAAAAGAAATTTCAAAACCCAAAAAATCTATACCCGAAAAAAACGACTCGTACCCGAATGAGTACCCGAATGTCTATGCCTAACTGATTCCGTAAACAAATAAAAAAAATTATTTTAATGTGTTTGGCTAAATTAAGTGAAATAGAAAAAAAAATTATTTAGTAATAATTTTACAATATTAATAATGATCAATATATGAATATCAATTTGCTTAGATAAGTTTGGAATTGTAATTAATTAATTTAAATTGATTTTAAATGCAGTGGTAGAATCTGTAAATAAAAAGAATTACAAAAAGAAAATACATAATTTATTATAAATGCAATAACTAAATGTGTAAATAAAAGGAAGTAAACATAGTGCTATTCATGTTTCCAAACAATTCTCATTTAATATTGTTATCCATGTTTCCAAACAAATCTCTTTTTTAAACTGCAATTCATGTCTTCAAACACTCCAATTTTGTACTTGAGTTTTAATAATATAGATTAATCAATTGGGAGAGCGGCCTGCGAAGATTAACCTAACGAAACTGAATTTCTGTATTTGCTTAGATTCGGTTAAATATTCAGTCATTTCATACGACACTTTTAAAGAAATTGGTTCTTGGCTCGGTAGATGGTTAATTTTTATTTTTTATTTTCATTTAAAGAATCCTGAACCATGTCAATTTATATCTTCCGGTATGGTTAATCTTCCGGTATGGTTAATAACACTTCGGGTTTAGATATTTTTTGTAACACTTTAGAAGATCCATTTTAAATACTTTTTACACTTCAGATCGGATACAGATCAGGTTGTTTAGTTCAAGTTTGATTCGGATTTTATGCCTAATTCTAAGTGGGACACTGGCCTAATAAATCGCATACAACAATCTTACGTAACTTTTTTTTGGTCAAATTTTACATAACTTGTATCAGTTAACTATTAGTTGTATCTTATTATATATGGACTTTCTTATGGAATATATATATATATAATCTGGTTATATTTATTAGTTATACACTATATTTAACGTCAATTCATTATTTAGATGGGTAAAGCCATGCAACTTCTATATACCATTATGATATTACAAATTTTACTAACTATTATAAGGTATGTACTGTCTACTGTCTATTAATATTGATAATATAATTTGGTTATGTTTCAATTTTTGATATAGTTTTAGTAGGATAATAATAAAAAATGAAATTATTATAACATTATAAACATATATATATAATGAATATATTACATCAATATTTAAGAGTACATTGTTACAAAAAACTTAAGAGTATACTTAACAACCTAATAATTATCAAAAAAAAATAAATATATATACACTACTTTTTGAAAACAAAAATTATATAGAATATTCCATAATTAAGGTGAATACTGAATATCCAAATTTTTGATAAATATTTTGATCATCAATATAATACATTTACAGATTTTGCATACAAAATATAGGATATTACCTAACTTTTTTCAAATTAAAAGAAGATCCTTATCAAAACTTAATAAATATGTAACAACTTTAATTACTAACCATCCATAACAAATTATTTCTAATGAGGTATTTTTTCTAAGATATTCTTTTATATTATTCTAAAATGTTATTTCAACAAAATCTTTCAAAATTTTATTTTGATTATGAGTCTATAATTTCTTTAAATCATAACAAAACTGTATTATTTTATTTTATATAGTTTAAATAATAATTATTTGTAATTAGTATTTAAATATTTCATAGTAATTATAATATTCATTTATATAAAAAATAATGTGAATAATATATATATATATATATTTCAGTTTTTTCAATTTTTAAAAATTAAACTAAACATAATTTAGACAAACATGTAAAGTTACTTTTAAATTTATATTTCAATTTTTTTTAAAAATAATTTGAATGGGTCTAAACAAGTCAATATCATTACCGCTGGTCTAAATGGACAATGCTAATAGAGTCTACAATTTCTTTTAAACATAAAATTGTATAATTTTCTTTTTTTCATATTAAATAATTGAATAATTTCATAATTATTATGTAATATTTCATATTAGCCAAAATATTCATTTATATAATAAAATAATGTAAATCATATATATATAATTTGTTTCAATTTAAAAAAATTAAATTACATTTTGACAAAATACACTTCAAATATAGTTACTGGTCGTCGTAATGGACGATCCTAATAGAACTTATAGTTAAATGCGTCGAAACGGATTTGAAATATAAATAGAAGAGACAATGAATACTAGGACAAATTTAAATGGGACAGGGTTTATCTATTTTAGCATATTTAAAAATAACTCAATAATATACACATTGGTAATAAACTTATATATAACTTAAGATGTATAAAATATAGATGCAATTCTAATTTAAATGAAAAAAAAAATTTATAGACAAAAATAATCCGGCATTTTGAAAGCACGGATTTAGAGAATTTTAGTCTCATACACACGGTTTGGACCAGTAACTACCATTCTCTCTCTCTCTCAATCGATTATCTCTGTGTTTTTATATCACCCTCGATCCGCTTACGATCTAATCATTCTCTGTGTTGTTAACTCTGGATTCGGTAGATCCGTTGTTGCTGATATCCGAGAAGCTCCAATCCTCTCGAGTGGTTCACTGGCAATGCACCGCTCAAGGTTCTTAGAATCGTCACATGCTTCGACAAAAACTATAAAAGATTTCATCTTTCTTCACCCAATCTCTCTTTTGACATTGCAAACCCCAAATTTAACTTTATTTATGACTCCAGTTTTCTGTTTGTGTAGATACCGACAAGTCTTCCCAGCCAGATTCACACAAACCTTGATTCTGATCTCTTCGTTCTCCATCCCAGGACCCTGACCACAAGATATATGTCCCTGACCACATGATCTCTAACCGTGACCATGCAAACTCTAGCCCTGACCACACGCTCTCTGACCTTGAACACATGGCATCTTTTTTCTTCACTTTTTTATAACGACATCTTTTCTTCTTCTCCACTTACATGAGTGTTTTCGTCGCCTGATTGCCAACTTCCTAAACAGTTTTTCAAGGAAAAGTTTGAACATCTTCACCAAACTAAATAAATCCTAAACATGCATAATCTCCGTCTGACCACACCTTCCTAACCACAAAACCCACATTTTAGCCCCATGCCATGACCACACTAGCTTAGATTGTACATGACCATGCTAAATTGCCCTTATACATGACCACGCTAAATTGCACTTATAAATGACCACAATAAAATTATTGCCACGTGACCACACGTTCTGGACCACAAGAATCTCAGATCAAAGTCATTCACCATTAATCTAACAGTGCTTGTTAAATCCCAAATATCCATAAACCTACATAATATTAATAGCAAAGAAAAAGCCTAACTTATTCAAACCCAACCAAACCAAATCTCTTTTTAGTCACGATTTCCTTTTGATTGTGAAGGTATTTTTGTCATGAAAAAGACATACATATGCCTAAAGTACACTTCATGCAAAAAGTACCTAATTAGGGCTGGGCAAATAAACCGAACCCGAAAATCCGAACCAAACTCGATCCGATAAAACTAAACCCGAACCGATCCGAACCCGACATAAATACCAAATGGATCTTGTTTTACGGTATTTCGGGTTATGGGTATTATCCGAACCGAACCCGAACTTAAATGGATATCCGATAGAACCCGAAATCTTCAAAATTTCAAAACTTGTACCAAACATGGTCTTTTAATATGTATCCAAAATACATTAATATATTACTAAACATCTAAAATAATTATCTATTACATGAAGGTTAATGATTATATTATACGAAGGTTGATGGTTAAAGATGGCCGTTGAAGCTTGAAGTTTTTAGATTTTAGTTTTGTTTCAATTGAATAATGTTTCTCATTTCATGAGAATTTAGTTTTTGTTTTAAACTTTTAATTATTTGGTTTTCTTTCTATCAATAACTATGTTTACTTTTGTTTGATTTTGAATGATCATGTTTGATGTTCCTTTCTTATTCTTGAATCGATGTTACTTATGTTTTGGTTATAAAATAGGTACTTTAAAACCGAAAAACCCGATTTTCCTCAAGTTTTGGTTACAAAGTAGGTACAAATTAGGTATTTTTAAACCGAAGAACCGATTGGATAAAACCGAAACCCGATTGGGACCCCGAATGCCCAGGCCTATACCTAATAGTGTAAGAGAACAAACCAAAAGTATGTCTATATGTAAAGTTCTCGGTACAATATCCAAAAGAAAACAAGTGAAATGCACTTGATTCCATTATCTGTGTTTTGAGGTGTGGTTTCACTGTTTGATTTTTTTTCTTTTTAAGAAAGTGATCTTTTATGTGACATTTTTTTATTAACTGTAAGTGATAAACTGTCATTTTTATTTATTACTAATCTAACATTTTATATTCATATATTATAGAAAACCTTGTCAATATTATTAACAAAATATCATGTAACTAATTTTAATACAAAAACTATATAATCAGTTTTCAAATATAGTATACATATTATTTTATTATAGGAGTCAATATAACAAAATTGTTTAAAGGATTACCGGTACATATCTAGAATTTGATGGCATAATATTTTGAATAAGGAAAAAAGTGAATATAATTCACAAAGTTTTTCAGATATATAAAACGCTCTAAAATTAAATATAAACTTGTTTAAATATATCACTACCACTGATTTTTTCAATTTATAAAATACAAACATATTTTATTTGTCCCGCAGTTACATCTGTCACCATTCATATATTGTTTTGAACCTTTTTTTAGACGAATTGCAGTTTTTCCTCAGTATGCATTTCTCTTCTACAAATCGTAGTTAAACCACACCGCAGTATCTAATCTACTTATCCTGCACCGCTGTTATAATTCGGAGCCTAAATACTAAAAGTTGAAGAGAGTATCTAAGAATTTAAGAAAGAGAAAAAAAAAATTGAAGGAAGAGAATGCATAAGTTCTAAAGTGAAACTTTTAAAGACAGTGTAACTTTTTAAGAACTTGTTAAAAACGTATACCTCCACATGTCATACTCTTCTCTACTGGTTTTCCCGCTACCAACCGCAAATGCAGCTTTTGCCGTTAGTGGCGGTTGTTGGCGTTTTACAATAATCACATAAAACACTAAAAGGGCCTGACTAGTTTCCCCACTATCACTCACAAACGCAGCTTTTGCGGTTGCTAGTGGTTGACAACATTTTGAAACAATCATACAAACCGCTACAAATCGCTTCAAATCGCTCCAAACCTCTTAAAAATTAAAAGATGGCTCCAGCTAGCGTTTGCGGTTGCGGACAGTTGCAGGTGGATAAACAAATATAAATTTTTTCAATTTTTCAAAAAATTTAATAATAAAATTTTAACATGGAAATATTATAAAAAACATATACATATTTTATATATTAATTTAAATTCACAAACATTATCATAACTTGTTTTATAAAAACTTTAAACTAACTATTCATTAGAATTTTTTAAAATTAATATACATACATATATAAAGATATACACTTATATAAAATGAAATAAAATATTCTTTTAAAAGTTTTAATATAAATCTTCAACTTTTTATTAAAGTAGTAACTTTCGACTAATTCAAAAAATTAAATAAATAAGCATAATATTTTTATTAATCATATTATATTGGTAATTATTATATTTTATTGCAACAGTCTTTTTATATAATTTTATAATGTTATAATATTTTAATATTGGTAATTTTTTATTCCGCAAACACAACAATTTTCAAACGTTGTGCCAGTCATACAAAATGCTTGATAACGCTTGAAACCGCAACCACCCGCATCCGCAAACTTCCGCACCCGCAACCGCTGCGTTTAAACCAGTCGGACCCTAAATTGCTTCAGACCGCCCTAAATCTCTTAAATTCAAAAGCTGATTCCAACTAGCGTTTACAATTACGGGCAATTGCAGGAGGGTAAATTTTTTTATTTTAAAATAAAAGCAATATAAAAATAAAATTTAAAATATTCAATAATTTAAAATTTGAAATAATATAAATTCAAAAATATATATAATTTATATTATAAGTTTTTTAAACAAATATTTCTATAATTTTTGAAAATGTAAAACTATAATTTTCTAAATATAATTTTTATATTTATTATAATATTATGATTTTTCATATTTTTTTAATTAAATAGAATGTAAATATTGTTAATTTATTATTTAACTGGTTAACTAGTCATAAGTATCCCGCAAACGCACCAATTTCTAACCGATGTACCAGTCGTACAAATCTCTTAAAAACGCTTAAAACCGCTACCACCCACATCCGCAACCATACCCGCAACCGTTGTGGTTACACCAGTCAGACTCCGAATGGTAACAACGGTTTGAGAGGTGCGGGACAAACGGATATGGTAGTGCAGCGTGGTTTAACTGTGGTTTATATAAAAAGAACACATACTGCGGAATGACTGTTGTTTGTTTCAAATAAATGGTTCAAAAATATGAATGGTGACATATATAATGAACAGTGTAACTGCGTGATAGATATAATATATTGTATTTTACAAACTTAGAAATCAATGATATTAATATAATATTTAATATATATATATAATATTTTTTATTTAAAAATATTTAATATATCTGAAATATGAAATTTAGTATGGTATTACTGAAATTTGATAACATATATTTTATTTTTAAAAATTATAATTGTGTTAATTTTCCATAAATAAAATTAATTTTTATCTAAAACAAAGATTTAAACATTAAATTAAAATTTGACTATTGAGTCTTTACGATGTAATTTTATAAACACACATAATATATAAACTGATAAAATTTAAACTACAAAAGTACATTAAAATAAAATAAAATTTCTTATTGTTACTGTTGTTTCATTTTGAAAAGATAAAAATGAATATATATATATATATATGCAAAAATTAGAAAGAAAAAAATAAATTTATAATTTTATATTTTACTCCAACTCTTATAAAGAAATTTGTAATATTTTGATGTAGAATCAATTGATATTTCAAATATTTTGGTGTTTTGAGTACTGTTTAACTATTTTAAACATTGGATTTTTACTATTTGTATATATTTATCAGTATTTCGGATAACTTCAAAATAGCTTATATATTTTAAATCTTCTTTATGATATTTAATCTGAAAATAATTAATATATTTAAATATTTAATCTGATTTGGATATCCCAAATATTTCAGTATGGGTTGGGTTCGGTTCTAGTTTTATAGATATCAAAATTTTGAACCCGTTCGGGTATTTAACCAAATTTAGATCCAGATTCAGTAATATTTTTTGGATCGGATTCAGTTCGTTTTTTTTTTGAATTCTAGTTTTTTGCCTAGTTATAAATTTTAGTATTAAAATTAGTTACATGATAATATATAGATGATATTGGCAAGTTTTTTTATATGATCTAAGAATGTGTAATGTTAATTGTTATTCAATAACATATTAGTTTTTATTAGATGATATGATTACTTAAGAATTAATAAAAAACTGTGACAGAAGATAATAACAGTTAAACCACATCTTATAGCATGTGATGTGCGTTCCCGTTATTCTCTTTGTATTGTGAACCGCAGTTACTGTTATTTAATTTTTTATAATATTTACTTTATACATAAAAGTGACAAATTGTTATTTGTGAATGGTGACCTATTTTGGTCCCGCCCTTCCTGCATCTACCACTCATGGCCTACATATGTTTCCACTTGTCACTATCTTACTAATTATTGTTTTATTTAAACTAAAATTAGATTATTTAAATTTACTATTATTATTTTGTTTTTAAGAACCTCTTTTTAGAAACTTATCGATAATCCTGCTCTAAAGGCATCTCTTATATTATTAGTACATATAGATCTAATATATTATTCAATATAAGACCTATATTATATCTTGAAATTGTATAAGCATCTGAAGGATTTAACAACTTTATCTCTCTTCTTCTTTTCTTTATGCTTGAGATAATGAATATATTAGTAATGACGACAAAGACGAATCGGAGGTGGAGAGTAACAATAAGTTTGTTATCATAAAAGACACCAAGAAGAAGACTCCATTCAGTAAGAAGCTTGGAAGATATTTGAGAGAGCAAAAGGGACGGCTGTACATCATCAGATGATGTGTGGTCATGCTCATCTGTTGGCGTGACTAAACATTTGCGGCTCCTATATATACACATCAGTACTAGACAGCATACTGTGCACAATATGTATTTGTATTGTACTACCGATTAGGTCTGGGCATGGATCAGATATCCGGGTTTTTGAAAGTATTTGTGATTTGCTTCGTATGTCACGAAGATCTAATTTTTCGATTTGTTTGCTTCGGTAAAATACAGATATTCGGAAAAACGGATATCCGAAAAATAAATAGATATTTGCGAATATTTACGAATACTTACGCATATCTCATCTGTTTGGATTAATACAAATAATCTTAAAAATTTGATAGAAATTTGTTTTGTAAAATATATTTTTTTTCATGATATAAAAGATAAAAATTAAAAGAACTAGCGAATCTAAATATTTTGTAAAATTTTTAAACTTAGTTAACATTTATAATAACACAAAACTTAAGAAAAAAATTATAATTATCATAAATTTTTTCTCTTCTTTTTATGTTATACTTTTATATAAGTAATAATGTGAATAGAATTTGTCAAATCATATGTTAGAATAATAAATACAAAATTTTATACATTTAAAACTTTAAATATAATCAAGATATACATGTATTTATATATTACCGGATCGGATCGGATATCTGCTTTCCAAAATTTTAGTATTTGTGATTTGCTTTGATTTTAATGGATATAGAGTTTTAGTATTTGCTTTGTTTCGAAAGTTTACGGATATTCGAAATTTTCGGATCGAATCGAATGGAATAACGAATCGAATCAAATTTAACGAATAAAATGTCCAGCCCTACTACTGATATATGATTGAAGAAAGGGGTTGGATCTTTGTGGCTATAAGCGATGTGAGATGAGTTCACGAGCTGGAGTTCAAGCATTCATGAATGACATATATCCTGTCATCTCCGAGGTGTTACTCGAATATAAGTTTAGAAAATAGTTTTATTTTTTTCTTTTTCTTGAATTAGTTAGCATCGAAATGAGTAATTAATTGGATCACCTTTTATATTAGTGTATGATATGAAATAAGGAGAGAATATGAGCACAGTTTGTCAATGCATACAGGACACTTACTAGGGAAATGTCTTTTCTCTCGCTGACTCTCTTGCAAGTCTTCATTATTGTCTTGATATTTAACAATAATAATAATCATTGAACAAAAAAAAAAATAATAATCAAAGATGCCAATTACTATTTTTATTTTTATTGATGTGCTTAATTGTACATGTCAGTTACTCTTAAAATTGGTTTTAGTTCTATCAGAAAATGATTTTAACACTTAAAACAGAAATATAGCATTTAGGACGTACTGATATATATATATATATATATATATTTGTATAGTTTCTACAAATTATGTTACTATCAACCGATAAATGTCCAGGTTGATGCTACAAATTATGTATTATGTGTTAGATATATGTTTGGTTAGTTGTTACAAAACATGAATACTATTAACTGATTAATGGTTGTAAAAATGTTTTTAAAAAAGTTGTCATTATATGATATAAGATTTGTTAGCTGTTAAAAATAGTTTTATATATTAGCTGATACATTTTTAGTTGTGACAAAACATTGCCGTTAATTGTTATAAAGTTGGTAAGATGTTATAAAATAGTTATGATAAGGATATATGATTTGTTACCTGTTAAAAAATATGTTGTCGTTAACTGATAAATGTTTCGGTTGATACTGTAAATTAGTCGACAACCATTATGAAAAAGAGGAACATATCGTCATATACATCAGGTATATATTGAACATGTCGTTATATTTTGAATAGGTTGTGGCTGTTTTCCCGCTTAAAAACTTTAGTCTTAAGTTTTACCGGGAAAACAAGGCAGCGGAAGAAGATTATTCATATTTTTGGCATTTTTTTTTTGTTAAAAGGTTTTCGTTAATAAAGAAAGTAGCACTTACAAAAGGGAAGCAAACACCATTTTACATAATATAAGAAGAGGGAGGATGGATCAGGAACATTACTGATAGAATATGGATTAGGAGGAAGAAAAACAAGGCTGATACTTATGGTAGATCGAAGTAGAATTGAGCAAGGCGCGGGTCTAAGGGGTGACTTAGAGATACCAACGCTGAGCATTTATCTCTAAGAGCAGAAGATATGTATCTCATGATGCGAGCAGGCGGCAAGGTGAGTCCATCATGTAGCCGCCTATTCCTCTCTTTCCAAAGCTCATAACTAGATGCCTGCCAAACTTGTAGGATATATATCCAGTTTCACCGTAGGGTCCAGATGAGCATTAGGGAGCCATTGAAGAATCACAGACCAGATAAGAGGCATAGTAGATAAGTGAAACCTCCCAAGCAGTGATCTCCACACCGTCGAAGAGAAGGAACATTCAAAGAACAGATGATTTTGTGATTTATCCCCTTCCCCACATAACAAGCAGATATGATCCAAATCATCAGTCCGATTGAATAGGCGGTCAAAAGTTAGGTTTCTGTTAAGCACAAAGAGCCAAGTAGTTGTTGAATGCCTAGGAATTGAAGCCTTATGCCATACCAGCAGAGCCCAAACTTTAATTGGCAAAGACCTCCTAATTTCATTGAAAACCTGCCTCGAAGAGATGTTTTTACACTTCGAGCCGTTCACTGACCATGTCGCAACATCGGAGCCAGTAATCGAAGGCAAAGTAGTGATATATGATAGGAGCTGAACCTGATTCTCTGATCTTGCATTTGGCAACAACCATCAGTCACCAGACCAAGGTGGATCGAAGTAGAATTGAGAGAGGCGAGGGCCTAAGGGGTGACTTACATATACCAACGCTGAGCATTTATCTCTAAGAGCAGAAGATAAGCATCTCATGATGCGAGCAGGCGGCAAGGTGAGTCCATCATGTAGCCGACTATTCCTCTCTTTCCAAAGCTCATAAATAGATGCCTGCCAAACTTGTAGGATATATCCAGTTTCACCATAGGGTCCGGATGAGCATTGCGGATCCATTGAAGAATCACAGACCAGACATGAGGTATAGTAGATAAGTGAAACCTCCCAAGCAGCGATCTCCACACCTTCGAAGAGAAGAAACATTCAAAGAACAGATGATTTCGTGATTCATCCCCTTCCCCACATAACAAGAAGATAGGCTCCAAATCAGCAGTCCAATTGACTAGGCGGTCAAAAGTTGGGTTTCTATTAAGCACAAAGAGCCAAGTAGTTATTGAATGCCTAGGAATTGAAGCCTTATGCCATACCAGCAGAGCCCAAACATTAATTGGCAAAGACTTCCTAATTTCACTGACAACCTGCCTCGAAGAGAAGTTTTTACATTTCGAGCCGTTCATTGACCATGTCGCAACATAGAAGCCAGTAGTCGAAGGCAAAGTAGTGATATATGATAGGAGCTGAACCTGATTCTCTGATCTTGCATTGGGCAATAACCATCCATCACCAGACCTTAAATCCGCAACAGTCGCGTTTGATGGGATACCAAGGAAGCTCTCAGATCCTAAAAAGACTCTTAAGATACCAAAAAGCGTCCAAGGTCCCACCAAAAAATGTCGAGTCTCCACTCTTAATCTCAATCCTTATGAAAGATAAAACTTTGTGGCGCAGAGATAGAATCTTCTTAAACATCCAAGAGTAATCATAATTCTTCTCCGATAATGCCCAGAAAGAGTTGAAACTAATATACTGAGATCTCACCCAAGCTACCCATAGAGAGCCACGCCTGAAGAAAATAATCCAAATAAGCTTCAGATACATGTTTCCTTTGCGGACTTCAAATTGCGAAGGCCTAAACCCCCTTCTGCCTTGGGCATTTCAAGATCCTCCCAAGCCACCTTGGCTTCTGTAGAAATTCCAATTGTACCATGCCATAAAAAGGAACTGCAGAGACTATTTATTTTTTTCATAACCGACTTTGGGAGTAAGAATGCAGAAATCCAAAAACCAGTTATACCCGAGATTACTGAGGAGAGCTAATCTTCCCGCCATTGTTAAGGTTTTTGAAGTCCAAGAGCCCAGTTTCTTCCTTATTTGGAGAAGGAGTGGATCATAGTCCTTTACCGAGAACTTTTTGGAGCTTAAGGGAAGACCCATATAGTGAATGGGCAAAGGGGCACGCTGCAGGCTGAACCTAGAGCTGATAGTCTGCAGAACTTCATCAGGAACCCCACAGGTGAACATAGAGGTTTTTTCAATATTAACCGCCATACTAGACATATGTTCAAATTCAGTTACAACCGCAAGAACTCCTACCAGGGTGTCTACCGTTCCCTCGAGGAAGATTAATAAATCATCCGCAAAATACAAGTGGGTGAGTTGCAAATGAGAGAAGTCATGATGATAAACAAAGGAACCCGCAGCAGCAGCCTTATTAAGCATCAGGGAAAGGACATTCATCGTCATCACAAACAGGATAGGAGATAAGGGGTCACCTTGGCGCAAACCTGTTCTCCCTTTAAAGTACCCTGAAGAGACTCCATTAATGCTGACAGAGAAGGAAGGATAACAGATACAAGTCCTGATCCAAGAGAGAAACTGCTGAGGGACCTCATTAGCCTGGAGCGTACTTAGAAAAAAATCCCATCGAACAGAGTCAAAGGCCTTTTGCAATATCAATTTTCAGAGTTATTTTTGGGCTATCTGAGAGCCTGTGATAACCCTGAACCACCTCAGAAGCCAGCAAGACATTTTCGAGCAGGAGCCTATCTGAGACAAAGGCTGTTTGGTTAGGAAGAATTAGACCTAGCAGGACTGTCTTTAGATGATCTGAGAGAAGTCTGGTGATTAACTTGTACTGCGTGTTCAGACATGCTATTGGCCTAAACTCATTTATGGAATCTGCCCCTGGACGCTTGGATAGTAAAATCAGAGACGTAGAGTTGAGAGATGCATGATGGCATGAAGCTTAACTCTAAAAATTTCTGAACCGAATCTGTGAACTCCGAGCCTAAAATAGACCAAGCAGCTTTGAAGAATTCCACTGGAAATCCATCTGGCCCAAGGGTTCTGTTCTGTGGCATTTTAAAAAGTGTACTCTGGATCAGCTCTTGGGAGAAAGATAGGAAAAAGAGGGCCTTTTGATGATCATAGCACTTTATGACTATCAGAGAGTCCAAAAATTCTGGAGATCTGGGCAAAAAGCCCCTCTGACAATACACAGAATTGACTGGAAATGGTCAATGGCAATCTGGTGAACCTCCTCTAGAGAGCTTGTTCGTGAACCATCAGGATATAAGATAAATTTGATAGCGTTACCAAAATTCCTTACATGTGTGACCCGGTGATAGAAGGGGGTGTTTTGATCTCCATAGCACATCCATTTGATTCACGATCTCTGAAGAAAAAAACTATGCTCCGCCAGCCTAAGAGCAGACCAAGAACCTCTTGCATCTATCTCAGTTTGAATATTAGTGGAAGAAGGATCACTTAGAGCAACAATTTTTTTGAAGCAGAGATCATCATAAGCCTCAGCAACCCGCTTCTCAATATCAATGTAATTATCCTTGAGGAGTGTCTTCACCGGGCGCTTGAAGAGTGTCTTCGCAATATTTTTGGCATTTTGTGCTTTGTCTCTTAAATATTTTGGGGAAACATTAATAACTAGCTGCGTTGATACTTTCTTCTGGTGATTTTTGGTTGTAGTTTCAAGATAAACAATATCTACAATGACTAACAAACACACACAATCACTAAAGTTGTATCTGTATATGCATTTACATTACCAAAATCGACGTCTAATTCTTTATTCCATAACCAACTTAACTACTACAAAAAATTGATATTTAGATAGCAAACTTGAATAATTTCAATTAATATATGATCCATCTTCTTGAACACTTCAGTTAGTAATTCATATTGCTACATGGTTTTTTGGTATTGATTTTGACTACATGTTAAAGTTAAGTTAGTCTGAATTTTGATCCAAATGACTCACTAAGAGAAAACTAGTGTATCTAAACAAAAAAAAATTGGTAAAGAGAATATGTTCTCAAAATTATATACATAATAAAAATCATCTTATTCTAGAATTCATAAACATTTAAAGATAAATTTTAACATTTTAAAGATAATTTAGGGTATATAAATTTTATCTATTTTATCTTTTAAAATTTGGGTGATTAAATTTTTCACGCCCGCTCTTATTTAAAAGAGACGTCATGAATTCACATTGCCTTCACCCACAAAACAATACTTTAAAGGCCAATGAAAATATTATTCCCAAAGATCGAATATAAAAATCTTTCAAAAATCATAGTACAACATATAGGAAACGTTTAAAATAGTCGTAGACAGAAATAACTGTCGGACCATGAATTGTCACCAAGTCTTTCCCGCCATTATTATAGTGATCTTTCACAAAGATCAAGTCAAAAGAATTAGTTATTAGTTTCCTAATATCTCGGCTTCTTATTAACTCAAGAATAAGTCAAAGCTGAGAAGAAGGAGGCACATGTAATTACCAAACAACATAAAAAGAGTCCTATAAAAAGACAAGAGAGGAGGCTCGAGGGAGCATGGCCTTTTTGGGACCTCACGAGCTCTAGGTTGCAATATTCCACCACCACTTTATAGACAAGAGATGATCATCACGATCTATTGCCATATGATTGAATCATTACGCTTTGGTTGCACGACACTCTCCAATCGTCGGGATTCTTCTACTTGAAGACAAGAAAAGCAAGCAAAGACGTCTCCGTATTTGTTAATAAAAAGGACGAGATCATATGTTATTTATGATCGCGAACGAAGGAGAGCTCGTAAGATCGAGGCTGAAACCAGAATGACATACTTCCCGAAGTAAATGTGTCCATGAGGAGAACAGCAGAACCCAACGTCTTATCCGAGACCGACGAATATCGATGTCTCGCTCAAGACCGATGTCTCTTTCAAGATCGATAAACCTGATGTCTTTTTAGAGCCGATTATCAATGGATACGTAGGCAGCTCAATTACGAGTTCAGTCACGATCCTTCTCTCTCTCAATATTTATATGCTATTCGGCATACGAATAGAGTCCATCTTTGTCAACTCAGACCTGATTACTTCGATACTGTTCTGAGGAGTTTGCACCCATGTTATTTCTTCCCTAATTGTTTTTATGCAGACACTATTGTGGGAACCAAAATTCACACCGTCGATTTTAATGAATAAAAACGGAGGAAAGCCAAGTTAACCCGACTTTCCCTGAAGGTCCGGATTCTCTGCGACAGCCAACGACAAGTGACCGAATAAATGCGGAAAAGGTTTTGTTAAGATTTGGGACTAGACCTTAAGAAAGGCTGCCTACGTACCCCTTTCGAGGATCAAGTCGGACGTAGTTCAGTTTAGAAAGAATTGAACAAGAGATCGAACCGTCTGGGCGGGTTCGTCTAGTATGAGCGTTTGTCATAGAAACAGGCATGTCAAAGATAACGCCTAGGGTTTCTATGTGCGGAGCTCTGAAGTAAAAGAATTGTCCGATCCTTCCGAGAGGAGCGGAGATTTGCGAGCAGGAGGCGGCCAGACGTTCTAGGGCCTGCCTTGCTAGTCTAACCGCCTATATTCTAAGTTCTATCAGATAACAGGAGCTCTCTAGGTCTCCAATCTAGGATTTTCGGATCCCTTCTCCTCTGCTCTTGCTCTCCTTATATACCCACTCCTAGGTCGGTTTGCCTTAGGATGATAAACCTCGCCTTTGGGCCCAAGTTTATCTCTTCAGGAAGTATTCTATTTTCGTCGATCTTCGTAATTATCCTCGAGTTTTCCCCTATCTTTCGGTGACTTGATGTTTATCCGATGTTCGGGAAATCGGATAAACCGTCACAACATGATTGGCCTAAATTCTTAAAATCGTAAGTAAGTCCGTGGACTTGTCTTAAGTCGTTGAACGTTTTACACGATTTCTCGAAAAGACTATCTTTCTCGTAAAATAAACCGTATAGCCTAAAGGATCGATGTTCAAGTTAATCGATCTTTGTTTTATACGATATCTTCTACGAGAAATCCAATCCTTCTAGTTTTTGTCGTAAAACATCGAGGACGATTCCAACCGAATCGAAAGGTGTTCATTCCGTAGCCGTGATCGTACCAAACTCACGAGGATCGATCCAAACAAGCCAAGATGGGATCAGACCGAGCATGATGGGACCGAGACCAGGACGAGGGCCGTCGACCGGCGTCATGGGGCTTGCCGCCGGCGCCAGGCCGGCTTGCGGGACGCGTGCCGCCAGAGCCAGGCCGGCTTGCCGCCGGCGCCAGGCCGGCCCGCGTGACGCGTGCTGCCGGCGCCAGGCCGGGGTGCCGCCGGCGCCAGGCCGGCCCGTGTGACGCGTGCCGCCGGCGCCAGGCCGGGGTACCGCCCGTGGGTTTTTCGTTGCCCGATCTTTCCCCCGTCAGTCGTTCGTGCGGGAAATCTTTGAGTTTGGAAGGATCTTTGGCCGTAGATTTCGAGATAACCGTTTTCGACGTCACCAGAGAGTGGATATTCTAATTTGAGAAAATATCGTATAACTTCTTTTCAAATTATCCGAGACTTTTTGTTTTAAGAAATACTTTCCAGAGACTTTCAGTCATTGATTCCGTCGTGACCAATATTGACACCAACAGTTAGCCCCCCAGCTCGTTAGAACCTTCGTGATGTTCTTGCGAGCGATAAGACATGTCAGGTAAGATAGGCGGAATAAATGGTTGAAAGGCTCTGTTGAAAGTGGTAAGATTGGGGCTGCGCCCTTCGAAGGCTGCCTACGTACCCTTGTTGTAGGGATCAAGCCTTCCGTAGTTCGTTTTGGAGTTTAAGACCCTTGTGATCTGTTTTACCAGCGAGACTTATATGGTCTGGTTATGTGTCATGAGAGACTTTCGAGCGTGATGCTGTTGATGTATTTGTTTTGGTCTGGGCGTTGTGAGGCCATAATGTGTTTTTCGATTTTTTATGAACTTCAGTTTTTTCGAAGTATGAGAAAGAGGGTGTGAGTTGTCGTCTCATTCCTAGTTCCCTGATGATCACCGTACCTATTGTTTGCATAAAGCGAGACTTTCCGCGGTTAACCGATTTACGCGAAAAGTTCGTGAAACGAATAAGCTTAAGTGAAGAGACAAATTTTTGGATCTCGTATACCATACTATGTCTGTGAGATGTCAAGATCCAGCATGGCTGGGTATAGGGCAAGACCTAGGTTTACTCTCGGACTGAGGCTTTGCGATGACAAATCGGCTTTCGTTTTGCCTATTTGCGATTTTAACCTGACTCGTACCGTTTAAAATCCGCGAATTGTTGTCGGCTTCTATGATTTGTCTAGGCGTGAGTCGAGCTACTTCCTTTACGAAGAGCTAAACCAAAATTTGGATTTCTTGTATAGCGCGCTATGTTTATCCTTGTCGGATGCAAGAGAGCCTACCCCTTGAAGGGCGGCTATTTGTCTGTTTAGGACGTTAGAGTTCGTTTGTTGTTATCAGCAACAACGAAATGATGTCAGTTTAGAGGCATGTTACCGTTTAGAGGTGTGTTTGTATGTTTTGAGTTCTAGAGACGAGGATTTCGTCTGGAACGTTTTGAGGAAAAGAATGTCCTTCGAGCGTTAGCGACGTCTCGCAGTGCTGAAGGTTGAGTTTTCCTTGTGCCGCATTTCGTGGTTAAAATGTTCGTGGGCTTTGGAGATGTTTTGCGAATGTTCGCAGCCAGAAACTGTTGTTTCGGTTTGGACGCAAGACCAAGGGGTCGCGTAAGTTCGACCCAGGGAGAAGCGTCTACATTCACAGTGCTTCGTGAAGTGTTGGCCTTCCGGGATTTGTTTGTATATATTAAGGATGACTCGTATAACTCTTGGAGCCTTGTCACGAGTGTTTCTTTTCATGCCGTGTTTACGGGGCGTATAGAACTTAATCGATTGACGATAAGTTTAAATCTTATGTTAACCATATGGTTGTTAGGACTGAGTTTTGGTATGAAGAGTTTATCGTATTATTTCCGATTATGGGTTATACGACAAATTGCTTGCGTAATAGTCTCTTGGCGTTTTATGAACAAATCGTGGATTGTTGTTTTTAGCCGTTAAGTGATTGGAGCGGTGGTCGCTCAGTAGCTTTAGATTGGCATGGAGGCTAGATTCAGCCGTATCGCCAAGGAAGTTGTTGGTAAACGATCAGACCATGACCCTTATTAAGGTCATGTTAGTTTACAATTGTCCTTAATGGGGATGCCGAATTCAGGTCCGGGCTTTACGGAAGGGCGTAGTTGGCCGAGGGCCAAATAGCGTTTGCCGAGATAGACATGCCAAGCATAGCGGAGTTTTCTGAGTTATGGCTGATGGCCTTTTAGAAACGATCTTCCACTTTAGGTCTCAGTTATACGATGAATGGTTCGTATAAAATTTTTTTTTTTGTTGCATGAAAATCTTTTCATTTTATCCAAGGGGGACAAAGTTTAAGGGATCGACGCAGGACATGTGCGGGTTCGCCTGCGTGATTATTTCCTGCTCGGATGTAACCGCGGGGAGTGAAAGCAGGAGCCAGAAATCTTGTGGAGCAAAAACTGTCTATGACAGTTACTCGTTGGACCCATTATGTTTATTTTACGAAAGTTGCTTTGTATGAATTGACTCGACCATACAGAGGATTTTTCGTAAAAGTGATGTAAGAGGGGGTTTTTGCAAAGGTAACCGGAGAGTGTTTCTCACAAATTACTTGCGATATTTGCGACCACGGATTATGTTTTCCTCATTCCCTTTTGCGTACTGCGAAATCGTTTTGCATGAGACCGATCATGTTTTTTCCATAGACTGTTTTGTTTTAAAATGTTCTTGTTATACGAAAGTAATGGATGACCGGTTTCATGGAGACAGAAAATCGCAGATTGTTAAAGTAGCGATGTTTCCGCGGATTACACGGGAGATGTTCCCGCTATGATTTCGACCTTTAGACGAAAGCTGCTTCGAACTACTCATGGAGTTTTACCGAAGGTTATTTCGTTATTTTCGTAGTTCACCGTCGTGCTATTTGTCTGACGTTGGTACACGTTTCTAGTCGCGAGTTTGCGACGAGAGACGACGTAGAGTTTTCAAGACTATGTTTGTAACGGTTGGGCTATGCCGCTAGCGTCTTTTAGACGAATCTTATTGCTGCGAGAGTTTGCTTTGTCAAAAGCGTTGTCTTGATGCCGAAGCAAAAAGTTTTCGAAGATGGGATTATACGTACCTACTTTCCTTTTCTTTTTACGAAAGAAAACGGGTTAGCCGTTCTTCTGAAGGCTTGTGTACGTTTTTTCTTTCTTTTAGGAAGCGGGATGAGTATGCTTTTACAACGCGGGGCGATCGTGTCTCGGTTTTTCAAGAGACTAGATCGGTTTCATGTTCTGCCTTAGTCTCATCGATCGTTCAAGGCTGCCTCTTGCCCATTCCTCTTTGTTTCGTGACTTTTAACGGTTCATCGTCAAAGGACTTTGAAAAGTTTGATACCGAACGAGAATCGGTTTTTTGATGAAATTCTGACGAGAATATCAGAGCGAAAGAGAGATATGAACGCCCAAGTTCCTGTTCTCGTTTCTTCGTACTGCTGGTTAAATTGACAATATGTCCGAAGGAACATTACAGAATCGTTGAAACAAAGGGAGGAGAAGTAGGCGATAACTCTAAGAAGGCTAAGGTGGGTGCTTTAGACAAATGGAGACATTGGACAAGACGCCACTCGAGTGAGGCTCTTAGCTCGTCAGGCTATGAGCGAACTGGTTAGGTCCTTATCGTTTCATATGATCTTGTATGACTTTACGAATGGTGTTTCGTAAAATATTGCCGAGTTTGATTTTAAAATATGAACTTTGTTAAACAATCGAGAAGGCTTTGCGGAAGAATCGTTGTGTTTCTCGAACAATCCGAACATGGGTTTAAGGGACCAAGATGTTGCCGTTGCCCGAGATCACGAGACGACTGCACGAATGGGCGCCAGGATCCTTGCCGCCGACGCCAGAAGGGAAACGACGGGCCCGCCGCCGGCGCCAGACGGGAGAGGACGAGCCTGCCGCCGGCGCCAGGCGCGGCGTGATCGGTCTGCCGCCGGCACCAGGCGCCCTGCAGCCGGCGCCAGGCGCGGCGTGGTCGGTCTGCCGCCGGCACCAGGCGCCCTGCCGCCCGTGCCGTGTCCCGCGTCCGCCGATGCTGCTGTTGCTCGCCTTCGTCGATCCCCGGGGCTCACGGACTCAAAGATCGAGTTACGAAAACTCAGGCAAAGATGCATGGTACTGAGACAGGACCGGGCTCGTCCTATGACGGGACAGAGAGATCCTTCTCATGGGCGAGGCGGTCGAGACAGCGACATTGTTTTCTTCGTAAAATCTCAACGGAAGCTCCAATTGAGACGAAACGAAAACCATCTTGACCTAGACTCAAAGGAGAGCAAAGTGAGGTTTCCACAGGCGAGGTGGCCATGGGCGAGGTGACCTTGGTGATGGTTGCTCTCGTCCACGGGCGAGGTGGCCGGGAGAGTGATTTTATTCTCTTCGTAAAATCTCAACGGAAACTCCGATTGAGATGAAACGAAAGCCATTTTGACCTAGACACAAAGGAGAACAAAGTGGTCTCTTACTAAGGCATACTGGGAAGACTGATCTTACCCTATGGCAAGTCGTCCTAGTAAGATTAAGCTCCGACCTCCTTTCGTTTTCCCGTTTGTTCCTCGAGAGTTGTTTGTAAGGAGTATGGCAGTGGGAATCGGTGAACCGATTTGCCGTGCTTCTGTTCCGCGAGTAATATAGGGTTTCCCCAAGGTTTCGAGGAGAATAAGTTTTATTTTTTCCGAGAGGTTCTCGAAAGAAACGTTTTTCGTAGAAACCTTGCTCGTTGCGATTTCTCTAACTTGGTAACAAGACGAATTTTTGGGGTTTGATAGATTTTATCGTTGCCCTTTCTGTTTAGATAGAGAAATTGCGAGCTCGTTTTCGTGCTCTTCCTGTGGCAGAAATCCGCGGCTAGGTTTTTGATTTGCTCGAGCACCGTGGCATTTGCGTAAGCATTGGCCGTAGGAACAGTCGCTGCTGGAGTTGTTTTACCATCGTTGACGCAAACTGCAACTTTTTCTTTCATATTCCCGGACATCGGTTCGATCAAGCACGTTGCGGCCGTATGAGTAAGAGTAATCCGTCCCCCCCCCTTCTTCTAGCGCCAAACTGTGGGAACCGAAATTCACACCGTCGATTTTAATGAATAAAAACGGAGGAAAGCCAAGTTAACCCGACTTTCCCTGAAGGTCCGGATTCTCTGCGACAGCCAACGACAAGTGACCAAATAAATGCGGAAAAGGTTTTGTTAAGATTTGGGACTGGGCCTTAAGAAAGGCTGCCTACGTACCCCTTTCGAGGATCAAGTCGGACGTAGTTCAGTTTAGAAAGAATTGAACAAGAGATCGAACCGTCTGGGCGGGTTCGTCTAGTATGAGCGTTTGTCATAGAAACAGGCATGTCGAAGATAACGCCTAGGGTTTCTATGTGCAGAGCTCTGAAGTAAAAGAATTGTCCGATCCTTCCGAGAGGAGCAGAGATTTGCGAGCAGGAGGCGGCCAGACGTTCTAGGGCCTGCCTTGCTAGTCTAACCGCCTATATTCTAAGTTCTATCAGATAACAGGAGCTCTCTAGGTCTCCAATATAGGATTTTCGGATCCCTTCTCCTCTGCTCTTGCTCTCCTTATATACCCACTCCTAGGTCGGTTTGCCTTAGGATGATGGACCTCGCCTTTGGGCCCAAGTTTATCTCTTCAGGAAGTATTCCATTTTCGTCGATCTTCGTAATTATCCTCGAGTTTTCCCCTATCTTTCGGTGACTTGATGTTTATCCGATGTTCGGGAAATCGGATAAACCGTCACAGCATGATTGGGCCTGAATTCTTAAAATCGTAAGTAAGTCGTTGAACGTTTTATACGATTTCTCGAAAAGACTATCTTTCTCGTAAAATAAACCGTATAGCCTAAAGGATCGATGTTCAAGTTAATCGATCTTTGTTTTATACGATATCTTCTACGAGAAATCCAATCCTTCTAGTTTTTGTCGTAAAACATCGAGGACGATTCCAACCGAATCGAAAGGTGTTCATTCCGTAGCCGTGATCGTACCAAACTCACGAGGATCGATCCAAACAAGCCAAGATGGGATCAGACCAAGCATGATGGGACCGAGACCAGGACGAGGGCCGTCGACCGGCGTCATGGGGCTTGCCGCCGGCGCCAGGCCGGCTTGCGGGACGCGTGCCGCCAGAGCCAGGCCGGCTTGCCGCCGGCGCCAGGCCGGCCCGCGTGACGCGTGCCACCGGCGCCAGGCCGGCTCCCGTGACGCGTGCCGCTGGCGCCAGGCCGGCCCGCGTGACGCGTGCCGCCGGCGCCAGGCCGGGGTGCCGCCCGTGGGTTTTCCGTTGCCCGATCTTTCCCCCGTTAGTCGTTCGTGCGGGAAATCTTTGAGTTTGGAAGGATCTTTGGCCGTAGATTTCGAGATAACCGTTTTCGACGTCACCAGAGAGTGGATATTCTAATTTGAGAAAATCTCGTATAACTTCTTTTCAAATTATCCGAGACTTTTTGTTTTAAGAAATACTTTCCAGAGACTTTCAGTCATTGATTCCGTCGTGACCGATTTTGACACCAACAACTATCAAATACTTAGTGTAGATTTTCGGATCTACATTTTGGCGCCGACTGTTGGGACGAAAGCAAACCGCATCCTCGTTAGGAACCCGATCCAAGGCTTGTAAGCACAAAGATGGATCCATCTCATATGGTGTTCGGTACCTCAACAAACAAGCCATAACACCACATTGGCATGATCTTGTAGATCATAAACAAGAAATAAACCCGAGATTCAATTCCGATCTCAGCCAAATCGGATCCCCTGATAACATCCACAGATCAGAGTAGACTGACGACGAGCTCGGATAACCCGACTTCCCAAGTTGGGGTCCGGTTAAATGATCGCCAACATGAGGAAAGTTTGTTAACAAAGATCACACATGAAAACGAATACAATGCTAGATGGCGTTAGACCGAGGAATGTGATATGCCAATGAGAGTTTACGTATCAAAGAGGAAGAAACATTTGAGAGAAGCACAAGGGAATGAAGCGTGATGAGCTGGCAGTTTGTTATCTTTCGTAGCTAATAAGATTTGTGAGTCATTTGTAAACGAGCCTTGGAGTATAAAAGGATCTCGTGTGTCAGTTAGAGAGGTTAGGCATTTGGTGAGTGAATGCTCGTGGCTTGAATCTCAGATTGTGAGATTCAAGAGAAAGGCTTAGTACTCTGTTTTGTAGAGTCTAAGAGAGGGTGGTTGGGAGGTTCTTAATCAATAAACATCTCAGTTCTTAACAAATTGGTGCGTGAGAGCGTTCTGGATCGAACAATCGCGAGGGAGAAAGATGACGAGACCGACGCAACCGAGCATAGAATCGTTATCGTCTTCGATGGCGATGCAATTTGCTGAGCAGAGGGAAACAAACGCGAACATCAGAGCATCGATCGAGGAATCGATGGAGAAATTGGAAGTCAAGTTCACCGCGAAACTTGATGCGAAGTTCTCGGAGCTGATTGAGCTGATGTCGAAGGCGACGAGGATAGCGGAGGAGCCGATGGCTGTTGCGAGTCCGATGAATCAAACCTACGTAGCTCAGGTACAGAATCCTAATCTGGAACCTGGCCGTAGCTTTAGAATTGATGAGAATCGGAATGTTGTGCCATTGATGGATACTCGTGATAGTGTGATTAAGAAGATCGAACTTCCGATATTCAATGGTGAAGATGTATATGGTTGGATTGTGTTGGCTGAGAGATTTTTCAGGATTGGCGGTTATGATGAAGCTATGAAGATTGAGCTCATATCAGTCAGTTTGGGTGGGGATGTGTTGAGCTGGTTTAACAGTGAGATTATCAGAAGGCCGTTTCTGAATTGGAAAGATTTTAAGGAGAAACTGATAGCTCGGTTTAGTAGGGTGAAGTTGCGAGATCCGAGTCAACCGTTCTTTGCGGTTCAGCAAACGGGAACCGTGGCTGAATATATCCATCAGTTTGATGACTTATCGACGCAAGTGACTGGCATTTCAGATACTCAGAGAGAGGGAATCTTCATGAATGGTTTAACGCCAGAAATGCAAGAGGTGGTGAACATGTGCAAACCTATTGACTTACCGGATATGATTGCTACTGCTTATCAGATGGAAACTAGTTCGCTGTTCAGCGTCATACAGAAAGAGATGCAGCTACGAAACAATGTGAAGCCTCAAAACTCAAGTGGTGTGAGCAAGTCTTATTCGAGCTTCAATACATCAGCGGGGTGGAAACAGAAGCAACCAGTACAGCAATCAACACCAGCGACGAGTTCTACACAGAACAAGTCTACAGAAACAACGAGACCATCGATGAGATTGAACGAGGCACAGATTGCTGAGAAGAAACATCTGGGGTTGTGTTTTCAATGTGATGCGAAGTGGAGTAGACAACATGCCGCGGTATGTCCAAATGCAGTGTTGAGAGTATTAACTGTGGTCAACGGAGTGGAGATGGAAGTTGTAGCACATGAGAATGTGGAGGGTGAGGAAGATCACATAGTTTGGGAACCACAGTTAAGGACAATTTCCGTGCGTTCGTTGTTGGGGTTACATTCTCCAACTACTACAAAGTTGAAAGGGTTGATTAAGAAGCAGTCAATGGTGGTGATGTTAGACAGTGGCGCAACGCATAACTTCATCTCACCTAGGCTGGTTAAGCAACTTAAGCTCAAGACAGTTCAAGAAGGAAATCATGGAGAAAAGTGTGCAAGAGATGTTAGTGAGTGGAGCAATTAGACCCAGTCATAGCCCGTACTCCAGCCCGGTATTGTTGGTTAAGAAGAAGGACAATACGTGGCGGTTTTGTGTAGATTACAGGATGTTGAACCGTGCGACAATAGCAGACAAGTATCCTATTCCAATGATAGATCAATTGCTGGACGAATTGGGTGGTGCAAACTGGTTTTCGAAGCTGGATTTAAGATCAGGATATCATCAAATACGAATGAAAGAAGAAGATGTGGAGAAAACAGCTTTCAGAACACATCAAGGGCATTATGAATTCATGGTGATGCCCTTTGGATTAATGAATGCGCCAGCAACTTTTCAATCCCTAATGAATGAAGTTTTCTCGGAGTTTTTGCGCAAATTTGTTCTAGTTTTCTTTGATGACATCCTGATATTCAGCGCATCATTGGAAGAGCATGTCGTGCATGTGAGAGAGGTATTGAAGGTGTTTGAAAAGCATAAACTATTTGCAAATCGCAAGAAGTGTGCGTTTGGTCAGCGGCAAGTGGAATACTTGGGACATGTTATTTCCGCTCAAGGGGTTTCTACAGATCCACAAAAGATTGAAGCAGTGGTTAAGTGGCCAACACCTCGGAATGTGAAGGATGTCAGAGGATTTTTGGGGTTAACTGGGTACTACAGAAGATTCGTTCAGAGTTATGGCATGATAGCTAAACCCTTAACTGAACTTCTAAAGAAAGAACAGTTTTTGTGGGTGAATGAGGCACAGGCGGCTTTTGAAAGGTTGAAACAAGCAATGACCTCAACACCTGTGTTGGCGCTACCTGACTTCACTCAACTCTTTATCATTGAGTCAGATGCATCTGGATTTGGATTAGGGGCTGTCTTAATGCAAGGGAAACACCCTATTGCGTTTTTTAGTCATGCGCTAACAGAGAAAGAACAGTTGAAGCCAATCTACGAAAGAGAATTGATGGCAATTGTGCTATCTATTCAAAAATGGAAGCACTACTTGTTAGGCAGGAGGTTTGTGGTTCGTACAGATCAGCAGAGTTTGAAGTACCTGTTGGAGCAAAGAGAAGTGACACTGGATTATCAGCGTTGGTTGACACGTATCATGGGCTATGATTTTGACATTGAATACAAGGTGGGCTCTGAAAACAGGGTGGCTGATGGGTTATCACGAATAGTGCATTATAATGGATTGTCACTGCAGTCTCACTGTTTTGCGTTAACATTGCCGGCGTCGTTACAAGCGCAAGATATATATGCGGAGATTGATGGAAATGAGTTCATTCAAGATCAGATTTTGAGACTGAGCAGGGGTGAAAAGATTAAAGAGGGATTCGTGGTTGTGCAGGGCAGACTTTTTTATGGTGGAAGTTTGGTTTTGCCATCTAATTCCAGATTCATTCCATTGATTCTACAAGAATGTCATGACAGTTTACTTGGTGGCCATTCAGGGGTTTTAAAAACATACAAGCGGGTTCGTGCTAGCTTTTATTGGAGAAATATGAGGAAGCATATTCAGGAGTATGTTGCTGCATGTGAGATATGTCAAACCCATAAGTATACAACACTATCTCCAGCGGATCTATTGCAGCCTATAGAAATTCCAACGCGAATTTGGGAAGATGTTTCTATGGATTTCATAGAGGGTCTGCCATCGTCAAAAGGAATGAACGTCATTTTGGTGGTAGTTGACCGCTTGAGTAAATACAGCCACTTTATGACATTGAAGCATCCGTTTACAGCTTCAGACGTGGCATCGAAGTTTGTACAAGAAGTTATCAGGTTGCATGGCTATCCGAAATCAATCATTTCTGACAGAGACAAAGTGTTTCTCAGTAACTTTTGGAAGGATTGTTTCAAAGCTTCGGGGACTCAGTTACGTTTCAGTACAGCTTTTCATCCGCAGTCGGATGGTCAAACAGAGGTTATGAACCGTTGTCTGGAAACCTATTTGAGATGCTTTGCTTCGTCTCATCCAAAGACTTGGGCGAAGTTTCTCGCGTGGGCGGAGTTATGGTATAACACCTCGTTTCATACGGCTACGCAGTGTACTCCGTTTAAGATGGTTTATGGGAGGGATCCTCCTTCTTTGTTACGGTTTGAGGAAGGTTCCACGCAAAATTTTCAGCTTGAAACGATGTTACGTGAGCGAGATGCTATGTTGTGTGAGGTGAAACAGCATCTGTTACGTGCACAGGAACTCATGAAAAACAATGCAGATAAGAAGCGACGTGATCTAGAGTTTGAAGTGGGTATGCGTGTCTATTTGAAGTTGAGGCCTTATCGACAACAGTCTGTGAGTCGTCGTTTGAATCAGAAGTTGGCAGCACGTTATTATGGGCCTTATGAAGTGTTGGAAAGGATTGGTAAAGTGGCGTACCGACTGCGTTTGCCAGTTGATTCGAAAGTGCATCCAGTCTTTCATGTGTCGCAACTTAAACCAGTCATTGGAGTGCGTAAGAGTGTGACTTCTCTTCCTCCGTCTTTATCGTTGGATGATGAGTTGATCGTTGAACCGGAGGACATTTTGGATAAACGATATGATGCGGAGGGGCATTTAGAGATCTTAGTGTCTTGGAAGAACTTGCCATTTCAGGAGAATTCTTGGATGAGGATGCGCGAGTTTAAGGTTCAGTTCCCATACTTTGCGCTTGAGGACAAGCTGGTTCTTCACAATGGGGTTATTGATATGCCAATGAGAGTTTACGTATCAAAGAGGAAGAAACATTTGAGAGAAGCACAAGGGAATGAAGCGTGATGAGCTGGCAGTTTGTTATCTTTCGTAGCTAATAAGATTTGTGAGTCATTTGTAAACGAGCCTTGGAGTATAAAAGGATCTCGTGTGTCAGTTAGAGAGGTTAGGCATTTGGTGAGTGAATGCTCGTGGCTTGAATCTCAGATTGTGAGATTCAAGAGAAAGGCTTAGTACTCTGTTTTGTAGAGTCTAAAAGAGGGTGGTTGGGAGGTTCTTAATCAATAAACATCTCAGTTCTTAACAGAATGCTAGATGTTCCGAAGAACATACCGCAAGCTCACGAAGTCGCAAGTATATACAGTCTTAAATAACTTAGAACAAGACAAAGCAAACGATCTCGACGCGCGTTGAGCAGAAATCATCTATTAATAGATGAACAGAAACTAGGAAGAATCTTAAAGAGACCAAAACACAATATCTCGAGCTCGCTTGGACTGTGAACAAAAACTAAGTGCACCTGAGTCTCAAGATCTCTAAACGTGTATCGAGGAAATGACAAGAAACCAGACGCCTCCAATTTCCAAAGAAGAAGAACACAAGCTCTTAAAAGACCACTAATATGCTCGTCATAGCTTCACAAGTCAGATAAGGTCACATTTTTTTACTAGACCATAATCCTTTACCCGGCAAAACAGCTCAACAAGACCTCTCGTTGGAGGACGGAAGACAATTATAAACCGAAATATATTATTATCATTTCACGATAACAAGGATCTTCTCCCACCTTAAAAGAAACATAAATCTTATAGAAAAGAAGAGACTGGAGACACATGTGCCTCCCCCCACTACGATTCAACTCTCCCATAAAAGGAAGTCGCAAGCTTAAAATATGGAAACCAGCAACATTTTCCATGATAGGGTTTATGGGAAAACACGAACTCGTATTTAATCAAACGAATGACCTCTCGCTGAGTAAAAAGAATGACCACGAAGCCTTCCATTTCCATTCTATGTTATGAAAACGATTAAACAATTCCTCCATGGTTACTTGATTGTTAAACAAGGTGAAGAGAGAGGTCCTGTGCCTCAAGGGCGACGTCCATAAAGAAAGGCAGCAGTAAAGTGAAATATGTTTCAAATCATTAAAAAAAAGGGTCTTTGTCACCGCATGATTGATGGAACAAGGAGAAGACTCTGTATCAAGAGACGCATATCCAATCATTATGATTATCATGAATATTAACATGCGTTCTTATTCACCCATATGGAGCTCTAACTAAATTATTTTTGGAGTTCAACCGATATAAGTTCTTAAAGGCTTATCGATCACATGTAGACCACCTTCCCGACGTTAAATGAAAGAGAGCTAGTGAGCTCAAGATAACTAAAGTCCTTCCAGTCACCCTTCAACGAACAAGAAGCTCTCGAGGAGCAAGAGGAACAATTGAAAAGCCATTATATTTCTATTGTTACGTAATTGACAATTACAGAGCACCTCCTTCTTCCAACGCGACGACAAAACGACTCAGATTATTTGAGAAAGACGGACACTTGATCCTTTATATATGTTGCACAAAGTAAAGACATGTCCGTATTACAACAAGAGACGAAATCATATCATCATAACGAATTAAGACACGAACTCTTCTATGCACGCTATTTGATCTAACGAGATCACAATGTCAGATTAATAAATCTTTGGACTTGTTAATTATTTGAACCCAAACCGACATCTCATCCGAGACCAATGAAGCCCACATCTCG
The DNA here is from genome assembly GCA_018703725.1 of Brassica juncea. NCBI lineage: Eukaryota > Viridiplantae > Streptophyta > Magnoliopsida > Brassicales > Brassicaceae > Brassica > Brassica juncea. The sequence continues at coordinate 46,436,308 of CM031935.1, read as the reverse complement.
CTTAAGGCCAATGAAACCAACACCTCGTTAGAGACGACAAAACTGATGTCTTGCTCGAGATTGTTGGATACAACATCTCACATAAGATGATGAAATTGATGTCTCGCTCCAGACCGAACGGAGGTCGGGGGCAGCGCCTCAACCCAGATTTGAATTTCAACGAACTGATCAAAGCTTAGACAGGATAACTCGAACACGAAAGACCACAAGTTCACGCTCCAATCAGTTTAAACGACAAAGGACCATGAAAAATCCCTCGAGCCTCTGAGCTCCCGATAACATGATTCCAGGGATCCTGATCATGTGTCCACCTGAAACTGCAAGCTTCTCTGAAAACAGACTACGATCTGGATAGGACGTTCCCTACAATTTAGCTAACCCGGACCCAGAAGCGAGAACCTATCCACTTTATTGTAAAGAGAACCAGCCATTGCAAAAGTAGCCCGACCTCAAACGATCTCAACCTACTTGAGGGGCCAGTATATCCCTCCCTAAAGGAAGCGAACAGATTTCATCTTATATTTAATCGTGGAAAATCACGAACATCGTGAAACCCAGAATATCACTAAAAGATCTCATCCACAAAATTATTTCCGGTGAAGGAAAACCATCAACCAAGACAAACCATGCAGAAATATTTTAAGATGGCATGTTGTCTAACGATTGATTGTACTGGATTCATCATCGAAATCGTCAGCTCCAGATCATTGGTAGTTTACCATGTCCCGGTTCGGCAGGAACGGTTTAATGATCGGACCAATCAGAGGAGCTTGACCAAGTCAATATAATTATCTACATAAAAGATCTCGTGAGCTTCACTTACGAAAAAAGGAGGAAGTCAATAAAAGACTCGATCACGTGTAACAACTCACGACAAGGAGCAAGCGACGGAGAACAACTTCTACAAAGGACAAAGAAGCTATCTTGACAAAGGAGGCTACAAGGAGAAAGAGCCGATATACACAAATAAAGAAGACAAATATGTTATAGAAGACTACGACCTGTTCATAATGAGATTCTGTCTACAGTCTACCACACACTTAACAAGAAACGTAGTTCCCTACGCCATGTGAGCGGTGGAACAAGAAAAGGGAAGCTTTCTATCAAATCCTCGAACGGGATCCAGTTCCATAAATGGCATTCCAGGGATGAGAGCTCAAGACCTAAGGAGAGCTCGGGCCGAGCAAAAGAACCAAAAAGATTACTTGATTCGTAAGTTATTAAATCACGTAACGCTAAAATGATTCCTCCACCATTTGATTATGGAACAAGAAAAACGCGAGTTTACACAAACCTGATGTCTCCTCGAGTCGATATTGTCGAACTACATTTAGACTTACAAGTGACACGAGGCGCGACATTATCTGCAATGGTTACAAGTTGTATACGAAGCAAATCAATAATTCATAGCAGGAATGCCCCACCCTCTCATCAGCTAGACAAGGAACACATGATCAAACATTCGGCACCATCTTTTTACCGCTAGCTCGCAGTTTTGGAGATTGGAACACGCCCACCTCGGTAAATATTTCTCTTTAACCTATATATGCATATCAATATGTTGCATCAGATAATATAGATTCTTGCATTACTATTGCAACCTTTTAAATTATCAAATTTACATTGGTTCATAATTCGCATCACAACTTTATAAATAAACTTACACAACGTCTTATACACTCCTCTTGCATTATCAGTAGCTCAAACTATTATCCAGGTTCACTCTTCAGCCTTAAACAGCTCGAACTTTCAACTCTCATTGAACCTTATTTTAAGCTTCAAACAAGCTCAAACTCCAATCTAAAGTTTTACCATGCGGTCTCAAACAACCCAAGCATCGACCAGACCACCCTCCACATCAAAAACGACATCAATAAAAAGCGTCCTTAGGCCACCACTGGCCCGCGAGCTAGATTCCTGATCAGCTTCTATCTCGCAAAACACTTCGAGGAAGAGCATATAAATTGCTCCTATAACTGAACCAAAATAAAAGTTCGACAACCCATGTGTAGCCAATCATTTTGCATCGACTTGACGATTCGTTGGAATTATATATATATATATATATATATATATATATATATATATATATATATATTCCCAACACCTTTACACAAACACAAAATATTGACATAAACCTGAATCAACGCAAAATTAACGACCAGACTCGCATCAAAAGCTCATAAATCCAATCTACCACAGAGATTAAAAGAACTCTTCATACCGCTCGGAATCAGCAACTTTGTTTACAAGCTCGACCCACTACTTGTACAGTCACAGCCACGAGCTCCATCCGGTTCTCATCTCCCCCGCAACATTCGTAACAGATTACATCGAACTCTTACCTCAAATACACAGATATAAACGAAGTCGATCACTCGATGATCAAACGAACCTTGAACGACTTAACACAATCCATTTAATGGCGTAGATCAATCTCACATTCCTATCATGAAGAAACCGAGATCGAACGCTCAAATGCAGTCTCTCTTTCACGACCTCGCTATCAAATGGCAAACTACCTCACCAACCCCCTAAAGAAGAATCAACTTGGAGTGGCACCTTTGTTTCAGATGCTAAAATATTTCCGTCCCCCGACCTCATCACTATAGAATCACAAACTTAATAAGAAGTCTTTCTCTTATTCAATCAAACAAAAACTTAGAGACAACTCCTCAAGCTATCAAGTTCACAATCTCACACACGTTAATTGATTCAATCGTAAGGGCTATATTTATAGCTAACACAATAATATCATATTCCTAGTTGATAAACATCAAATATATATTATGATCATTATCCTTTATAATCATAACTCAACTAGGACTTTAGATAACTTCTAGCCTAAGGTTTCTTCAAGCTAACTCCAACAATCTCCCCCTTAAGCTTGAACTCACTCACATCTTCAACTCCAATCAATCTTCTCATTTCGATGAACTTAACTCTTCCAAGTGGTTTTGTTAGAATGTCAGCTTTCTGTTCATTGCCGGGTACATGCTCTGATACCAAATATAGAATCACAAACTTAATAAGAAGTCCTTCTCTTATTCAATCAAACAAAAGCTTAGAGACAACTCCTCAAGCTATCAAGTTCACAATCTCACACACGTTAATTGATTCAGTCGTAAGGGCTATATTTATAGCTAACACAATAATATCATATTCCTAGTTGATAAACATCAAATATATATTATGATCATTATCCTTTATAATCATAACTCAACTAGGACTTTAGATAACTTCTAGCCTAAGATTTCTTCAAGCTAACTCCAACAATCACCTCACTCGAAGGACTGGGACCACGAGTCAAATCTGGGAATAAGGAGGCACGTGCAACAGTATTATTAACTGAATGGAGATGAGTCCTTGGTATAAAAATAGGAAGAGGCCGCTCTCACAATCCATATGATATTTCCGAAAAGTACACAAATATAAGAGAACACAAAAGGAGACGACAAATACGTAACGTCGGGTTCAAGGAGAAAGAACGAGGTTCCTTCCACACTGATCATGCTTTACAAGAGACAAAATTCTCTAGGCCATGAGATATGTGAAACAAGAAGGAGGAAGCTCCATATCAAGACCCAGAGTGTACACGTGTCCGTAATAGCAATCCGAGGACCATGAGAGCTCGCGACTTAAAAATATCTCCCACTCAGCAGGAGAAACGACCACAAATATTATAATCATCGCCATGGTTATTTAATCATTATGTTTTTATAATGAATAAACAATTCCTCCACCGTTCAATTATTCAACGGGACGAAAAAGCGATGCATTACTTTATGTATATTCTTCATAAAGGATATACATCTTTGTATTTGTTGAAGCTAAGAATCTTATTGATGACAACAACGAACAGCGATCATGCTAATGGCACGAGCTCGTATTCATACGATGTCATTTACATGAAAGCGATGTCCTCGCTCAAGACTGACAAAACCACTATCCCGACCTAATGTGATCCATCATACATCAAACCCGATCAGGCTAGACATGTGATCAATAAGAGCAAAACTAGGAGCCGCAGACCGCTGCAATCCCATTAACTAGACACAGGAGAAAAACGATCTAACCATCAGATCCGATGGGATCCGACATCACACTCGATCCCACGAGAACCCGATCACAAAATTTCACGAGGTCAGTACCAACTTCGATCATTACTGCAGTACCAAACTCTGAGACATTCTCTAAGCGAGATGAGAACCCCATTTGAAACATGAAGATTCCCAATACAAAATCCAAAGAATATGAGTCATCACAACACTCTGCTCAAGATATTAGAGCAAGCCGATTTGACTGCAACCAATAAAGAAAACCTGCCACAACTAAAATTAACACCTTTAAATGTGTAGGGACCTACAATTCCTGATCGTCCGACCTCTTGGGGTTTGGACCCGACAAAGCGACATAATTGATTGATCCAATACATCAGGACTAGTATCTCCCTTGCCGACAGCATAGACTTTTGAAGAGGAGATTAGCTAATCAACAAATCTCGGAGCCAGCGACTCACTCAAAGAACTTTAATAAGTCGTTTAAAACAAAAGAAGTAAGACCGAACGTTCAATACAGTCTCTCTTGCATGATCTTTACATCAAAGAACCTCCATAGGAAAATCAACTTGGAGTCATATTATTGTCAGAAGCTTTACCGTCCTTCAACATCCTCACCTCACTTGAAGAACTGGGGGACAAATGTTGGACCATGAATTGTCACCAAGTCTTTCCCGCCATTATTATAGTGATCTTTCACAAAGATCAAATCAAAAGAATTAGTTATTAGTTTCCTAATATCTCGGCTTCTTATTAACTCAAGAATAATTCAAAGCTGAGAAGAAGGAGGCACGACTACCAAACAACATAAAAAGAGTCCTATAAAAGGACAAAAGAAGAGGCTCGAGGGAGCATGGCCTTTTTGGGACCTCACGAGCTCTAGGTTGCAATATTCCACCACCACTTTATAGACAAGAGATGATCATCACGATCTATTGCTATATGATTGAATCATTAAGCTTTGGTTGCAAGACACTCTCCAATCGTCGGGATTCTTCTACTAGAAGACAAAAAAAGCAAGCAAAGACGTCTCCGTATTTGTTAATAAAAAGCACGAGATCAAATGTTATTTATGATTGCGAATGAAGGAGAGCTCGTAAGCTCGAGGCTGAAACAAGAATGACATACTTCCAGAAGTAAATGTGTCCATGAGGAGAACAGCCGGACCCAACGTCTTATCCGAGACCGACGAAGATCGATGTCTCGATCAAACCGTTGTCTCTTTCAAGATCGATAAACCCGATGTCTTTTTAGAGCCGATTATCAATTAACTACGTTAGACTTGATCCCACAATGGATACGTAGGCAGCTCGATTACGAGTTCAGTCATGATCCTTCTCTCTCTCAATATTTATATGCTATTCGGCATACGAATAGAGTCCATCTTTGTAAACTCAGACCTGATTACATCGATGTTGTTCTGAGGAGTTTGCGCCCATGTTATTTCTTCCCTAATTTTTTTTTTATGCAGACACTATAAAATACTTAGTGTAGATTTTCGGATCTACAATAACATTAAAAATCCAAAAACTCGAAAACTCAGCACCACACCGAAACGACTACTCCTGCACTTCCTCGACCTCACCTGGAAAGAAAGAAAGGTGAGTATTTCAATAAATACTCAATGAGGGAAGTTTTATGAGGCCTGAAATCAATCACCCACTATCATCACACAACAAATCATAAGTATCTAACTTAAACATTCAGTAAAACAAAAGCAATCAACAAGAAACAAGGATAAACCCCGACAGTGCCAACATGGGACAATGCCATATCACGCTGTCACCACGCCACTCATGTTTTCTCATGAGAACTCACCACCTCATGCGGTCTTCGTCAGTTCCATGCCTTCTCGCGATCACTAGGGATGTCAATTGGGTCTGATGACCATGGACTAACCCAATCCAAATTAAAAGGGTTTTGATATGGCCAGACCCAAATGGTTGGTTGTCCAAATGGATTAAAACCAATTTTAACAGAAAATTTATGGGCAAAAACCATTTGGACATTAACGTAAAAAAAAACCTAAAAAATAGGGTTTTAGAGTTGAAATAAAAATTAGAAAACTAAAAAAAAAACAATTTTTCTCGCCAAAACTCCAAAATCACGTTTCCCATCAAAGCCGTGAAATAGTATTTTCTGTCAAATCCATAGTTTTCCCGCGAAAACCGTGAAAATACGTTTTCCTGCCAAAACAGTAAAAATACGTTTTTCCGCCAAAACCTTATAATAAGTTTTCCCGCCAAAACCGTATAAATATGTTTTTCCGCCAAAACCGTGAAAAATATTTTTCGCTAAAACCATAAAATCATGTTTTCCGCCAAAACCGTAAAATCACATTTTCTAGCCAAAACCGTAAAATAACGTTTTTTCGCCAAAACCACAACTTCACTTTTTCCCGTCAAATCATAAAAATATGATTTTCCACCAAAACCGTAAAAATACATTTTTCCGCCAAAACCTTAAATACATTTTTCGCCAAAACCGTAAAATCACGTTTTCCCGCCAAAACCGTAAAATAACGTTTCTCTGCCAAAACATGCTTTCAAAACATAAAAAGCATGTTTTCTCGCCAAAATTGAAACCACGTTTTCCGTCAAAACCGCAAAACACGTTTTCCCGTCATAGCTGTAAAATCACGTTTCCCGCAAAACTGCACAGTCACGTTTTTCACCCAAACCGCAAAATCACATTTTCTCACACTATATGTATGTATATATATATATATATATATATATATATATATCTGATTTTTAATGTAAAACCCCCTCAATGAACTTTATTTCGGGTAAAAACCCCTAAATTAAAGATTCCATAGAAAACCCCCCAACCTAAATTATCTTAGCGAATTAGACCCTCCGTTATTTGTTCCGTTATAAAGTTGATAAACTCCGTCTAAATGGAACGCAGAGTATAATAAATGCAAAAAAATGACATGGTTTTCTTCTTCCTTATATCTGAATCACGAGTCCCAAGTTAAAATTAGGGTTCTTCAATTTTGTAAGTTTATAATTGTTCCTCTTCTCCCTGGTGATTCGTGTACCTTATGCCTTTCGTTTGTTCTCTTCTGCTTTCACTTTGTTATGTGATTTTTCTAGTTTGTTTAAAGTTTTGTTTTCAATTGATTGTGCTATTTAAGCGAAATTTGAATGGATTTAGCTCCTGAAATACACACAGGAGCTTTGGCAATTGTTTTGACATCAAGTGTTGAGATAGAACCTTGATTAAATCCTCCGAGAGAAGAAGAAGTGGAAGCAAGGAAACTTGCCACACAAAAAGAAGAAGTGACCAAGGAGTCACGTAGAAGAATAATGAAGAAGAAGAAGCTTGGAGCGCAAGAAACGGAGGAAGAAGACGAAGAAGAAGTATGAAGCGCAAGAAAGGAAGAAGAAGAAGAATAAGAAGAAGAAGAAGTCAAGGAAGAAGACTTGGTTGTGTAGTTACACAACCAGAAGAATAAAAGTAAGCTAGTTTGGTTAAAAGCTAACTAAGTTAAGTTGTTAAGATAGAGTTGTGGTTGCAGCTTGTTTTAGGACTATCATTGTGTTTTAAGGAATATTATTGTGTTTTAAGGAATATCATTGTGGTTGCAGCTTGTTTTAGGACTATCATTGTGGTGAAAGTGTTGTTTTTAACTTGTTTCTATGATATTTCGATTGTGTTTAAGTGTTATTTTTGTACTTATTTTATGTCAAGAGTTAAGATTGTCAGTGTTTGAAAAGTTGTTTAATAACATGATCATTTAAGAATTTTTTTGTCGCACTTGTCGTTGGAAGCAACAAAAATAGACTACTCTTTGTGTCGCTAACGCTGCGGCCAGCGATCAACAAAAGAAGTACATGGCCTTAGTTCATGTAAATAATATGGTTATAATGACCATAACCTGAGTTACATCGTAACACTAAAACTTGGTAAAACATGGTTCAAACACCAAAACACCAAAACATGATTAAGTCGCTGAAACACAAAAACATTGTTTTAAAGCCGAGGCCGAGTTATAATATTAAAAAAGCAAGTTCTTAGTAAACTACATGACATTCCAATTAAACTGTAACATCCGGAGTTGTGATATTTGGAAAGGCTTAAGAGAATTGATTTGGCTAGCTATGTCACAAAAGTTGACTTACCTTTTCCGGAACACATTCTGAAAGAACTCCAGAATTAAGCGTGCTTGAGCTGGAATAGTAGAATGATGGGTGATCTATCGGGAAGTGATTCGCGATAGCGTGTGAGTGAGGCCAAAGCACGGGGAAAGGTCAGGTGGTGATTGCAGGGTCAGTAAACGATGATTTCGAGCCTTGGGAATTGAACGACTGACCGTCGGATGGGATGGGGCCCACGGACTGAGAGAGCGGGCGTGGGTGGCCCATTAGTTGTGGGCGGTCGGGACGTTATAAGTGGTATCAGAGCCTGGTTAGCCGTCTCAGTTCTGACCTGAGAGGCGTCTTGAGACCTGTCGTGGGGCGCAACGAGGACGTTGCGTTCTTTGAGAGGGGGTGAATTGTAACATCCCGAGTTGTGATATTTGGAAAGGCTTAAGAGAATTGATTTGGCTACCTATGTCACCAAAGTTGACTTACCTTTTCCGGAGCATATCCTGAAAGAATTCCAGAGTTAAGCGTGCTTGAGCTGGAATAGTGGAAAGATGGGTGACCTATCGGGAAGTGATGCGCGATAGCGTGTGAGTGAGGCCAAAACACGGGGAAAGGTCAGGTGGTGATTGCAAGGTCAGTAAACGATGATTTCGAGCCTTCGGAATTTAACAACCGACCGTCGGATGGGATGGGGCCCACGGGCCGAGAGAGCGGGCGTGTGTGGCTCATTAGCCGTGGACGGTCGGGGCGTTATATAAACATTGTGTTGTTTTAATTAAAAATCATGTTATTTCACGAACTTTAACAAGATAACGGAAGGTCTGATTCATTAAGATAATTTAGGTTGAGGGATTTTTTGTTAAATCTTTAGTTTAGGGGTTTTTACTCAAAATAAACTTAATTGGGGGGGGGGGAGGGGAGGGGGTTTACATTAAAAATCTATATATATATATATATATATATATATATATATATACTCTCCGGATAGCCCAAGTGGTTTGATACAATTTGGGTTTTGACCAATTGACATCCCTAGCGATAACGCTACATCATGTATTGTCTCCACGTAATCCGCGCCTCATGATCACGCCACATCATGTTGTCTCCTAGTGATATGCGCTACCACATTCTAAACTTCACACAGGTATGCCGCCTGCCCCTCCAACGATGAATCATACCACCTCACGGGGTCTCCACATGATCCAACAAGAAATTATACAACACCTGAAATGTACATACCTCCACCACGTTGCACCGGCACATACATGCCTTGAACCTTTCTCTAACTCATATGCACCACCAACATATGCCATAACCCCAATCAATACAATCATCATATACAATCCTAAAATATCATTCAACTATATTTTAACAATCTAGCAATAGATCTATGTCTTTCATACATCAATCATCAAAATATATAGCATATATTTAAGTATATATATATGCTTATAGATATATGTAGGGATGAATGATAAACCTAGATACTTCTACGGTGATGATATATGATAGAAGGACATAGAGATTGCAACAAGCCCTCAGCTTAGTTTAGATCTGCGAGATGAAATAAGAAACGGTGTATATCTACATTCTACACTCCTCACGAACCAGATCTCCATTAGTTGTTGGATTTAGAAGAAAACGAATAAAAGACTCAAGGAAACAAAGAGAAAAGACTAAATCACAAAGATATTTTGGCGGGGCAGAGCCTTTGGCTGGTTGGGTTTAATTGATGGATATTTCCCATTCGTAGATGCTATATGGTTGGTCCCAAATCCCAACACTACTTTTAGTCAAACTAAGTTTTTTTTTCTCTAAATCCACATGAAGAATGAATGTTACTGAAAAATAAAATAAAAATTTCCAAATCAGTTGCTCACTACAAGAAATACATCAAATGGCCAGGAAAATAATTGTGGCGGTTACACAATATCTGTGGCTATTTAGTGAATTGCCACTGACGGCCACGAAACTATTTCCGTAGCTATACGATCGTTGCCAAACTTAAAACGTGGCGATTCGTGGCACAGTGCAACGACACAGCCACAGATTCAAATTGTAGCTATTCGCTGTTAGGAATTATCGATCGTTAGATTACTTAATTACTTAACACAGAGAATTTGATCACCGAGTTCCCGACCTCGAACGGGTACGTCTCGGGTGGGAACCGTCTCCCACAACTTCCACTATTAATCAAAGGGGTTTACACAAACGCTGTAAGCGCTCTCCTCATATAAACATGACAACACAACAAAGAATAAGAAGATCAAAGAAACTCTATCCCTTAGAGACATGACTCGAACAAGGTCTCTTCTCCTTAGTTTCTTCTACTTTGATCTCTCTCTTAACTTCTATTTGTTCTTGTGTTTTTAGGGTTTCTCACGGATGCTCGTCTACGGCCTTAGCATCTTCATATTTATAGTCACGACTCATTCCTGATCTCATAAAGCTTAGGGTCGGTCAAGTATTCAATCCTCTTAGTCGGTGATACACAAAAGGAAATACTAATATGTAATTCCTAATGTATGCATGTCATGTTAGCTGGGCCAGGGCTGTAACCAATTGAGGCCCACAATATCTCACATTCGCCACTGATTTGCCACTTCAAATCCTTGGCTATATTGCCACAGAAATTGGTACAATTAGCCACTAATAATCCTTGGCTAAGTTGCCACCATATAGTTGCATAAAATATTCTTGGCTATAATCTGCCACGAACAATATCTTAGCTTTTTGTGTGGCCATTTGCCACAAGAATGTTTGAGAATTATCGTGGTTAATTGCCACTAATTGGCCACAAAAAAACGTGTCTATTTAATTAACCAATTGCCACAGACTATTGTGGCTAAATAATTAAATTTGACTTAAGAAAGACTGGCTGTTAACTATTGTGTCTATTTAATTAAATTTGGTTTTTAATTATTTAATTATGAATGCATATAGATAATTGTTGTTAATTGAAATCAACAATGGAAATAAAATATATAACACATTAATATTTAGATTAGTTCAAAAGTTAACAGAACATATCTAATACATCTGTCACTAGAGAAAAGAACATTAGAAAACGTTATAACAAAAAGTTAAAGTCGACATTGTAACAAAATACATAGATATGTCGACAGAACATTCTAAAATGTTCAACCAAAAAATTCAAACCAAACCCATTTGACTAACTAGTCTGAAAATAACCATCAAATGACTGGGGTTCCATGTCAGCCAAATTGATCGGAGAAGGGACATTAGTTGGAGGAACTCGATGGCCTGAAGCTGGAGACTGATGTGGAGAAGACACATGTGTCTGCTCTGAGTTTTTTGCAGTTGTTGATCTGAGAACAATAGAAGGATCAATCCCATTAGCTTCCAAAAGTCTTCTTGAAGCTTCCATAATAGCAGCAATGTCAGTGGCCATGGAGTTCATATTTCCCTGCATGGACTTCATATTCTCTTCCACCGAAGTCACTCTTGTCTCCAAATGCATAGTACTTGGGATAGCAGTGGATGTGGATGAAGTTGAATCACCATAGTAGCAATGAGCAGATCCAAGTCCATAAACACGTCCTTTGTAAGGTGAGACAACCTGTGATGAAAAACAAAACAGACTTAAGTCACTTAACAAAACCAGAAACAGCCAAAACAGATAATTTTCTGATTTCTTCCTATTGGTTTCTAAAGCAAAAAAAAAAAGTTCAGAAACATAAGACCAGTCAAGCTCATAATAAAACGCAAAAGATAAAGATTCATTTGGAAACACAGATCAGACATTCTACCTATGAATAATCAAACAAAAGCAAATTAAATGTTTGGAAAAAAATAAACTTACCTCAATAAACAACTTGTTCAATTGCTGCACTGAGGGTGTTGTTGCAGTAGAACCTTCAACAGAATCAGTCAGTGTAGACACATATATGAAGAAGAAGAACTGAGATAAAGAAGTGTTTGCTTGGCGTTTTGTTATTATTGTTCTCTGCGTCAGTGTAGACACATATATGAAGAAGAAGAACTTCGTCAAAAGTTTGACAATGGAGAACCTAGCTCTCCATCCTCCAATCAACCCACATTTCTTCCAACCTCTTCTTCCCGGTTTCTCCAACCACCTCGTAAACTCATTGTTTCTTCATGTCTCTCTGATAAAGTTGGTTCTGTCTTAAAATCTAGTGCATGCTGTTTTCAGGACATTCCTGTTGCGTTTTTTTTTGAAGCACTTAGAGGAAAATAACAAATGCAAAACGGCTAAGCTGAGATCAGATGCATCAGAGACAACCTGGAGAGTAAAGATTGACGGCCAAAGACTCTCTGACGGTTGGGAAGATTTCGCCGTGGCACATGATCTCCGAGTGGTGACATTCTTGTTTTCAGACAAAAAGGAGAGTTAGTTCCATGTCACACAGCTCTAGGACCAAGTTGCAGTGAGATTCAGTATGGATGATATAATGATATAGCAATGATGCAGAGTAGAAAATGGGTAAATCTTAGTTTTGTATTAGATATTATTACCACATTTAGAATCATGACTTCGATTACTTAATCTACCGATATAGAATCTTTGTAATACAGAGAAGGTTCCAAGAAATAGGAAGAGTCTAAAGGCAGAAACAGATCCTTCAACAAACCAATCTTTCTTTATGACCAAAAAGGTCAAAAATGTGATCCATTATTAAACGCACTCATTTAAGAATGATGTTCTACTTGCTTTTAAATTTGAAAAGGTGAGTGCCAGCCTTCCCTGACATATGATAGTATTTTATTTGTTAAAAAAAATTAAAATAAATAACAATCGTATTTAATATCACTAATAAACAACTGCGTCGCCATTAAAGTGTGTCTAAGAGACAGTCCAAGGGGAATTTTACCTTCCTGAGCAATAATGGCGTTAAACGTGATAAAGGTCTGTCGAGTTAGCCCTGCAACAGACTCCATCGCCCCTCTCATTCTCCCACTCACTTTCTTCGATTTATTGTGGGTAAACTTCAAACCCACCGAGCGAGTCATTTTTTACAAACACACAGAGTTATCCCACGACTCCTTCTACTCTCTGATCCTCCCCAAGCTCGAGGAATCTCTTCGCCTCGCCCTGGCACATTTTCTCCCGCTCTCCGGTCACCTCAAGTGGGACCCACAAGATCCTAAACCGCACATCGTCATCTTCCCTCAATACGACACTTTGTCTCTAACAGTTGCCGAGACCACCACGGACGCTGATTTTTCTCGCGTTTCAGGAAAAGGGCTTCCACGTCACCGGACCGAGTTACGCCCTCTAGTGCCCGAGTTACCGGTTTCCTCTGACTCGGCCTCTATTCTTTCCCTGCAAATCACTTTGTTCCCAGACCAAGGCTTTTGCATCGGATTCGCAGTGAACCATGCTGCCGTGGACGGTCAAACCGTGGTAAATTTTCTCAAATCATGGGCTCACATCTGTAAGTATGGAGGAGAAATACCCCAAGATTTTCATTTACCTATGCTTTTAGATCGTACGGTCATCGATCTTCCAGCTGAACTCGAATTAAAGATCTTGGAACTCCTAAGAACCCCAAAGCTTCCTCCCGCCAAAGACATCATCGAAGATGTCGTCCAGATCACGCTCGAGCTGAGTCAAGAGAATGTGAAGAAACTTAGAGAGCGAGCAAAACGCGAGTCAGCTCGCTCCGACCTTCACCTGTCGACTTTTGTAGTCAGTTATGCCTATGTGCTGACATGTACGGTGAAGGCACGTGGAGGTGACATAGATGGGCCGGTTTCGTTCACGTACGTTGCTGATTTCAGGGATCGGTTAGACCCGCCTGTTTCTTTGAGTTACTTTGTAACGCCCCGACCTGCCCACGGCTAATGGGCCACCCACGCCCGCTCTCTCGGCCCGTGGGCCCCATCCCATCCGACGGTCGGTCGTTAATAACTCCGAAAGGCTCGAAATCATTGTTTACTGACCCTGCAATCACCACCCGACCTTTTCCCGTGCTTTGGCCTCACTCGCACGCTATCGCGAATCACTTCCCGATAGGTCACCCATCCTTCCACTACTCCAGCTCAAGCACGCTTAACTCTGGAGTTCTTTCAGGATGTGCTCCGGAAAAGGTAAGTCGACTTTGGTGACATAGGTAACATCCCGAGTTGTGATATGTGGAAAGGCTTAAGAGAATTGATTTGGCTACCTATGTCACAAAAGTTGACTTACCTTTTCCGGAGCACATCCTGAAAGAACTCCAGAGTTAAGCGTGCTTGAGCTGGAGTAGTGAAAGGATGGGTGACCTATCGGGAAGTGATTCGCGATAGCGTGCGAGTGAGGCCAAAGCACGGGAAAAGGTCATGTGGTGATTGCAGGGTCAGTAAACAATGATTTCGAGTTTTTCGGAAATTTAACGACCGACCGTCGGATGGGATGGGGCCCACGGGCCGAGAGAGCGGACGTGGGTGGCCCATTAGCCGTGGGCGGGTCGGGGCGTTACAAGTGGTATCAGAGCTGGTTAGCCGTCTCGGTTCTGACCCGAGAGGCGTCTTGAGACCTGTCGTGGGTGCAACGAGGACGTTGCGTTCTTTGAGAGGGGGTGAATTGTAACATCCCGAGTTGTGATATGTGGAAAGGCTTAAGAGAATTGATTTGGCTACCTATGTCACAAAAGTTGACTTACCTTTTCCGGAGCACATCCTGAAAGAACTCCAGAGTTAAGCGTGCTTGAGCTGGAGTAGTGAAAGGATGGGTGACCTATCGGGAAGTGATTCGCGATAGCGTGCGAGTGAGGCCAAAGCACGGGAAAAGGTCATGTGGTGATTGCAGGGTCAGTAAACAATGATTTCGAGTCTTTCGGAAATTTAACGACCGACCGTCGGATGGGATGGGGCCCACGGGCCGAGAGAGCGGACGTGGGTGGCCCATTAGCCGTGGGCGGGTCGGGGCGTTACATACTTCGGGAACTGTGTGGTACCAATCAGTTTATCTGGACACAAAGCAAAGACGCTTCTGGGAGAAAACGGATTCGCCAATGGTGTCAACATTCTCAGCAATTCGGTAAGAGGTCTGAGCTCGCGAGGGGTTGAGTCAATATGGGAGTTGTACGAGGAAGGATTGAAAACGATGGAGCTAGGCGTACGAAGGCTAGTCGTTGCTGGGTCTAACAAATTTGGGATACATGGATCAGATTTTGGTTGGGGAAGACCGGTTAGTACCGAGAATATAACCCTCAGTCGAGGCACTGTCTTCACTATGTCGGAGAGGAGGGATGAGACTGGTGGTGTGGAGATTGGTGTGTGTTTGAAGAAATGTGAGATGGATGTCTTTGTTTCTGTATTTCTAAATGGATTGCAAAATTAAAAAATAAAAATAAACAAACTGTGGCTTTTATAATGTTTTTATATTTGTCTCTTGAAATAATATTGTTGATAAATAACTATATTTAGATTTTACTAAATAGTAATATTGTGAAAATGGCGAAATTTATGGTACCAGAATAGTTATTAAAAAAACTCCTTTCTTTTTATTTGGACAAACTGATTTGATCAAAACCAAACCAACAAGTTGAAGCATTTTTTAATATACAAAAACTGATCCATTATTTGTACATACAGAAAACAAATTTGAATATAAACATAACAAATCGAAGTTGATTTTTTTCTTTGTAACAAAATCGAAGTTGAATTAAAACCTGTATTAGACTTGATTAAGTTTGATTTATGATTGTAACTCAAAAATGTTACCAATCATGCATTAAATTTATCTTTTTGATTTTAAGTTTGATTTAGCATGTGTTGTCATTGAGTTAGCATTTTGACTTAGATCCTTTATAAAATTGCTAAATCAAAACTTAAACCAACATCAACCAAAATTCCATGTATTAGAAGTTGATTTACAGATTTAGCTAGTTTTTCTGTTTAAAAAATAAAAACAAAAATAGTGATTTTTGAAAACTACCGTGTGTCATTGCTCTACCTATTTTTGTGCTAGTCAAAGATTTTCACAATTTTATCAGGCTTCACAAAATTCCAGATGCTGATTTTGAAGATAGAGATAGCAGTGGTCAAGAACAACAAAGACGACGGATTGAAGAAAAAGAGCTTAGTAGACTTGAAGAGGAAGAAATAACATCGGAGGGTCAATACATGAACAACGTAAGAGATGAGATTGCAAACATGATTTGGAATGAACATTTGTAAATTTTTTTATTGGATTTTTTTTTAATTTAAGGGTCAAGTTATAATTATTATTTCATTTCATTTACTTTATTTTATTATTGATATTCAAATAAATATTATTTTTAGATTATAATATTTAGAAAATAATGTATATTGAATTTTATTTTCAAATTTAATACTTATTCAAAATATTTTTAAATATCTTAATGATTTATTTGTTTTTAATAAATATTTTACTATTTATATGTTTATATATTCATTTATTTTAATTAAAAAATTCATAATGCAACTTATACATCAAAAAAGTTACCAGTCAATAGTTTTTAAAAAAAATGTAACTCTTATTTTTACTGCAAAGTTACCACATAAACTTACAGTTTTTACCACATAATTTTTACTGCAAGTTACATCGACTTATAAATCATACTGCAAATCATGCTGCAAATCATATGTCACCAGTCGGAGCCTTAACTTAATATATATTAAACACTAAAAACATATATGCCTATACGTACATTTTGAATCGAAGTCATACCAAACCATCCATATAATATTGTAGGTTAAAGTTTTACCTTAGTAAGTACCAATGTTCAGGAAATCATAGGCGCTTTATAAAGGATTAGCGACTAAACGGATTATTTGGAGACTAGGTGAGGTCTAGCTGTTAACGAATTTTTACTTATTTTATATCTATTTTACATTTATATGAAATATTTTAGTTTTTGAGTTTAATTATAAAATTATTATGATGAATTATAAAAATTAGATATACAAAACTAAAAATATTAAACAAATTTATGAATTTATACTAACATTATTACTTAATTTAACATATTTAGACCAATTTATATTGATTTAAACCGATTTTAACCGATTTAAAATAGTTTAAACCTACTTAAATTATATAATTCAGTATAAATCGAATTTTAAGAAAATCGTTTCGGATGAGATCGAATTGCCACCTAAACCGATTTTTAGAACCTTGGTAAATACTATTACTTGTTGGGGTTAAAATTCATCTTATTGATATAGAATCACCCGAAATGTAGCTTTTTAAAAAATGAGACGGAAATGTTGAGAAAACAGTTCGGCATATCCCATACTAACTTGAACAACAGTACATTAGAATAAAAATTTTATACTTCTTCTTGAAAGAGCATAAAAGACTTTCTCTCCAAATAAGAGTTATTCGGAAAAAATATTTTTTTTTCTAAAGGATCTCATGAAGAAAACTAAAAATTGACCAGTTTTATAAAATAAATTTCCGGTTAACTAACTTCGGAAAGTTTAATTTATTTCGTAAAACAAAACAGTTTTTATAAAACAAAATTTTGTAAAACTAATTTCGAAAATATAACATACATCTTTCTTTCATAAAACAAAAGAAAACAGATTTTACGGAAAAAAAAACTTTCATAAAACTAATTTGAATTTTTTATTGGAACATCTTTTGCAAAAAAAAACAAAAAAAAAACAAACAGTTTTTATGAAATAGACTTCCATAAAATTAAGTTTTAAGTTTTTACTAGAATGGTTCATTAGCCTTTGGCTGGTTGGTTTATTTGATGGAATATTTCCCATTCATCCGAGACCTTACGGAAACGGAAAGTCCCTATATTACGTGTTACCAAAAAAAAGTCCCAATACTACTTTTAAACTGAATTTGTTTCTCTAAATCCATTGTTGAAAAATAAAATAAAAAAATTCAAGGCAGTCACTTTTTGGAAAAGCTGAGATAAAGTAGTGTTTCTTGGCATTTTGTTATTATTGTTCTCTCTATGAGTCTAGAAACACAAACTTGTTCGTTCAGAGAAGAAAAAAAAAACTTCAACAATTTCGTTTTGAGTATGGCGAAAGCACCTCTCCATTCTTCGATCAGCCCACATTTCTTCCAACCTCTTCTTCCCGGTTTTACCAACCACATCGTATACTCTCTGTTTCTCCTTCTCTCTCTCTCTCTCTCTCTGATCAAGTTGGTTCTGTTTTTAAATCTTGTGCATGCTGTTTTCAGAACATTCCTGTCGCGTTCTTTTTGAAGCACTTAGAGAGAAATAACAAACGCAAAACGGCTAAGCTGAGATCAGATGCATCGGAGACGACCTGGAGAGTAAAGATTGACGGCCGAAGACTATCTGACGGCTGGGAAGATTTCTCCGTCGCACATGACCTCCGAGTTGGTGACATTGTCATTTTCAGACACGAAGGAGAGTTAGTGTTCCATGTCACAGCTCTAGGACCAAGTTGCTGTGAGATTCAATATGGAAGAGGATATAGCGATGAGGAAGAAGACAAAAAGGGTAAATCTTAGTTTTTGTATTAGATATTATTACCACATTTAGAATCATGACCCAGAGATTACTTAATCTACCAACATAGAATCTTTGTAATACAGAGAAAGTTTCAAGAAAGAAGAGGAGTCCAAAGGCAGAAACAGATCCTTCAAGAGACCAATCTTTATTTATGGCCTCCGTCACGGCTTCGAATCTAAAGCGCGACATAGTGGTTATGTTCCTCCCATTATTACTCCTTATATAATAGTAATATTTGATTCGAGTGAGAGGCCTTTTAGTCATATTCATGAAGATTGTTTTTAACTGCAGTATCTCCCTAAAACGTTTGCAATGTCAAATGGTCTGATGAATAGATTTGAGATTGTTTTAATGAATGGAGAGGGAGAATCATGGAAGATAGGTTTGACATACGAGTCATGTAGAGGCCGGTTTTACATGTGCAGAGGCTGGAGAAGTTTCTGTGTTGCTAACAAGAAGAAACCCGGAGACACGTTCTCATTCAAATTGTTGCAAAATGAAGAAACACCTGTCATCCAGCTGCTCTCTTTGTTCAGTGAAGACGTGGATAAAGTTGGTAAGGTTTATAAGCTGTTGATCCAGCTGCTTAAAAAAACGAAAAGAAAAATCAGTAAGAGAGGCTTGTTGAATTAAGCTTGAAGAATAAAGAAGCTTAGGGAACAAGCAAGAGTCCTAGTCCTACCGAGATATGGAGATAGAGACATAATAAGCTTAGGAGTTATCTAAAGTTATGTTTATCTATAGGATTAGGAAAATACAAACTCTATATAAGTAGATATTGAGATGTGGTATCACTTACAAGAGTTTAGAGATTGAGAACTTAAGTTTTGAGATATTTTCTTAAGTTATAATAAGAGAGCAATTCTTATTCGAGTCTTTGAACTTTGGTTACTAGATTTGGTATCAGAGCCTAACAAGAAATCATGGGAGATCTTACCGTAATAACAACGAAACCACGAGATGGAGAGTCATCATCGATAAAGTGCCCTATGTTGACGTCTTCAAATTATACAGTATGGGCTATCCGTATGAAGAACCTGTTGAAGATTCATAAAGCTTGGGACCTCATCGAAACAGAGACGCACGAAGCTGACAAAAACGATATAGCAATTGGTCTTCTGTTTCAAGCAATTCCCGAAGTAATGATATTACAAGTCGGCGAGCTCGGCACCGCAAAGGAGGTCTGGGATGCTATCAAAGCTCGTCATGTAGGCGCAGAGAGAGTTAAGGAGGCTCGGCTACAGACTTTAATGGCGGAATTCGATCGAATGAAGATGAAGGAAACCGACAAGATAGATGACTTCGTTGGCAAGTTATCAGAAATCTCATCAACAACCAGAGCTCTTGGTGAAGAAATCGAAGAACATAAGCTGGTAAAGAAGTTTCTCAGTTGTCTACCTCGGAAAAAGTACATACATATTGTCGCATCTCTCGAACAAGTTCTTGATCTCAAGACAACAAAATTTGAGGACATCGTAGGCCGACTTAAAGCATACGAAGAAAGAGTAGCAGAGGAAGAAGACAATCAAGAAGACCAAAGCAGGCTCATGTACACGGAAAATCAATCCGGTCGAGAATACCATGATGATTACAGAAGTAATCGAGGACGAGGCGGAAGATCCTATCGAGGAAGAGGTCGTGGTCGAGGCAGAGACACGTCAAGAATAACATGTTTCAGATGTGACAAGATGGGACACTACGCCTCTACATGTCCAGATCGCTTGCTCAAGTTGCAAGAAACACACGAGCAAGACAAGGATGACACACAAGAAGCAGATGAGCTTATGTTGCACGAAGTTGTTTATCTCAATGAGGAGAAGGTGATGCCTAGCAAATACGAAACCTGTGGAGAAGATAACATGTGGTACCTTGATAACGGAGCAAGTAACCACATGACAGGAGATCGTCGTTACTTTACTCGAATCAATGAATCCATTACGGGAAAGGTTAAGTTTGGGGATGATTCTCGTATAGACATCAAGGGAAAGGGTTCCATCGAGTTTACGGATAGAAACGGAGAACCAAGAACTATGCGTGATGTCTATTACATTCCTGACTTGAGAAGCAACATTATTAGCCTCGGACAAGCCACAGAAGCAGGTTGCGACATAAGATTAAAAGGAGAGTACTTGACTATGCATGATCAGGATGGAAAGCTTCTAGTCAAAGCCATGAGATCGAAGAATAGATTGTACAAGGTACAAATGGGAATAAAAGACGCCATATGCTTACTAACGTCATCAACAAGCAACTCAAGTAGATGGCACGCAAGGCTGGGTCATATAAATTATGAAACAATCAAATCCATGGTGCATCGGGATCTTGTAATCGGCGTTCCACAGGTTGCAATTAAGAAGGATGTGTGTGGATCATGTTTACTAGGAAAACAGACGCGACATGTGTTTCCTCAGGCTACGTCATACCGAGCAACAGAGATACTGGAACTTATTCATGGCGATCTCTGTGAGCCTATAACGCCAGCTACGGCAGCCGTAAATAGGTATATCTTCGTGCTAATCGATGATCATTCTCGATACATGTGGACAATACTCTTAAAAGAGTAGGGAGAAGCTTTTGAGAAGTTCAAGACGTTCAAAACAA
This sequence comes from Brassica juncea, assembly GCA_018703725.1. Lineage (NCBI taxonomy): Eukaryota > Viridiplantae > Streptophyta > Magnoliopsida > Brassicales > Brassicaceae > Brassica > Brassica juncea. Next base: position 46,415,122 of record CM031935.1, on the reverse strand, counting down.
TGGTGGAACAAGATTTGGGTAAAAGGATACAAACTTTCAGGACGGATAGAGGAGGAGAGTTTGTCTCCCTTGAGTTCAACGAATTTTGTGAGAAATCAGGAGTAAAGAGGCATCTTACCGTACCATACACGCCACAGCAGAACGGAGTCGTAGAAAGGCGAAACAGAACGCTAATGGAGATGACTCGAAGCATTCTTAAGCATATGCAAGTGCCTAACTATTTGTGGGGTGAAGCCACAAGGCACTCTACATATATACTTAACCGAGTAGCCACCAGAGTGCTCAAGGAGAAGACGCCTTATGAAGCTCTGGGAGGACAGAAACCCAACATCGGACACTTAAGAATTTTTGGATGCATAGGATATGCAAAAGTGGTGAAGCCCCATCTACGCAAGCTCGACGATAGATCACAATTACTTGTGCACCTCGGCACAGAACCGGGTTCTAAAGCGTATCGAATGTACGATCCACAAGCAAAACGAATTGTGGTCAGTCGAGATGTGATATTCAACGAGACCAAAGGATGGAATTGGCACCAAGGTACAGAACAGAGCACGGCTGGGAATTTCAGGATCACTCTAAGCGAGTTTGGAAATCACGGCATCAGTGAAGAAGAAGGTCTGAAACATGAGCAAGCAAGACAAGATGGTGATGATACAAAAGAAAGTGACGGTGCGGTACAAACTATTGAACCTGAAACTATAGTTGTTGAAGCAGAGAACGATGAGGAGGAAGAAGCTGAAGTTGTACTTCGGAGATCTCAGAGACAGAACATCAAACCCAAGTACCTAGACGACTATGTGCTTCAAGTTGAAGACGAAGGAGAATATTTACTTATGTGCTTGAACAACGAGCCTCGGAATTACGCAGAAGCAAGGGAATCCAAGGAATGGACCCTTGCGTGTGAGGACGAGATATGCTCTATCACCAAAAACGGAACTTGGGTACTTGTAGACTTACCAGCAGGGGCAAAGGCAATTGGTTTGAAGTGGATATTTAAAGTAAAGCGTAACTCAGACGGCAGCATCAATAAGTACAAGGCACGTCTCGTCGCAAAGGGATATGTACAAGTACACGGAGTAGATTACGACGAGGTGTTTGCACCGGTTGCAAGAATTGAATCTATCCGGCTCTTAATCAGTCTGGCTGCATCGAAAGGGTGGGAGATTCATCATCTTGATGTTAAGACGGCATTCTTACACGGCGAGTTGAAAGAAGTAGTGTACGTCATGCAACCAGAGGGATTTGAAGTGAAAGGAGCAGAGAACAAGGTGTATCGACTGAACAAAGCATTGTATGGTTTGAGACAGGCACCCAGGGCCTGGAACCATAAACTAAACTCGATCTTGACCGAGTTACAGTTTCAAAAATGCTCAAAGGAGCCATCAGTCTACCGAAAGTTAGTGCAAAAGGAACTTCTCATCGTTGCCGTTTATGTTGACGACCTATTTGTCACAGGAACAAGTGTTGCTGCTATTATCGAGTTCAAGAGGGAGATGTCAAGCAAGTTCGACATGAGTGACTTAGGAAAACTAACATACTATTTGGGAATTGAGGTAACTCAGCATCAGGATGGAATCACGTTGAGTCAAAAGAACTATGCAACAAAGATACTGGAAGAAGCTGGAATGAAGGACTGCAACATGGTTCATACTCCGATGGACTCTGGACTCAAATTATCAAAAGCAGAACATGAGAAGTCTATCGATGGGACGAGTTACAGACGTAATGTAGGGTGCCTCCGCTACTTGCTTCACACCAGGCCTGATCTATCTTTCTGCGTTGGAGTATTAAGTAGGTATATGCAAGACCGAAAAGAGTCACACGGTGCAGCCATGAAGCAATGTCTACGATATCTAAAAGGAACTACAACTTTGGGCTTAACCTTCGACCACTCAACACCTACAATAACAAGACTGATAGGCTACAGCGACAGTAGCCTTAACGTTGATCCTGACGACGGGAGGAGTACGACAGGCCATGTGTTTTATCTGAGAAGGAGTCCCATCACCTGGAGCTCGCAGAAGCAAGACACCGTCGCACTCTCTTCATGCGAAGCAGAGTTTATGGCAGGAACGGAAGCAGCTCGTCAAGGGATATGGCTACAGGATCTACTCGAAGAAATCAATGGAACATTGGACGAGAAGGTTGTCATACGAATAGATAACCAGTCGGCCATTTCACTAACGAAAAACCCTGTATTCCATGGCAGATCAAAGCACATACATCGACGCTATCATTTCATTAGAGAGTGTGTGGAGAAAGGTTTAATCGAAGTCGAGCACGTTCCTGGAAGCGAACAGAAAGCAGACATCTTGACCAAAGCCCTTGGGAGAATCAAGTTTAAGGAGATGAGAGATCTTCTAGGAGTACAAGATTTATCAGAGATAGTATTCAAGCTTAAGGAGGAGACTGTTGAATTAAGCTTGAAGAATAAAGAAGCTTAGGGAACAAGCAAGAGTCCTAGTCCTACCGAGATATGGAGATAGAGACATAATAAGCTTAGGAGTTATCTAAAGTTATGTTTATCTATAGGATTAGGAAAATACAAACTCTATATAAGTAGATATTGAGATGTGGTATCACTTACAAGAGTTTAGAGATTGAGAACTTAAGTTTTGAGATATTTTCTTAAGTTATAATAAGAGAGAAATTCTTATTCGAGTCTTTGAACTTTGGTTACTAGAAGGCTGTTGTTTTTCCACTATGTAGAGCCTAGCGATGAGTGTGACACAAGGCAAGGTTTAGAAACTACCGAAAACGAGTTTCTTGGCGTAGAAACTAACCTTAGTGACACAAGCCAAAGCATAGAAGCTATCAGGAAGAGAACACGTTCAAAAGCTACCATCAAAGAAGAAAATATCACAACAAGCCAAAACCGATTCGTGACATTAACCGCTACTCCTACTTCTAGACTTGTAAGTTCCACAACAAGACTCTTTTTCTTTTTCTAATTTCGCTTATAATATCTCTCTATATGTGGAATCTACAGAATCTTCCGTTGGAGTTCACGAAAGGGAATGGAATCAACAAGGCAGGGAAGATAACGATGCGTGACAGGTTCGGTATAAAATGGTCGACGTTACTACTGATGAATAAGAATGAAAGAAGAACAATGAGTTTAGGAAGAAACTGGAAAGGTTTCTGTGAGGTTAACGACGTAAAGATGGGTGAGTCTTTTGTCTTGGAGTTGGTTTGGGAAGACACAGTTCCGGTTCTTAAGTTCTGTTCCAAAAGGTGAGAAGAACCATATATCAAGAAACTTTGTTTAACTTGTTTGGGCGAGGATCGATCATTCTCAAAGAAACCTAATGTCCTTCAATTGATTTAGCTTTTTTTTTCTTTTTGTTCTCTTCAATGGATTAATTATGTTGAATATTGTCGTATCCGTAAATATCGTATTTGAAGAATCTGAAATCAGAAGAATAATAATTAGAAAAATCAAAGAACAAACGACAGTTAAGAACCTACATACAGTTTAAATAATACTACATTTTAAATGAAAATAAAATATTAAATTAAGAATCAAAAAAGAAATTTTTTTTTCACAAAAATAAATTATAAATACAAGGAAAAAATGACCAAAACAGTATTAATTAAAGAGTTTAAAAATACATACACCCTTTTGAGTTAATTTGTTTAGAATTAAGATTTAGTTTTTGGGGTAAGGCTTAGAGTTCGTGGATTAGGGTTTAGGGTCTAGTATTTAAGATTTAGGGTATAAAATTTAAAATATTTTTTAAAAAATAGTTTTAAAATATTTGTTAAATTAAATGTATTATTCATTAAAGGTAACTTAATCTTTTGCTATTAAGTGAAACCTTCAAATGAGCTATTTTAGTCATAAAAATTGTTTTAAAGTATTTTAAGAGATTTACCCATCTAAATACATAGTTCCTTAGTATTTTAAAAAAAAATAATGTATTAGATATTTTGGGCAGATTCATTTGTTCATTAAGATGAATCATCCGACTAGAAAAATGAGAACTAATGTTTATTTACTAGTGAAAAAGAGAAATATTCAGATAAACAACTTGATGAATTTAAAAAATTTAATCAGAAACTTTAAAATTAGTTGGCTGAACTATTTCAATAAAAATGGTTTAGTCATAATTAGAAAATGTTGAAAATGCCCTTATCCAAATAAACAATCTTGATGTAAATTATAAATAAGCAACAAACATCACATCAAAAAGACTAGAGAATTATTCTAAAAATAGAAATCATACTTGCGTGAAGATTGCAAAATAGTTTTTTTTGTGAAAATCAAAAAGTAGTTTTTTTATGAAGTGTTAAATTTATTAATCATCAGCTAAAAAAATGTACATAAGAGATTAAAAATAAACTATGACTACGTGTGTGTGTACGAAACCAGAGTCAGACTGCGAAGACGCAGCTTTTCCGAGTATTTCACTGATAGAATACGATTCCTGATTGTTATCCCAATCACCTTAGCCAGTTGATTGACTTGTCTAGGCTTTTTGAGATGCCTTCTATCATTCCTTTCTCTACATATCATATAGACAGTAGTCTAAAACACTAATCTCAGCAATATGTAAACTAAACGATCAAAGTCATGAGCGACGAGATGATCTAGTGTGTCATCCCAATCAGGATCAGGGGGATGACCCAGAAGCGTACCTACTACTCCCAGCCTTAATGTGTAAGTGTAGGGGCAAGCGAAGAACAGATGATCTCTCGCTTCATTTGGCTCACCACAAAATAGACAACCTTGGATCTGACCCCACGCACGCATACGATCACCTGTAAACAGTCTATTTCTGATTGCAAGCCAAGTGATAAAAGCAAACTTTGGCACTCCCAGTGAAAACCAAACCAACTTACTCCATGCCATCAGCGGACTTCGCACTCGTATCTGCTGCCAAGTCTCAGAAGTATTGAATACCTTGCCAAAGTCAGTTTCATTTCTTCTCCAAAGAATAATGTCTGAACTAGTACGATCCTCGACCAAGTTGTGAGCTTCTGTCAAGTAAAAGTGCATGCTCAGAATTTTTAGTCTTTTATCGAATTGTTTCAAGTTTTAGGTCAATTTGAAAATGAGGGAGTAAATTGAGTGCAAATAAATAAATCAATATGCATAATTATGCAGATATGTTAGATATTTAGCAATGTGTAGAAGACTTCCCACTAGCAGATTGAGATTATATTTGGACATGAAATAAATAATTTAGTTAAATTTCTCATACAAGTGGATGTAGATCGATCCAACGGTTAGATTAAATCTTATGTGCATTTTACTGAACATTTTTCTTATTTCGATTTTGGTTTTGCCTAAAATCTGATTCTCGTGTGATCTTGACCTATATATTTGTTTTCTCAGCCCTTATTAGACTACAATTTTTTTATATCTGTTTTCATAGCTTTGGATATTTATAAGCATCAAAGAGATAATTTCGTATTCTATTCTAGATAAAAAAAAATGTAACCCATGTAATTACTTTACATTGTTATAACGCACTATTCATCAGCTTCATGTGTTTTTTTTTCCATGTTTGAGTAGTGAATTAGTTAGTCTTAGGGTTATCTTAAATAATATATGGATTATTTAAATTGATTTGTTAGATTAGAAAAAATATCAATCTGGTTTTTCATTTAAGTTGTTCGTAATGCTTAAACTTGACTGATCACCTATTTTATGATATCTATATTTTTAATGCACTGAAAGCTACTGTTTAAATGTATTAATGAACTTAGATTAGCAGAATAATCTTAGCAAATGGAAGTTGAAGTTAGAAATTTCGTGAACAAATCGAACATGTTTAGATTGTTGGATTAACATAAGTTAGTCTTCACCTGTCCTCACATACAGTACTTCAGGGGAAGTCTAATTTAATCAAGTTGTCTGAGTTCGAAATGGTTTTACATTTCTTTGTTAGCAATCATTTTGATGATCTGAAGATTTTATGAGAATTACCGGCTGCCAAAGGTTTTAGTTTATAAATTTAAATCTCATTTTCGTTACCTTTTTACATTCTATTTTGCAAAAAAAAAAATTCATTCTAGCCAAAAAATAAAATATTAAAAATATTAGAAACAACATTTTATAAAATAATTCTTCTTTTACTTATTGTTTAAATTGGATCATTATTTTTTCATTTTTGACATCATCAATCAATTTTTTTTCGGATCATCATTTTTTCACTTAAAATTGATTTTCCATTCGATTTCGTAGAACTATTTTCACTAGTTTATTGCATATAAACATTTTTCGATACTTGCAGTTGCAAGTGGCAAAGTCAAAATCAATTTCAAAAACCAATAAACCAAAAATAAAAGTTAATTAACCAAAAAACCTTTTTCATCTTCGAGACAAAACTAATCGAAACTGAAAACATAACATTAGTCAAACGTTCAAGGGCAGTCTACCAAAACCATAATTTATGAAACGTACAGAAATTATCAACATGTAAAATCTGCAAACCACCAAGTGTAGTCAAGAGTAAAGCCACTATCACTATGACTTTTGCAAGTGAAACAAAATATCAAATGCTATCTAAATAACTACTATCGTAAACATTGTTTAGGACAACTCAAAGCATTAACATAAAAAGTATTAAATTAGTTACCAGTTTTGTATGATAGACAAGAGAAGAAAACTTTGTAAATATGATTTGATGGTTTGCATTTGCAGGTTTAAGAAAAGCTTAAACGATAATAAATTTTGAACGAATTGTTAGGGTTTTAACAAAAAGATATAGAGAATATATTTAGGCTTACAGCTAATTTAATTTTTGATCGGCTAGATTATTCTCTTTTTTCATTTGGGATTAATGTAAATTTTAATGGGTGCACAATCATAAGTTAGAGTGGGTGCACATTTAAAATTCCTTAACAATTACATTTTTTTCAAAAAAAATTATGGGTGCATGTGCATCCCTTCTCCACTGAGTAGCTTCGCCCCAGATTCTAGCTCTACCCTTCTCTCGTAGATTTGTAGTTTACCCTTTGTCTGTGATGACTTGATCCCTGAATACTACCACAAATTGTTACGTGGTAATATAGCTAGTCCAACTCAGAGACATTTAACTTTAGAGTTTTCTCCGGACAGATGATCGCAAAGATAAGTATTTTTTGGTGATATATGTAGCTACATCAACTCTTTTAAGATTCTCCACATATATCACCATATAAATGAAATGAGATGTTACCATCATCCCATTCATAAATCGTAACGTCTTCATTGCACACCGAAACTATTATCTCTAATTAACTAATAATTTATTGAAATCAAAGAAACATGAATACATGTGACAAATAAATTCATGCATACAGTTAAATTATAAAGCACAAAAAATTTACTAAGATGAAACATAACAACATAACTATATGAGTAATTCTTGGGTTCACCCCTAGAGTGAACCTTTAGATTCACCAACCAATAGTATTTGATTATTTGATATTTGATATCTGATATCTTTTTAAAAAAGAAACAAAATAATAATGATATTTCAAATTATATTATGTTTTAAAATAAAAAGATAAAAATACTTAAAAATAGTAATAGTTGCAAATAAATTAATTAATATTGTTAACGTCGTCAACATAATACTACACCCTAAACCCTAAATCATAAATCCTAAACCCCAAAACATAAACATTAAATTTTAAATCTTAATAACACTAAACCCTAAATCCTAATCACTAAACCCTAAACCCTTGGTAAACCATGAACCCTAGAGTTTACGATTTATCCAAGGGTTCATAGTTTACCCAAGGGTTTAGGGTTTAACGATTAGGATTTAGGGTTTAGTGTTATTAAAATTTAATGTTTAATGTTTATATTTTAAGGTTTAAACATTAAACCCATAAGCATTAAATCCTAAATCTTAATAACACTAAACCCTAAAATCTAATCACTAAACTCTAAACCCTTGGGTAAACCATGAACTCTAGAGTTTACGATTTATCCAAGGGTTCATAGTTTACCCAATAGTTTAGGGTTTAGCGATTAGGCTTTAGGATATAGTGTTATTAAGATTTAGTGTTTGATATTTATGTTTTAGGGTTTATGATTTATCCAAAGGTTTAGGATTTATGATTTAGGGTTTAGGGTATAATATTATGCTGATGACGTTAACAATATTAATTTATTTATTTATTTGTACTATTACTATTAAGTATTTTTATCTTTTTATTTTAAAAACATAATATAGTTTGAAAAATCTTTATTATTTTGTTTCTTTTTTCAAAAGATATCAAATATCAAATAGTCAAATACTACTGGTTGGTGAATCTAAAGGTTCACCCTAGGGAGTGAACCCAAGAATTACTCTAACTAGGGGTGGGCACGGAGCGGATATCCGGAATTTTAAGGATATCCGTGATCCGATCCGTCCCGTACGAATATTCGATTTTTCGATTCGATCCGATCCGTGATCTTCTGGATATTCGTTGCTACGGATATCCGGAAAAATCAGTATAATTTATCGGATATCCGATCCGATCCGTCGATCCGGTAAAAAATAATAAAAAATTCATTTTTTTGAAAAATATTTTTTTAAAGAATTTTTTAGTATAAAAGAATAATATTTTCATTACAAAATATTTAAAACTACATACTTTTAAAAATTTAATGACCAAATTATTAATTTAGTGGATAACATAACACAAAATATATATAGAGATATAAAATTATATATAATTTTATATATACATGTATATGCATATGTATATTACGGATCGGATCGGATATCCGTTTTCTAAAAAATGAGTATTTGTGATTTGCTCTTTATTTGACGGATATTGAATTTTAGTATTTGCTTCGATTTGTAAAGTTACGGATATTCGGATTTTTCGGATCGAATCGAAACGAATAACGGATCGAATCAAAATTTACAGATATTTTGTCCACCCCTAACTCTAACTATATATAGACGTGGATTTCCATTAATTTAATAAAATTCTAGTAATATCCTTTTCTATGTCAAATTCAATTTCATTAATTTATACCTTAGTTCACGTTTCATAGATATAGTTTACATATCTTTTTCCAACAAAGGATATAATAATTCTATATAGATTTGAAATTTGAAAGCCAACTCAGTGGAACTGTATTAATATATATTATAGCAAAAAAAAACAGACTCCTACCACCGTCTACAAATTTATAGTGATCTCACTCAAATTATCCTAAGGAGTGAATTACTCTCTCAAATAAAAGGTTCAGTTGTAATATTTAGGGATCGAATTTACAGTGAGCTAGAGAACACAAAAGATCTAATCCTTAGTGACTAAACTAGGTTGATTATGATTAACTTTAAATTGCAGGTTTGAGCAAGGCAGTTGCTCGGTGGGTTTGATTTAGGGTTTAAGCAATTAAAGAAAGTAGCTAGACTTAGGGTTTCTATTCAGGTGATCAGGATTATAATCCTATAGATGCCTAACAGATTGCATGCATGATATTAAAGAGCTCAACATCTTATGAACAAATCGATCAGCGTTCGCTTTCTAGATTCGTCTAATGACTAGATCTAATGATCTCACCAATCGGGATGATCAATTAGAAAGTGTTGATCGATGACTCTATAGGAGTATCGATTGATACACCTTTCTCTCCGTCGATCGATTATTCTATAGGAATATCGATCGACGCGCTACTAGCAAGCATTATGCGCAGGTTGGATTAGTGCTCACTAAGACTCTAGATCAGCTTCCGCCTTTCTCTAGTGATCTTAGCTTGAATTGGATGGATTCAGGATGAAGTCAAGTTAACAAGCAATCCTAGGTCAAAGTTCTAGTTAGCTATTCTAGGACACAAGTATTAAGAACATCCTAACAATGAATATCACAACTTAGCAATCTATAGTTGGGACTAATCTCTCACAACCTATTTGAACCCTAAATCTAACAATAGAACTACTCAGACATGGCCAAGCAATTCATAGCAACAAGATAAGAAAAGAACTTCATAGATAGATAGATAGAGAAACAAATAATGGAGTTCCAATCGCAAATCTCTTTGGATCTTCTCTCCAACTCTAAGAATCTCTAAAAACCTTTAAACAATAGAATATAACTAGAATAATAGAAAAAGCATGCTTTGCCTTAAACACATAGGCAAGCTATAAATATTGAGTTCATTAGGTTAAAAACTTGTCAGGGCAATCTTGTAATTTGGTGAAGACTTGGGCTTCAAGTCGGCTGGAACCAACCTGTCTTCTTCGCGATTCGGTATTGATCGATGTCACAGGATGTGGGTAGATCGATTATAATCTCGATACGTCGACCTCTCTGAATACTGATGTCGATCGATGGCACAAAGTGTGCATCGATCGATTGCTGTCTCTGAATGTCGACCTCTGGTCTGGTTTGATGGTCAGCTCGGATGAAATCTCTACTAAGCTCCAAAATGCTCCAAAATCATCACTTTACTCCAAAATTCTCCTGAACCTAAAAACATACCTAATAGACTCCAAAACATAATATATATATATATATATATATATATATATATATATATATATATATATATATATATATATATATATATATATATATATATATATATATATATATATATATATATATATCTTAAAAACACCTATATACCATGGGTAAAAACGGGTCAAATCTATGGTATATCAACTCCCTCAGACTTATCCTTTTGCTTGTCCTTGCTTGTCCTCAAGCAAAACAAATAGGCAGTCTTTTTGAAAGAGGTTTAAAACAGCAGGGACTCAAACGATCTCTAACTAGAATCATCACCTCTACAGTGTTGCAAACCACATCAAATATCTCCTAACTCTTAAAGTACTTTATACCATATCCTATCTTAGCAAGCATATTCATCTAGCCAGCAACTTAGCAAATCATGTCTGACTCACCCCTCTACTGATCTCATGTCTTTGCATAAAATAAAAGTGCATGCTTTACCTTGGGGGTATCAATCACAAGATGCAAGGCTGTTCAAACAAGTATCTGGACTTGCAGGTAAAAAGAAGTTCCTTTCCTCTCTCTCTCTCTCTACTTATTTCTCTCCTAGTCAAAGTCTGCTTTCATTTGCAAGCTGATGCTGATGTTGATGCGTCGATCGCGGATAAATGATGCTTGTCGATCGATCTCATGTATCCTTTGTCGGTCGATGCGGATGGTGAAGGTCGACTCGCAAGCTGCCTCTAAATGGCTCTGATTTCCTTCTGCATCCTTTATGTGCTTGAGTTTAATCCCCTGATGCTGTTGTTGATCAGGAAATAAATCTCACCATGTCTCTTGTAAGATGCATCCTCTAATCTTTCTATAGCAGTGTATATGTCTTCTACCTTCCTTTCCAGCTCAGTTTTGGTGCTTAGATCTCTGGACTGTATATCGATCGATGGGTGGTGATGTCCGTCGATCGATTGTTGCTTCTGAATAATCTCGTGAAGCTTTTCCTCAAATAACTGCATCTGGCCTTCGAGTGTCATGAAATGTCTGTCGATCGATGGATTGGTGTCCTTGTCGATCTACGCAACTGTATCTGCTTGCAAATCAAGTTGTTTTTGTATCGTGTCAACCTCTTGCTGCAATGTGTCCATTCTGGAAATGAAACTATCTACTTCCTTATTTACTTTAGAGTAGATTCCAACAAGGCTTTCTTCAACTGAGAGTAGGTGAGCCTTTACTGGTGCGAACATATTATCGATTATAATCCGAGTGTGTTTATAAATCTAAGTCAGTGTTCCTATGTCGTCTGTGCACTGTTCCTGAAGTCTGGTTATGGATTTCTTCATCTCATATGTGTGTGTGGTCAACCAGGCTATGTTGTTGTCGAAAGGGAAGTAGACATCATCGAGGCCCTTGGTGAAATGTTCTTCTGCTGTTCCCAAATCCTTGTAGATACTCTGGACAAACTCATCAATCTCCTTCTTTGAGTATGTTGTCGATGGTTGATGCTCCGTGTCGATCGATGGGACAATGTCACTATCGATCGATGTCCGAGTAGATTGTTGTTCGTTTGACTTGAAACGATCATTTCCAGTGCCAGTTGCATCATGATGCTCGTCTGTAACCTTTTCCTGGGGTGCTGGAATGATGCGTTGTTGCATGAAGAGGTTGTCTGGTCCGTTGTCAACTTGAAGGATGTCTGCAATATCTTCTCTTGACACTTGAAGAATTTTTCCATATATAGCTCGTGCATGGCCACCTGGATCCCTGAAAATACCAAACTCATCTGGTGTTAGATAACCATAATCCATGTGATCTTGTTTCTTTACCTCGGATCTAGGATTTGGATGCATATCAATCGATGTTGCATTATCGACGTCGATCGATGTTGAAGCAGTGTTGTTGATTGATGGTGAAGGTTGGATATTATCTCCTCCATTGTTTCTGAAGAAGTCCTCTGTAGTGAAACATTTATTCATCTTGTCTGCTTCTAGGGTGTATGATGTTTCCTCTACTGCAAAGCTCTCTTTATAGTGATCATCAGCCCAACTTCAAATTGCAAAATTTCAATTTTCTCCATGTCGGCCGCCTTAGTGTCAATCGATATGTTGTATGGTATGTCGATCGACGTGTGTAGTTGGTTTGTCTGGTGATGATGAGTGTCGATCGATGTTGAGTAGCCTCTGTCGATCGATGTTGCGTTCCATTGTCTATAGGAATGATGTGGAATCCTTTCTTCTTCCGCAAGAAGACCATGATACTCTATAGCTCGTTTCTCCTTATAATCCTCATCATACTCTTCATGTCTAAACGTGGATGTGGCAGTATCAATAGCAAAGGTTGGGTGAGAATGATCACTTTCCCAACTCTCAATAGAAAGATTGCCATCTGAGAATTTTTCTTTCCATTGAGCAAACTTTGCATCGATTGATGCTTCCTCTGGCGTGTCGATTGATTCTGATGGACGAAGATCAATCGATGTATCCATACTGTCGCCGATCGATTCATCGTACTCGGTCTCATACTCAAATCCTGAATCAATCTCTTCTCCACAGAAACATACTCCAACGAATCTTGGATCATCCCCAACCTCTCTGCTGGGCTTCTGTGTCTTAACAATCTTGACTGGGTCATAGTAGACGTTTGGATCTATGAGAGTCAGACATAACTGGTTAGTTTGCATGTTGCAGATTGCTCCTACTGTAGCCAAAAAGGCTTTTCCAAGAAGTAGAAAAGTGTTCCAATTCAGCTTGATGTCCAGGACATGAAAGTCAACTGGAACTATTGCATTACCAATCTGCACCTAAGGTCTCAGATGATTCCTCCTGAGTTCCTTTGAGAGCAATCCACAAATACAAATGAATCGTCTGAAGGCTCTATCTTCAGACCTAGATGGTCGGCCATTACCTTGGGTAAGATGCTTACTGCAGCTCCTGTGTCGCAGAGAGCATGTGGGAATGTGATACCTTGCACTATACAAGGTACTGTAAACTTCCCAGGATCACTCTTTTTCTTCAATGTGATCCGCTGCTTCATCTTTTCTCTGACCTGATGAAACATTCTCCTTATATCTTCTTCAGCCTCCTTGGTTTCTCTGAAGAACATCCACAACCTGTGGGTAAAGTAGGCTTCTTCAAAAGGTTTCTCAAGTGGGATTCTGAGAACTCTCTTTGTGAAGCTATCCAATTTCTTCTCATTGACTCCCTTCTTCAGATGCTTGGGAACCTTTTCTTTCCTCTTCCTCAAGGTTCTCCCTTCAGTAGCTTTATCAACTTCCATAGGCTCTGGTGCATCTTTAGGTTGAGTGATGGTGGTGTATCTGAAGGTTTGGATTGTTGTCTGAGTGCATTGAGTCGTTTTACATCAATTTTTGGTAACTGCACTCGGTATGTGAGAGGTGCACATTGATTGATGGGTGCTGGAGGTTGTCGATCGATGTCAGTTTCTCTCCCTTGATCGATGGCTAGTTCTGGTTGTCGATCGATTTTGATGCAAAAAGGGCTCAGTGGATGCGGGTGTCTTGCTGCGAACTCCTTGTGAGTCATTATCCTCACGGCATTGCACGAAGCACTCGAATCCGATGATGGTGTCGATCCATGCTCGTCAAAGCTCGTCGATCGACTCGGTGTAGAGTCCATGATCGATGGTCACTCGCCGACGTCGGTCGACACCAATGTGACTCGCCAAAACTCATCCAAAACTCATAGAGCTTTCAATTTCGAAGTCTCCTTCTTGCAGCTTCTCATGCTTCACCACTTGCCAGAAATCATCATCTATGATGGCATTCACGTGGTGCTTTGTTACTTCTTCACCTATCCCCCTTGTTAAGGCTTCTTACTTCTTAATACTTTAACCTGTCTGAACCACCTGAGTCTCTAACTTTTTCACATGAGTGCTCAAAGCTTCAAACTTTGTGTTCAGGTTGGTGTAGACAGCATCAATCTTTCCATTGAAATCCACTGTTAGCTTCTGCTGACCTTCAAGAACTTGGTCAAGCATGGCTTCTATCTTGCTCTCTTGAGTTGGTGGTGGTGTATTCTGGTAAGATGAGTTTCCATAGCTCATGTTGTTGTTGAAGTTGCTGCTGTAGTTGTTGTTGAAGGGTTTCTGTGAACTCTGGTTGACGTTACTTCTTTGTCCATAGAAGTTTATGTTTCCTCCCTGGTTTCCAGACCTCTGAAATCCAGCTCCACTGATGAAGTTCACATCCTCCTCTATGTATTCATCCTCTGCATCTACAGCTTCTACATCCTCTACTGAATAAACTTGCTTCCTTAGCAGCTTATGAACACTGTCCAGCTTTGCTTTTACATCAACCATCTGCTCCTTCCCAAAGAATGCTGCAGATTTCCTTTTGTCGAAATCATTATTCTTGGTGCTGTTTCTGGATGCCAAATTCTCTATAAGTGTCACAGCTTCCTCTGAATTCCTGGTGTTGAATTTTCTTCACTAGCTGTGTCCAGAGCCATCTGATATTGTAGTGCGATGCCTCTGAAGAAAATGATGAGTAGCTGCACTTGGTTGGATCCATGATGTGGACAATCTCGCTGGTAAGACTTGAATGGATCCAGGAGTTCTTGAATGATTCTCCAGGTTCTTTAGTGAATGTAGAAATCTTGCTCCTCAAGTCTTCAGCGTGTGCGTCATCAAAGAAGTTACGAAGGAATGTGTTCTTGATGTCGCTCCAGGATGTAAGAGATCCTGGTGGTATCTGCTTAAGCCACTGCAAAGCTTCTCCAGCAAGAAAGTACTTGAAGAGCTTGCAGAAAAGGTAGTCCTCAGGGACTCCGTTGGTCTTGATAGCAGATATGAGATCCTTGAAACTCTTCACATGGTCCATAGGATGCTCGTGAGATAACCCACAATAGGGTGTCTGTCCCACAAGTGTGTAGTACTGCGGCTTCAATTCAAAATCGCCTCTCTGAATAGCTGGAGGGCAAATGGCTGATCTGTTGGCATAGAATTGATCTGGACGGTTGTAATCAGCCAAAGTTCTTGTAGCTGCAGCATCAAGTTCAGGGATTACAGTCTCCTGAGCATATAACTTTTGACCTGCTGCATTACGCAGGTGACCTTGTTGATTACGCAGGTCCCCATTCTCGTCCTATCTGAGAACTTTCAATATTTTGTTATAATAAATTTTCAGAGTCTTCCAAAGAGTTTTGTAAGGAAAAATGGTCTAGACACAAGATGTGGAGAGATTTTTATGATTAATGAAAAGGGTACTTCATGGATTTTAAATTTGAAAAGAAGTAATTCATGTGGAACTATGTATATCAGAGGAGGATGGAGACGCTTCTGTAAGGTCAATGGACTTAGAGCTGGAAGTTTCTTCACTTTCAAACTTATCCAAAGAGGAGGAAGTCCTGTTCTACGTTTGTCTTCACAATTCGAAAACAAGTTTGTGACATTAACTCTTAATCCCTCCAATCTCACAAGTAATACACTGGTTAGTATCATCAATCTAAGCCATTGGTGTTTTGACAATTGGTGTTTTAATTTTCTGTTGAGTTTTGAATCTTGTATTTGAATCTTTGTTGCAGTATCTTCCCATACACTTCACCAGGAGGCATGGCATTAATGAGAAAACTAAAATGACACTGTCGGACAAAAACAGTGTCAAGTGGTTTATGAATCTGCGGTCTGAGAAAATAATTGATAGAGTAAGATTAGTAGGAGGTTGGAAAGAGTTCTTCAAAGCTAACTGTGTGGATATGGGTGAATCTATCATTCTGAAGCTGATACGGGAAAGAGACAAAAGCTTCTCCAGCAAGAGAGTACTTGAAGAGCTTGCAGAAAAGGTAGTCCTCAGGGACTCCGTTGGTCTTGATAGCAGATATGAGATCCTTGAAACTCTTCACATGGTCCATAGGATGCTCGTGAGATAACCCACAATAGGGTGTCTGTCCCACAAGTGTGTAGTACTGCGGCTTCAATTCAAAATCGCCTCTCTGAATAGCTGGAGGGCAAATGGCTGATCTGTTGGCATAGAATTGATCTGGACGGTTGTAATCAGCCAAAGTTCTTGTAGCTGCAGCATCAAGTTCAGGGATTACAGTCTCCTGAGCATATAACTTTTGACCTGCTGCATTACGCAGGTGACCTTGTTGATCACGCAGGTCCCCATTCTCGTCCTATCTGAGAACTTTCAATATTTTGTTATAATAAATTTTCAGAGTCTTCCAAAAAGTTTTGTAAGGAAAAATGGTCTAGACACAAGATGTGGAGAGATTTTTATGATTAATGAAAAGGGTACTTCATGGATTTTAAATTTGAAAAGAAATAATTCATGTGGAACTATGTATATCAGAGGAGGATGGAGACGCTTCTGTAAGGTCAATGGACTTAGAGCTGGAAGTTTCTTCACTTTCAAACTTATCCAAAGAGGAGGAAGTCCTGTTCTACGTTTGTCTTCACAATTCGAAAACAAGTTTGTGACATTAACTCTTAATCCCTCCAATCTCACAAGTAATACACTGGTTAGTATCATCAATCTAAGCCATTGGTGTTTTGACAATTGGTGTTTTAATTTTCTGTTGAGTTTTGAATCTTGTATTTGAATCTTTGTTGCAGTATCTTCCCATACACTTCACCAGGAGGCATGGCATTAATGAGAAAACTAAAATGACACTGTCGGACAAAAACAGTGTCAAGTGGTTTACGAATCTGCGGTCTGAGAAAATAATTGATAGAGTAAGATTAGTAGGAGGTTGGAAAGAGTTCTTCAAAGCTAACTGTGTGGATATGGGTGAATCTATCATTCTGAAGCTGATACGGGAAAGAGACAAAAGCTTCTCCAGCAAGAGAGTACTTGAAGAGCTTGCAGAAAAGGTAGTCCTCAGGGACTCCGTTGGTCTTGATAGCAGATATGAGATCCTTGAAACTCTTCACATGGTCCATAGGATGCTCGTGAGATAACCCACAATAGGGTGTCTGTCCCACAAGTGTGTAGTACTGCGGCTTCAATTCAAAATCGCCTCTCTGAATAGCTGGAGGGCAAATGGCTGATCTGTTGGCATAGAATTGATCTGGACGGTTGTAATCAGCCAAAGTTCTTGTAGCTGCATCATCAAGTTCAGGGATTACAGTCTCCTGAGCATATAACTTTTGACCTGCTGCATTACGCAGGTGACCTTGTTGATCACGCAGGTCCCCATTCTCGTCCTATCTGAGAACTTTCAATATTTTGTTATAATAAATTTTCAGAGTCTTCCAAAGAGTTTTGTAAGGAAAAATGGTCTAGACACAAGATGTGGAGAGATTTTTATGATTAATGAAAAGGGTACTTCATGGATTTTAAATTTGAAAAGAAATAATTCATGTGGAACTATGTATATCAGAGGAGGATGGAGACGCTTCTGTAAGGTCAATGGACTTAGAGCTGGAAGTTTCTTCACTTTCAAACTTATCCAAAGAGGAGGAAGTCCTGTTCTACGTTTGTCTTCACAATTCGAAAACAAGTTTGTGACATTAACTCTTAATCCCTCCAATCTCACAAGTAATACACTGGTTAGTATCATCAATCTAAGCCATTGGTGTTTTGACAATTGGTGTTTTAATTTTCTGTTGAGTTTTGAATCTTGTATTTGAATCTTTGTTGCAGTATCTTCCCATACACTTCACCAGGAGGCATGGCATTAATGAGAAAACTAAAATGACACTGTCGGACAAAAACAGTGTCAAGTGGTTTACGAATCTGCGGTCTGAGAAAATAATTGATAGAGTAAGATTAGTAGGAGGTTGGAAAGAGTTCTTCAAAGCTAACTGTGTGGATATGGGTGAATCTATCATTCTGAAGCTGATACGGGAAAGAGACAAAAGCTTCTCCAGCAAGAGAGTACTTGAAGAGCTTGCAGAAAAGGTAGTCCTCAGGGACTCCGTTGGTCTTGATAGCAGATATGAGATCCTTGAAACTCTTCACATGGTCCATAGGATGCTCGTGAGATAACCCACAATAGGGTGTCTGTCCCACAAGTGTGTAGTACTGCGGCTTCAATTCAAAATCGCCTCTCTGAATAGCTGGAGGGCAAATGGCTGATCTGTTGGCATAGAATTGATCTGGACGGTTGTAATCAGCCAAAGTTCTTGTAGCTGCAGCATCAAGTTCAGGGATTACAGTCTCCTGAGCATATAACTTTTGACCTGCTGCATTACGCAGGTGACCTTGTTGATCACGCAGGTCCCCATTCTCGTCCTATCTGAGAACTTTCAATATTTTGTTATAATAAATTTTCAGAGTCTTCCAAAGAGTTTTGTAAGGAAAAATGGTCTAGACACAAGATGTGGAGAGATTTTTATGATTAATGAAAAGGGTACTTCATGGATTTTAAATTTGAAAAGAAATAATTCATGTGGAACTATGTATATCAGAGGAGGATGGAGACGCTTCTGTAAGGTCAATGGACTTAGAGCTGGAAGTTTCTTCACTTTCAAACTTATCCAAAGAGGAGGAAGTCCTGTTCTACGTTTGTCTTCACAATTCAAAAACAAGTTTGTGACATTAACTCTTAATCCCTCCAATCTCACAAGTAATACACTGGTTAGTATCATCAATCTAAGCCATTGGTGTTTTGACAATTGGTGTTTTAATTTTCTGTTGAGTTTTGAATCTTGTATTTGAATCTTTGTTGCAGTATCTTCCCATACACTTCACCAGGAGGCATGGCATTAATGAGAAAACTAAAATGACACTGTCGGACAAAAACAGTGTCAAGTGGTTTACGAATCTGCGGTCTGAGAAAATAATTGATAGAGTAAGATTAGTAGGAGGTTGGAAAGAGTTCTTCAAAGCTAACTGTGTGGATATGGGTGAATCTATCATTCTGAAGCTGATACGGGAAAGAGACAAAAGCTTCTCCAGCAAGAGAGTACTTGAAGAGCTTGCAGAAAAGGTAGTCCTCAGGGACTCCGTTGGTCTTGATAGCAGATATGAGATCCTTGAAACTCTTCACATGGTCCATAGGATGCTCGTGAGATAACCCACAATAGGGTGTCTGTCCCACAAGTGTGTAGTACTGCGGCTTCAATTCAAAATCGCCTCTCTGAATAGCTGGAGGGCAAATGGCTGATCTGTTGGCATAGAATTGATCTGGACGGTTGTAATCAGCCAAAGTTCTTGTAGCTGCATCATCAAGTTCAGGGATTACAGTCTCCTGAGCATATAACTTTTGACCTGCTGCATTACGCAGGTGACCTTGTTGATCACGCAGGTCCCCATTCTCGTCCTATCTGAGAACTTTCAATATTTTGTTATAATAAATTTTCAGAGTCTTCCAAAGAGTTTTGTAAGGAAAAATGGTCTAGACACAAGATGTGGAGAGATTTTTATGATTAATGAAAAGGGTACTTCATGGATTTTAAATTTGAAAAGAAATAATTCATGTGGAACTATGTATATCAGAGGAGGATGGAGACGCTTCTGTAAGGTCAATGGACTTAGAGCTGGAAGTTTCTTCACTTTCAAACTTATCCAAAGAGGAGGAAGTCCTGTTCTACGTTTGTCTTCACAATTCGAAAACAAGTTTGTGACATTAACTCTTAATCCCTCCAATCTCACAAGTAATACACTGGTTAGTATCATCAATCTAAGCCATTGGTGTTTTGACAATTGGTGTTTTAATTTTCTGTTGAGTTTTGAATCTTGTATTTGAATCTTTGTTGCAGTATCTTCCCATACACTTCACCAGGAGGCATGGCATTAATGAGAAAACTAAAATGACACTGTCGGACAAAAACAGTGTCAAGTGGTTTACGAATCTGCGGTCTGAGAAAATAATTGATAGAGTAAGATTAGTAGGAGGTTGGAAAGAGTTCTTCAAAGCTAACTGTGTGGATATGGGTGAATCTATCATTCTGAAGCTGATACGGGAAAGAGACAAAAGCTTCTCCAGCAAGAGAGTACTTGAAGAGCTTGCAGAAAAGGTAGTCCTCAGGGACTCCGTTGGTCTTGATAGCAGATATGAGATCCTTGAAACTCTTCACATGGTCCATAGGATGCTCGTGAGATAACCCACAATAGGGTGTCTGTCCCACAAGTGTGTAGTACTGCGGCTTCAATTCAAAATCGCCTCTCTGAATAGCTGGAGGGCAAATGGCTGATCTGTTGGCATAGAATTGATCTGGACGGTTGTAATCAGCCAAAGTTCTTGTAGCTGCAGCATCAAGTTCAGGGATTACAGTCTCCTGAGCATATAACTTTTGACCTGCTGCATTACGCAGGTGACCTTGTTGATCACGCAGGTCCCCATTCTCGTCCTATCTGAGATTTAGTGTGGCAACCATGTCTCGCGGCTAAGTATCGATCGATGTGTGGACGGAGATATCGATCGATGTCAGATGCAAGATGTCGGTCGGCGGAAGAGTAGTGTCAGTCGACGGTGATGAGCGAGTATCAGTCGACAAAGAAGACGTCTCGGTCGATGTTGGTGTGCGAACGTCGGCGGACGAACTGGTGTTGATGTCGATCGATGTGGAGCGTTTTTCTTTACGGATCAAACGTTCCAAACTTGCAGGATCTTCTGAGAATAGCAGCTGAGTTTCCTTGTTGCTTCTGGTACTGCTGGGTATGCACCTAAAAAGACAAGAAAATTTTTTGTCATAAAACGGTTTAAAAGAAATAACCTAGATCTAATCAGATTAAACCTAATGGCGATCAAAGCTCGCGGGCAACGGCGCCAAATTTGATCTCACTCAAATTACCCTAAGTAGTGAATTACTCTCTCAAATAAGAGGTTATGTTATAGTACTTGGGGATCAAATTCACAGGGAGCTAGGAAACACAAAAGATCTAATCCTTAGTGACTAAGCTAGGTTGATTATGATTAACTTTAAATTGCAGATTTGAGCAAGACAGTTGCTCGGTGGGTTTGATTGAAGGTTTTAACAATTAAAGAAAGTAGCTAGACTTAGGGTTTCTATTCAGATGACCAGGATTATAATCCTATAGAAGCTTAATAATTTACATGCATGATTTCAAAGAGCTCAACATCTTATGAACAAATCGACCAGTGTTTGCTTTCTAGATTCGTCTAATGACTAGATCTAATGATCTCACCAATCGGGATGATCAATTAGAAAGTGTCGATCGATGACTCTATAGGAGTATCGATCGATACACCTTTCGCTCCGTCGATCGATTATTCTATAGAAATATCGGTCGACGCGCTTCTAGCAAGCTTTATATGCGGGTTGAATTAGTGCTCACTAAGACTGTATATCAGCTTCCGCCTTTCTCTAGTGTTCTTAGCTTGAATAGGATGGATTCAGGATGAAGTCAAGTTAACAAGCAATCCTAGGTCAAGGTTCTAGTTAGCTATTTTAGGACACAAGCATTAAGAACATCCTAACAATGAATATCACAACTTAGCAATCTATAGTTGGGGCTAATCCCTCACAACCTATTTGAACCCTAACTCTAACAATGGAACTACTCAGACATGGCCAAGCAATTCATAGCAACAAGATAAGAAAAGAACTTCATAGATAGATAGATAGAGAATCACAAATCTCTTTGGATCTTCACTCCAACTCTAAGAATCTCTAAAAACCTTAAAACAATATAATAGAACTAGAATAATAAAAAAAGCATGCTTTGTCTTAAACACATAGGCAAACTATAAATATTGAGTTCATTAGGTTAAAAATTCGTCAGGGGCAATCTTGTAATTTGGTGAAGACTTGGGCTTCAAGTTTGCTGGAACCAATCTGTCTTCTGTCCGACTCTGTATCAATCGATGTCACAGGATGTGCATCGATCGATTATAAACTCGATACGTCGACCTCTCTGAATACTGATGTCGATCGATGGCACAGAGTGTGCATCGATCGATTATTGTCTCTGAATGTCGACCTCTGGTCTGGTTTGATAGTCAGCTCGGATGAAATCTCTACTAAGCTCCAAAATGCTCCAAAATCATCACTTTACTCCAAAATGCTCCTGAACCTGAAAACATACCTAACAGACTCCAAAACATAATATATATCTTAAAAACACCTACATACCATGGGTAAAAACGGGTCAAAACCATGGTATATCAATCAGCCATTATATTTTGTGCATTTGGAATATGTTGGATTGCAAAGATTGAAAAAAAATATATCCTTACATCGAAATTCTTTTAACTAAGTAGTGAACTGGGCATTTAGTTGGTGTAGACACAGAATCGAGAATAGTTCGGAGAGAATATTACATCCGTGATACATATATATAATCTTCATGCACTCCATTGCCCATATCAAAGCTCCACTGTAAATATAATAAACTTCTTCGAATATTCATGGATCCCATGTTATATTGTCGATTAAACCTTCTTTGCTGAAAAACCATACTTCCTTGTGAAGATATTTCATTTCTTTTCAAACTTCATCTATGTAACATCATCAGATATCTCCCATATTCTAACTTGAGTGATGTACAATATTTTCATGTACATTTTTGAATTGTTAATTTGTGCCTAAGCACACATAGCTTCCTCAAATCCAAAGATAAAAACTATCTATCGGTAAAATTATAATTATGATCTAGAAAATCTTAGCGATCGGAGATCCAAGCAGAGGGCTTAACGATCCAGGCTGCACTCTCCCACGCCATTCACCTTAGCTACACCAAAATCTGGCTTTGATCAGATTTTCTTGGTCTCATCAGAGCCATCAACTCAATTACGAAAGCGAAGAACCTCCACGGAGTCCTTTCGAATATTGAGAAACTATCTTCTTTTTTCAGTTTCTGTTTTTATTATTTCATTTCAAGAGAACTTAACGGGCATGTGGACTGTATGGCAAAGGCTTCTCTCTGTAATATAATCTCATCTTGGGTTTAAGCGTAATCATCTAATTCTATAAAAATTGGTTGTTAAAAAAAATCTTGAAAATCTTATATAAATGATATATATATATATATATACAAAAATTATTTGAGATTATACGCAAATAGTTAACGAAATCCTTTATAATAATTTGTGTTAAAAAAAATCAAAAAACAAAAATTGCAATCTTGTATACATACGATAAGTCAACCACAAAGTTGGTATTTTCATTTTCAATTTAAGTAATATATTATACTTGTTGACCAGAATTTAAAATTTTGCATACTATTAACTTTATATTTCAAAAAGACAACTAAGTTATTAAGCTTTACCATATTTATATCATATACCATTGGTGTAAACTAAGCACCCAGATTTCGGATTTCAAGATAAGGTCTAGGAAATTTCCGCCTCTCTTTCTCTGGGAGTAGCTTACCTTTTCTTGTTGCCGTATCGTAGGTTTGTTTCATCTCTAAAGGTGGAGAAACAGATCATCTGTAAACAAATTTATCTTTTGTATTATGTGACTAAACAACATTTTTATATTGAAACAACGGCTCTAGATTATTTATTTTTGGTTTGATTCAATTATTTATCTGTACAACTTCTATTTATCATATATGTGTTAACGCAGATTACATCTCGATACGTAACTTGTTTTAACATGGTGGTTTTTACTGATGCAGAACTTGCTAGAAAAAAAGAAAGCGAAGATGAACAATTCAGAAACAGAAGTTAATTCTTCTTCATCAGACCATCCTTGTCCTTTTGTTCTTGTCACGGATTCGAATGTACGCAAAGATACTCAGGTATTTGTACGTTTTTGCATATTGCCTTTTAGTCTCTCGTTAATATTGTAAAAAAAATTATGGTAACAGTTATATGCCGGTCCAACATTTTCAAAATTTTCTTGATGCCCTATGATCACTAAAAACTTTGTGCCCTTATTATTCATGTAAAAAATTTATAATGCCCTACATACAATTAAAATTATCGCTTAAAATCATGGCCCTAAGCGGTCTGTTCATTTGCCTATGCTTGGGATTTAGATCCCTAGTGGCTTAGTCTGGAAACACTGACGTGGTTTTGGTTCAAAATTTTTAAATATTAGTTTATTTTGTTTTTTATTAAATACCAGAAAGTTTGAAGCAGAAACCCGTAATCCTTCTAGACTCTATACCACAACATGTAATATTAGTTTCTTTCCAATTAGTTTGTGCATTTCTTGATGATGGTGCAAAATATTTGAACAAAACATGTCGTTTTGTAGTGGACTGGTTTGGTTTATTTGCCTACTTCCCCTTCCTTATTTCATGCGTAGAGAAATATCTGGTTTCTAGCTATATTATCGTTAAGTCATGAATAGAGTTTTTTGTTAAATGTTCTACAGCTTGGCATCATGAGTAAATGCTGAAAAGGTCTGAACCTTTAATATATTTTGTGCAGTGTCTTCAACAAGATTTATGCCCAACAGAATCTATCCATGATGGTACACAAGGTGATTATACCAAGAAGGAGCGTCGGGGACGACGTCCAACTTCCCCAAGCCAAAAACAGTTTATGAAGTTAAAACTTGCACATGACAGCTTCATAAAATGCAGACAGGTGAGTTCTAATTAAAAATCAACTCTTATTCCCGATGGTTAGTTTACACGATCAACCCTAATTTGGTCATGTTATTTTCTCTGATTAATCTTACGTAATCCTTTTAAACATTTTTCAGTATCTTTCAGTGCCATTTATGAGAGCAAATGGCATGACCAAACCAAGGCTGCTAACTCTGGTAGGAAAAGATGGTGTAGAGTGGAAAGTGAATTTAAAAGAGGAGAGATCCGGAAGAGCACTGTTTCTTGGAAAGGGGTGGAAAGAGTTTGCTAAAGCAAATGGGTTAAAGAAGGGTGAATACTTCACCTTGGAGTCAGCATGGAAAAATGAAATTCCTATGCTCAGCTTGGTCAACACAGAGTCTACCAGTGGCATAAAGCAGAGAGGAGAGTCTTCAAAAGCCATGGAGAAAGAGAGAAGTACTGATACATCTTCAATCGTCCAAAACCGAGTAGTGACATTGGCCCTTGAAACTAAAGATGTCAAAGCATGTACATTGGTAAGTTTATTAAAACAAATATTGCAAAAGAGGTGGATTAGAAATTGTATCTTAAATTATATATTTTGTTGCAGCATCTTCCAAGTGAATTCGTGACAGCTGTTGGCATCAAGAAGCTTGGAAAGATAAGCTTGCTTGGTAAGGATGGAATGAAGTGGTGGGGATGTCTTTTGTCAAGAAATGGAACCGTGGCTGTTGGAATTGGTTGGAGAAATTTCTGTGAGGCTAATGGTGTAAAGTTAGGTGAGTCATTCAGCCTAGTGTTCATTAAGGAAGAAGAGGACACAGGTCCGATATTCAAGTTCTGTCCCAACTCTGGGAACTAAGAAAAATTGTCTTAATTAAAAGCATTTGAATTGCCATTAGTCTTCCCTTCGAACATTGATTTCCGTTTGTTATGTTTTTCAGTTCTGATAAATAACTAATATCGAAATGGATTATGTATCTCATATATTTTCATGAAACTGTGACTCATGTTATTAGACAAGCTGTCTCTTGTCCAAGTTTGTTTGCTATTGAACGTTTAGTTTTAAACATGGTAAACCTTCATCTTATCGCATCGTTTTACGTAAGTTTAAACAATTGTCATACCCTAACACTTTCTCATATTCCATATGTGAAACTTTTTTATTAGTCTCTGTTCGTTTGATATCCAAAATCAAGGAAAGATAAATCCTAAATTCTGAATCCAAATCTCAAACCCTAAATTTTATAGCCTAAACTCAAATTTTAAAACTTTCACAGTGGTGAGAGACGACATATGAGTAATCTAAATAAAGGAAAGTTAAATGCTAAACTCAAACCTTAATCCATAACAATACAATGACAGAGTATCAAGCTGACAAAAGAAAGATAAACTTTAAGCATAAGTACTAAACCTAAACAAAATCTAACAACTAAATCTTAAAGTTGAGGTGCAGTATATACAGTAATTTGATGCAACTTTTAGTAATAATTACATGGTAAAGACAGCAAATTACATAGTAACTTTGTAATAGAAACGAGTTACTTATTTTATTAAAATAGATCATGGTAGTTGTATAACTTGTTTTTAATTTTAAATCAAATTAAATAGAAAATTAAAATATTAGAGAATAAATAAAAGATTAAATTATTTAAAAATAATAATTAATAATAATAACTTTGTATTACTTATAGAATTAATAAAAAGTACAAATTAACAAACTACTAATTGTTGATAATACTAATTAGTTATATATTAATAATATAAATAAGTTAAAAAATTAATGATAACTTCAGTTTTAATTTAAAAATCTGATAATAATAGAAGCCCTGTAAAAGTTTATTCTAATTGATAAAAAGCTGATAGTAATATAAAGTTCATCCAAATAGTACGTATATTTCTTAAAACCTTTAAAATTATAAAAAGAAATTAAAACAAATAAAATACCAAATCCAGACAATGTCTTGAAATAACAGGTCTTATTTACTTTTAGCACAAAATACAAGCAAAAGCCTTTAATCGTAATCGTTTTACCTCTTTTTAGGTAAAAGAGTTAATGATTATCTCAATTGATGTGGTTAAATATATAGTCAATCTACTGCAACAAAATAAAAATAAAAAATCGGCAGAATGATCTATCTGAATTTTTCATAAACTCAGCGGGATTTTTCTACAATCTTTTTTTTTCTCTCGCTTGTGGCGATTTTCGGTCACTACAAGAAAACACGGCATATTCCGTCGAACCTTCCGACGGATGGAGGGTCGTCGGAATTTATTGACGATATACCGACGACATACCGACGAAAATTAAAAAAACGAAGTCGTCGGAATGTCGTCGGAAAATTCTGACGACTTTCGGAGAAAAATGTGTCCGTCGGAATATAGTGACGGAATTCCGACGACATACCGATCATATATATAACCGTTGAGGTCATCGGAATTTCGTCACTATATACTGACGAAATTCCGACGACTTTCCGATCATATATATAACCGTTGAGGTCGTCGGAATTTTGTCACTATATACTGACGAAATTCCGACGACTTTCCGATCATATATATAACCGTTGTGTTCGTCGGAATTTCGTCACTATATACTGACGAAATTCCGACGACTTTCCGATCATATATATAACCGTTGTGTTCGTCGGAATTTCGTCACTATATACTGACGAAATTCTGACGAACTTTATGACAATTAGATACGACTGTTTTATAGCCGTTTGAGATTGGAAAACACCGACGGAATTCCGACGAATATGACCGTTGGTCGTCGGAATTCCGTCAGAATGTCGTCGGATTGCCCGAACCAATTTCCTATAAATGCAACCTCTCCTCATTCAACTCATTCACTCCTCATTCTCTCTTCACTCTCTCTAATCACAATAATTCCGAGAAAATCATGTCTTCAGGAGTTTATTATCGTTCGTGGATGGATAAACCTCATATGGATCCCAACACCAATTTGCTTACGGATGAATACGTTCAAGTGATTGGAGAATTCATGAGGCTTGTTCAACAGCAACCGAATCAAAAAACTGGTATGTCAAGATGTCCCTGCTCTACTTGCAATAATAATAGAGTTATAAAAGAATTTGATGTTTGGTCTCATTTGTATATGAGAGGGTTTTCACGTAATTATAAAGTTTGGTATCTTCATGGGGAAACTGGTTATGAATATGGTAGTACTAGCGAACCTCAGTCTGTTAGCGAACCTCAGCCTGATATTAGGTTAGAAGAACCTAGAACGGATATAGATTATGGTGTAGGTACTGAGCAAATGGTACATGATCATTATCGAGGGGAAGAACCAAATCCCGAATCTAGGAGATTTTTTGACATGTTGGATGCAGGAAAACAGCCTTTATATAAAGGTTGTAGAGATGGTCATTCACCCTTATCATCTGCAACTAGATTGATGGGTATTAAGACAGACTATAATTTGGCTGAAGAATAAGTGGATGCGATTACTGATTTTGTCAAAGGTATTCTACCTGAGGATGATCTTGCACCGGTTTCATACTACGAGGTTCAGAAACTTGTTGCGGGTCTTCAACTACCGTACGAAGTGATAGATGTATGTATTGACAACTGCATGATCTACTGGGGAGCTGATAAGGAACGGGTTAAATGCAAATTTTGTAGGAAACCTCGTTATCAGGAGACGAGGGGAAGAATTCCGGTCCCGTTCAAAAGGATGTGGTATTTGCCTTTGACGGAAAGATTGAAGAGGTTGTATCAGTGTGAGCGCACAGCAAAAGCAATGAGATGGCATGCAGAGCATTCCACAAATGGTGAGATTAGACATCCTTCAGATGCGAAGGCTTGGAAACATTTCCAGTCAACATATCCAGAATTTGCGGAAGAGAGAAGAAATGTTTATCTTGGATTATGTACTGATGGTTTCAGCCCATTTGGAAAGCATGGAAGACAGTATTCTCTATGGCCAGTTATTGTGACACCGTACAACTTACCGCCGAGCTTGTGCATGCGACGAGAGTTTTTGTTCCTCTCAATTCTCGTCCCTGGGCCAGAGCATCCTAAGAGATCACTAGATGTGTTTCTTCAACCACTGATATATGAGTTGCAACAACTATGGGCGCATGGTTTTGAGACATACGATGTTTCGTGCAAAGAAAACTTTCATATGCGGGCAGTACTTATGTGGACAATAAGTGACTTTCCAGCATATGGTATGTTATCCGGATGGACAACACATGGGAGGCTATCATGTCCATATTGTCAAGATGACACATATGCTTTCCAACAAAAGCACAGAAGGAAAACGTGTTGGTTTGACTGTCACAGAAGATTTCTACCACCTGATCATCCATACCGAAGGAGTAAGACTTTGTTTACGAAGAACAAGCAGATGTTTGATGGTCCACCTGAGGAAGTTAGTGGGGAAGATTTGTGGAAACAGTTGAGGGATTTTGGTGCAGATAGAACGCCAGACGTAGGTGGACATGAAAACATTCGAGTCGATGCGGTTGGAGAGCTACATAACTGGCACAAAAAGAGTATTTTCTGGGATCTGCCATATTGGAAGGATCATCTATTGCGGCATAATTTAGATGTCATGCATATCGAGAAGAACTTTTTCGACAATCTGATGAACACAATCCTTAACATCCAAGGTAAAACGAATGATAATTTGAAGTCAAGGTTGGATTTAGTCGATATATGTGATCGTTCTGAACTTCACGTTGATGAGAACGGTATGGCCCCTTTTCCCATTTATCGGCTGGATGGTGCTGCAAAAGAAGAGTTCTCTGATTGGATTACATATAGAGTGCAATTTCCAGACGGTTATGCATCAAATTTGCGGAACTGCGTTGATAGAAGAGAAGGAAAGTTTACTGGCTTAAAGAGTCATGATTGTCATGTAATTATGCAGCGCCTCCTTCCGTTTGCTTTTTCCGCACTATTGCCACGTAATGTTCATGAAGCAATTGCAGGTATCTTTTATCTTTACATTTTAAATGATTTTTATATTTTATGCTTATATAAACCTAATACTTATGAAAATTTTGTCTTTTATCTATGTAGGGATAAGTGTTTTCTTCCGCGATTTATGCACCAGAGCAGTGACTCCAGAGGGTATTAGTAATCTGAAGGCAAACATACCAGTCAGCATGTGCAACCTCGAGAAGATATTTCCTCCATCATTCTTTGATGTAATGGAGCATCTTGCTATTCATCTCGCAAGAGAATTGGAACTTGGTGGTCCTGTGCAGTACCGATGGATGTATCTTTTTGAGCGTTATATGCATCATCTGAAGAAGAAGGTGGGAAATTCAAGCAAGGTGGAAGGATCTATAGTCGCACAGGTGATCAATGAAGAAACTGCAATCTTTGCTGAAAACTATTTTCCATCAGAAGTGCATACAAAAAAACCGAAGACCTGCTCGGCATGATGACAGAGGGGAGAGAGCAACATATCATGTTACTGTCCCAAGCATGTTCAGGGAAATAGGACGACTTAGTGAAAAACCCACGAAGCGGAGACTTACCGAGACTGAGCACGCTCATTTGCAAACATATTTGCTAACCAACCGTGAAGAACTTCAACAATATGAGAGATAAAAATATTTATTCATTTAAATAGTTAGATTAATATATATTCAATAAGTTTGATTCATATTGACAATATCTTTTTATATAGTGTTTATATGGCAGAGTTGCGTATGACTCACAGACATGCGACGGAGGATGAGCTTCAACAACTCAGACATAACGGATTTGCTGCATGGTTTCTTAGTTATGTGAGTCATATATCATATTACCCTATGCAAATGATATATTAGTTTATATTAAATATAAAGTAATTAACTTTCCACTAATATATGTCTTTAATTTATAGGTGGATGATGGTTTGGCTAGAGGTTTTGTGTTCGATGATTGGATACGTGAAATTGTGCGAGGACCAAACTTTGTGATCAGATTATATCCAAAATATTGTACGCGAGGATATGCATTCACAAGAAAAGGTCATTCGAGATCAACATATGATGCTGGTGTTTCGTCTTCTTCCGGTGATGATGTCTACTACGGCAACATTGAAGAAATATTGGAAATCCAGTTTCCTGGTATGGTTGGATTGCGGTGTGTAGTATTCTATTGTGATTGGTATGACACCACCCCAGATAGAGGAGTGAAGACTGATGCGTTTGGTGTTACATCAGTTCATTTGCTGCGGCAACTTCAATATTATGATCCTTTCATTCTAGCTTCGCAAGCTGATCAGGTATATCAATTTATTCATAATTTTTAATAACATAATTAATGGTTTATATTTTACTATACTTGTATAATTGATAGGTGTGTTACATCAGTTACCCTCGGGTGACGTACAGAGACGATCCATGGGTCACTGTAACACAAATCAACCCAAGAGGACGAGTGGATGGAACTTCTGATAATGAGCCATTACAACCAGACTATACCAGCAACGTGAGTGCAGTTGAAGATTTGGGAGATGTTGGACTCGTTGAGAATTTTTCCGAGTTTGGACTTGATGATGTTGTACATTCGGAGTCAGAAGCTGAGGTTGGGGAGTTTGATGAAGATTCTGAAGATTCTGATTAGGAATTCTTAATTATAACATCTTAGTTAAGTTGTAATTTTTTTTTTAGAGTCCGTCGGAAACTACTGACGACATACCGACGGAATGTGGTTTATTCATGATTTACAATAGTCGTCAGAAATTCCTCGGAAAATTTTGACGACATTCCGACGAACCTGAGAGGTTCGTCGGAATGTCGTCAGAATTTTCCGAGGAATTTCCGACGACATATGTTTTTAACATTTTCTACATCAAAAAATAAATATATTCGGACACAAAACTTTGAAAATAACACATATTAAGTGTTTAGTATAATATTAGATCACAACCGTTCCAATATAACAACTCATTAAAATATTTATGTATGTATATCATTGTTTTCTTAACATCTTATCTTCACACACATATACTTATACAATCATATTCATCTAATCTTACACTACAAATTTTTTTTGTGTGAAATTTTGTTATGAAAACATTTTCATAGTTAAATCTTTATGCAAATACTATAAATATTATCAAAGATTTGGATTTTGCATTTACAAACTTGTTTTAAAGACCTAAACACAATGTCGTCAGAAATCCGTCAGAATATACCGACGGAATTCTGACGACTTTCCTTAATTCCGTCAGAATTCCGTCAGAATTCCAAATTACCCGGGGAAATTAAACCGCGTGAAAATTTTCGTGAACCGCCAATTGGTTTAAGTTTAATGATTCCGACGGAATACCGACGAACACGTGTCCGTCGGAATCATTAAACTTAAAAACCCTAGCTTTCTTCTTCCTTGTCATTTCCGCCCCATCTCACTTCTCTCCCCTCCCTCTCCGGCGATTTTGAGGCCCCTCCCTCTCCGGCGACTCCGGCGACGTCCGTCCTCCTCTCTCCGGCGACTTCCGTGCTCCCCTCTCCGACATCTCCCTCCCACACACCATAAACCATGTAATTTTCTAAACCTTTTTCAATTTTTAAGATCTAGAAAGTTAGATCTTGGGATTATAGGTTGTTTGATTGAAAACTTTAGGATTGAATGGATAGTTAGGATCTATTAGTTAGGGATTGTTGTTTACAAACTTGTTTTAATTTTTTTTTTTGAATTTATAATTTCGGTTTGTTGAAATTCATTATTTTTTGTAGTTTTAAATGTATTTTTGATTTTTAAAAACGTTTTTGGGGGTTTCCAGTAATATATTATATATAATAAAACGTTTTTAAATTTTTTATAATTTTTAAAACATTTTTTATAATTATAAACATTTTTAAACAATTTTAAATATTTATAAACATTTTTCTATATTTATAAACGTTTTTAAATTTTTTATAATTTTTAAAACATTTTTTGTAATTATAAACATTTTTAAACATTTTTAAATATTTATAAACATTTTTCTATATTTATAAACGTTTTTAAAACATGTTTTATAATTATAAACATTTTTAAAACATTTTTTATAATTATAAATATATTTAAACTTGTAATATTAATTTTTAATATATTTGTAAATATTTTTAAACTTTTATAAATATTTATAAACATTTATAAATATTTATAAACATTTGTACAAATATTTATAATCTTTATATATATATATATATATATAAATCTTTGAAAAGGTTTCTGATGTATTAATTTTTTTTTTTAATTTTAGGTCTGACGAGGCACGCCGTTCCACCGCTCGTCGTTCAGCACCCCGTGGCGGCCGAGGTAGTTCGGTGAGTACTTCCCGTGCATCGGGATCGTCTCAGGAACAAAACTCGGTTCCCGCTTATGTTCCCGCTCCAGCTGTCGATCCCGCTCATGCTCAGCAGGAACCGGAGGTCATGTCAGTTGAACTATTGGTTCAACAACCAGGTCGAGAGCATCTCCCGGTTCTCCATCCCAACCCACGACCGGAACATACAACTTGGTTAGTATTTTTACTTTATTCAAGCATTATGTTTTTTCCATTAATTAACTTTCTAACATGAAATTTTTTAAATGGTTCCAAAAGTCCAGCAATGGCATTAGCAGGAGCATCAACCAGATGATGTATTCCATGCTCCGTACCGGATATCCGAAGTGGAGTGTGATCCCTTCCGAGGAGCGGGAGTTGTGGTTTCGTCAATTTGCGGTAACATTTTAGTTTTTTTTAATGTATTTTAATATTTTAATTTCTGTTTGCATTACTAATTAAATCTATGTGTGTTTTGTAGCAAGAATTCACTTGGGAGTCTGGTCTGACGGAAACAGTCCGTCAGAAATTCAACGAGAAGGCCATGGACTCTTATACGAAGCAGATCAACTTGTGGAAGACAGTATGGCTGAAAAACAAGAAGCCACGGTTCATTAATGGGACGGTGTGGGAGCAGTTGATAGTCCATTGGGAGAAGGACGACACTGTAACGACGTCTCGTAAGAACTCCAAGAATCGGAAGAGCGATCGTGGCGGGAAAGGAATGTATGTGCACAACCTCGGCGCTTGCTCTATGTCCTCTAAGGAGGATCAACTTGTAAGTGATTCTTTTTTTATATTTATTTATCTTTACATTTATTTAAATTATTTTTTTATATATTCCTTAACTAATGTTTTTTTTAGATTGAAGCAAACGACGGTAATCCCGTAGATCACCTCGAGCTCATTAAAGAGGCTCACACTAATAAGAAGACCGGACAAGTTCAGGATCCCCTGATCAGAGAGGTCGTTGAGTTGGTGGAATCTCAGAAAGAAGCTTATCAAGCTTCTCAGCCTCTCTCTGATGACGGCAATTCTACGGGTGCTTCAACCACCATGTCCCAACTGCAAATCAACGAGATGGTCGAAAAGGTAAATTTTAAAATAAATATATATTTCTTTTATAATACTGTTTACTAACTTTAAATATTCTTGTAGGCGGTTCCTAAAAGGAAAGGAGGCTATTTAGTTGGGTTGGCCCGCCGTGCTTCTTCGTATCCGACTTCTTCTTCGCAAGCTCCATATGCCGATCCCATGATTCTGGAGCAACTACACAGCAGAGATGAACGGATTGTGGCATTGGAGGAGCAGAATGCCACAATTCTTGCTGAGTTAGCGGATTCAAGGAGGGCCAACGCGGAGATATTGGAGAAGCTTGATCGTTTATTTCCTTCCGGTCCCTAGTTTTTTTTTTTGAATTTTAAAACTTTCTGAATGTTTTTTTTTCTATTTCAGTTTGTATGAAATTTTAAATTCTATAATATTATTAAATTTTAATTTCGGATTATATGTATTTATTAATATTTAATATTAAAAAATAAATAAAAAATAAAATTTAATATTTTTTAAAAAATGAAGAATTCCGACGACTTTGGTTCGTCGGTATGTTGTGTTTCCGATGAACTTGGTCTCGGAAAATGTTGTCGGACTTTCGTCGGAAGTTCGTCAGAATGTGATTTCTCGGTATTCGTCAGAATGTCGTCGGAGACTCTGACGAAATTCCGACAAATATTTAAATTCCGACGAAATGATACCGACGACCGTTTTCGTCAGAATTTCGTCAAAATATGCTTATTCCGACGACATTCTGACGAATTCGTCCGTCGGTATCGCCCTGTTTTCTTGTAGTGGGTATATTCGCATACAAAATTTGGCATATTCATAGGGAGCAATCAGATTATGGTATATCTGATTTCATAGATCTCGTTGAGAATTAAGTAGAAGATATCAGTTTTATTGCAAATGGATTTACAGCTCCAGGTTCCAATGCCTTTATTGGCATAACATAAGACAGCGAAAATGAGACCCTCTTTACATAGTGGCTTGAGCCATATGAATGGAATGAAGACTCAAAACTGGAATTTAACAGAAGCTAGCAGAATTTAGCTCTTAGCAGGATGTTACAAACATCAGTCAATTTTGGTTAATTTTTCTACATGTTTAAATATTTAAATGTCGTCGATGAAGTGTTTCATTTGTTTTCCACATGAAAATTTGACAGTAAGTATTAGAGATGGGAGCGTGTGCCATGAACTTGTCACACAACATATTCAAACTGCTTTTTAGCATTAGTTAATTATTCTATTACATTGAGAAACACTGCAAAAACAATTTTTTCAACCTATAGTTTATACGTTTTATAAAAATTCACGTTTAGCTGCACCATTGTAAATATCTTCTGTAAGTTTTTTTAAAAATCTCTATAATTCAGTTTTCTAGAATTTGAAACTTATATTTTACGGTATAGAAACATTAATAAACTTTTAGTCAAAACCATTAGACAAATAAAACTTCCACATTCAACCAGTTTTTAAATTAAATTAATTATTTGTCTAAAAAAAAGAAATTAAATTATCTATAACCAGCTGGCCAACCCACAAACCCGTTAGACAAAGCAATGAAGCTTTGGAACCACGCTTTGTGGTAAGTCAGTCCCCGTGGTTTGGAAAACAATCAAGGCTCTGATTGTTTAAGATTATAAAGACTTTGGCTGTTGTTTTTAATTTGATTGTTAAAAACTGGACTGTTAAAAGATGGATTTGAAGACGTGGTTTTCAACCTAGTTATGATGAGTGCATATGCATAGTTAAAAAAGGGGGGGAGACTGAAGATGCAGTTTCGAGAGATGTTTTGTATCAGTTCGTGAAGTACTACAGGAGGTAGTACAGGCGTGTGTCATGAAGATGAGTTTGGGTTGAGTCCATGTTTCGTGATAAACGTGGGCTTGCTGGACTTGGAAAAGGAAATAGGATATATGTTTGAAGACATATGGACGTTTTCCATGAAGCAAAAGGAGTTTGCTTGAAGGTGAAATTCTCCAATAAAGATAATGGAAAGTTGTCATATGTGTATTTGGAAGACTTGGAGAGAAAGCTGAAGACTTAGAAAGCAAATTAAAAACGTGGAGAACAAGTTCTGATCTACTATATAAGGAAGGGCGTGCCTTATGAGAAAGTCAGACCTCATAGAATAGAGAGAGGGGTTTCATTGTATATTGGTGTTTGTTACTGCTTGGTGTCGAAGCAGTGTCTGAAGTAGTTTCTGATGGAGTCCGATGTTGACTTAGTTTGGTGGTGTTGGACTTGACGCTTTGTTTAATGGAGTTGGCCATTGTGTAGAGCTCGTGGGTAGCTTCGTGTGTGCTTGGGTGATCAAGCGTTTTGTGTCACTGGTGTCCGTTGGGTGCTGACGTACTTGGTGAAGTACTTCCGAGGAGATGGAAGATTGAAGCCTAGACTCAGGGGGAGTTTAGCAAGGAGGTTTCATTGAAGAGAATCTGTGAAGATTGCAGCTGTAGAAGACAGTGTGCTCCGGTGCGTGGGATGGTGATCTATGCGCGTGTTTGATTCCTAATCTTTGTAGATTGCTTCTTAGAAAAGAATGGTAAACACTAGTGTGTGTGTGTTGTACAATATAGTAATTGTAGGTTGCTCCTTGTTCTAAGTCAATGAAATCTGGACGAGGTCTCGGGGATGTAGAAAACGAACCCCGTTAACAAATTTGATATGCCTTTACTTTTTGCATTTAGTTTTCGTCGCCTCATCTGCACTAACAGGATTTGGCTTTAGAAATATTAAAAGCTTTGAATTGTGGCTAGGGTTGGAACTTCGGATATTCGGGTTGGGTTCAGATAAAGTTCCGATCTAGTTCGAGTCTTTCGGATAAATGAATTCTCTATCTAATAGGTACATGGTAGATTTCGGTTTAGGTTTTGGTTTGGATGCCACCGGTATACCAATTTGGTTTTGGGTACGCCGTTTATTATGTAAATCATATATATTTACCAAATAAATTAATTTACATATAAATCGAAGTGGTCTAGTTGTTATTAACTCGTCCAATAGTATCTCCAACCCGGGTTCAAGTCCCTAAAATATCAGCCCCAATTGTGGCTGTGAGATTTTGAAGGAAAACTTTAAAGACTTTAGATAGCTTCTACGGTTAAAACAACAATCAGACCCTAAAACTGCCATGGACGGATTATTTGGACGAGGACTGGCCCGTCTTAAATCTCTAACAGAAATTAAGTACTCAATAAATAGAGCGAAAAGGAACAAGCTCTAAAATAAATAGGACAACGAAACGTCTTCAAGTTGGTTTATTAAATTATTTTCTCCAGGGTATTGCAGACTAGAGTTCTTTAAACCTTCTGAAACTTCCGAATATATATGGCGAATAAACGTTTCTTCATGGCTTCCACACCCACTTGGTACATTCTCTCTTTCCCTTTTTCTATATATGTATATGTCTCTCATAGAAGCTAACTGAGAGATGGGTTTGGTTTTGTGTTTGCATGTTGCTTCAGACAATTCCTGCTGCTTTCTTTTCCAAGTATATACAAGGAAGAAATGAGCAGACGGCTGTGAAGCTGAGATCAGATGCGTCAAAGATAACCTGGGAAGTGAAAATAGAAGATGGCCGGAGACTCACTGATGGTTGGACAGCGTTCGCTCTTGCGCACGATCTCCGAATCGGCGACATTCTCATTTTCAGACAAGAGAAAGACATGTCTTTCCACGTGACACTCTTGGGACCCAGTTGATGCGAGATTCAGTATGAGTCGTGTCCAGAAGAGGAGAACAATATCGGTGAGTTGTGTTCTGTCTCCGTCTAACACTGCCCATGACTATGAATCTTTGTGCATATGGAAGTATAGAGAATCAGTTAGTCTATTTGCATGTGAGACTCATCTCTTCCTTTTCAGGGAATATTCCAAAGAAAAAGAAAGTGAAGAAGAATCCAAGAAAAGAAACGAAGGCTGCTTCACTAGATCCCACTTGTTTTGTGGCTTATGTCTCGCCTGCCACCCTACGTCATGACAAACTAGTATTCTACTCTAATTTGAAAAAAATACAAAAAAAAAACTTATACTAAGGTCTAAATTTGATTCAAACCATGTTGTGCTGTAATGAATTGTCAGAATAAGGAGTTTTGTGAGGGCAAATGATCTAGAGACAAGATGTGGAGAGATTCTTCTGGTGAGTGAAAAGGGTAAATCATGGACACTAGCTTTAAAACAAGATTTATGTGGATCTACTTACATCAGAGGAGGGTGGAGAGGTTTCTGTAGTGTCTACACTTTCAAACTAACCCAAAGAGGAAGAACTCCGGTTATTCGTTTGTCCTCCACAGACTCAGAATTAGAAGAAGACACCTTAGAAGGTGATGAGGTAGAGTGTCTTTCCACAGAACCGGAAAGTGATGAAGGGACCAAGACCAACTTCGGTGAGTTGTACCCTGTCTCTCTCTAGCTATTGATATGGAGATGTTTGTAATCCGTTTGACTGTTACATTACCACTTGGATTGATTTCTTCTTCTTTCAGAGAATATTCAGAGGAAGAAGAATCTAAAAAGAGATGCAGAGTCTTCTTCACTAGATCACTTTTGTTATGTAGCTAATGTAACGCCTTCAAGCCTCCTAGAAGACAGACTGGTAACTACTCCTAATTTGAACCAAAAGCTCTCATTATAGTGTCTGAATTTGATCAAAACAATATTTTGTTATAAT
This sequence comes from Brassica juncea, assembly GCA_018703725.1. Classification (NCBI taxonomy): domain Eukaryota; kingdom Viridiplantae; phylum Streptophyta; class Magnoliopsida; order Brassicales; family Brassicaceae; genus Brassica; species Brassica juncea. The sequence continues at coordinate 46,376,361 of CM031935.1, read as the reverse complement.
AAATTTTCAGAGTCTTCCAAAGAGTTTTGTAAGGAAAAATGGTCTAGACACAAGATGTGGAGAGATTTTTATGATTAATGAAAAGGGTACTTCATGGATTTTAAATTTGAAAAGAAATAATTCATGTGGAACTATGTATATCAGAGGAGGATGGAGACGCTTCTGTAAGGTCAATGGACTTAGAGCTGGAAGTTTCTTCACTTTCAAACTTATCCAAAGAGGAGGAAGTCCTGTTCTACGTTTGTCTTCACAATTCGAAAACAAGTTTGTGACATTAACTCTTAATCCCTCCAATCTCACAAGTAATACACTGGTTAGTATCATCAATCTAAGCCATTGGTGTTTTGACAATTGGTGTTTTAATTTTCTGTTGAGTTTTGAATCTTGTATTTGAATCTTTGTTGCAGTATCTTCCCATACACTTCACCAGGAGGCATGGCATTAATGAGAAAACTAAAATGACACTGTCGGACAAAAACAGTGTCAAGTGGTTTACGAATCTGCGGTCTGAGAAAATAATTGATAGAGTAAGATTAGTAGGAGGTTGGAAAGAGTTCTTCAAAGCTAACTGTGTGGATATGGGTGAATCTATCATTCTGAAGCTGATACGGGAAAGAGACAAAAGCTTCTCCAGCAAGAGAGTACTTGAAGAGCTTGCAGAAAAGGTAGTCCTCAGGGACTCCGTTGGTCTTGATAGCAGATATGAGATCCTTGAAACTCTTCACATGGTCCATAGGATGCTCGTGAGATAACCCACAATAGGGTGTCTGTCCCACAAGTGTGTAGTACTGCGGCTTCAATTCAAAATCGCCTCTCTGAATAGCTGGAGGGCAAATGGCTGATCTGTTGGCATAGAATTGATCTGGACGGTTGTAATCAGCCAAAGTTCTTGTAGCTGCAGCATCAAGTTCAGGGATTACAGTCTCCTGAGCATATAACTTTTGACCTGCTGCATTACGCAGGTGACCTTGTTGATCACGCAGGTCCCCATTCTCGTCCTATCTGAGAATTAGTGTGGCAACCATGTCTCGCGGCTAAGTATCGATCGATGTGTGGACGGAGATATCGATCGATGTCAGATGCAAGATGTCGGTCGGCGGAAGAGTAGTGTCAGTCGACGGTGATGAGCGAGTATCAGTCGACAAAGAAGATGTCTCGGTCGATGTTGGTGTGCGAACGTCGGCGGACGAACTGGTGTTGATGTCGATCGATGTGGAGCGTTTTTCTTTACGGATCAAACGTTCCAAACTTGCAGGATCTTCTGAGAATAGCAGCTGAGTTTCCTTGTTGCTTCTGGTACTGCTGGGTATGCACCTAAAAAGACAAGAAAATTTTTTGTCATAAAACGGTTTAAAAGAAATAACCTAGATCTAATCAGATTAAACCTAATGGCGATCAAAGCTCGCGGGCAACGGCGCCAAATTTGATCTCACTCAAATTACCCTAAGTAGTGAATTACTCTCTCAAATAAGAGGTTATGTTGTAGTACTTGGGGATCAAATTCACAGGGAGCTAGGAAACACAAAAGATCTAATCCTTAGTGACTAAGCTAGGTTGATTATGATTAACTTTAAATTGCAGATTTGAGCAAGACAGTTGCTCGGTGGGTTTGATTGAAGGTTTTAACAATTAAAGAAAGTAGCTAGACTTAGGGTTTCTATTCAGATGACCAGGATTATAATCCTATAGAAGCTTAATAATTTACATGCATGATTTCAAAGAGCTCAACATCTTATGAACAAATCGACCAGTGTTTGCTTTCTAGATTCGTCTAATGACTAGATCTAATGATCTCACCAATCGGGATGATCAATTAGAAAGTGTCGATCGATGACTCTATAGGAGTATCGATCGATACACCTTTCGCTCCGTCGATCGATTATTCTATAGAAATATCGGTCGACGCGCTTCTAGCAAGCTTTATATGCGGGTTGAATTAGTGCTCACTAAGACTGTATATCAGCTTCCGCCTTTCTCTAGTGTTCTTAGCTTGAATAGGATGGATTCAGGATGAAGTCAAGTTAACAAGCAATCCTAGGTCAAGGTTCTAGTTAGCTATTTTAGGACACAAGCATTAAGAACATCCTAACAATGAATATCACAACTTAGCAATCTATAGTTGGGGCTAATCCCTCACAACCTATTTGAACCCTAACTCTAACAATGGAACTACTCAGATATGGCCAAGCAATTCATAGCAACAAGATAAGAAAAGAACTTCATAGATAGATAGATAGAGAATCACAAATCTCTTTGGATCTTCACTCCAACTCTAAGAATCTCTAAAAACCTTAAAACAATATAATAGAACTAGAATAATAAAAAAAGCATGCTTTGTCTTAAACACATAGGCAAACTATAAATATTGAGTTCATTAGGTTAAAAATTCGTCAGGGGCAATCTTGTAATTTGGTGAAGACTTGGGCTTCAAGTTTGCTGGAACCAATCTGTCTTCTGTCCGACTCTGTATCAATCGATGTCACAGGATGTGCATCGATCGATTATAAACTCGATACGTCGACCTCTCTGAATACTGATGTCGATCGATGGCACAGAGTGTGCATCGATCGATTATTGTCTCTGAATGTCGACCTCTGGTCTGGTTTGATAGTCAGCTCGGATGAAATCTCTACTAAGCTCCAAAATGCTCCAAAATCATCACTTTACTCCAAAATGCTCCTGAACCTGAAAACATACCTAACAGACTCCAAAACATAATATATATCTTAAAAACACCTACATACCATGGGTAAAAACGGGTCAAAACCATGGTATATCAATCAGCCATTATATTTTGTGCATTTGGAATATGTTGGATTGCAAAGATTGAAAAAAAATATATCCTTACATCGAAATTCTTTTAACTAAGTAGTGAACTGGGCATTTAGTTGGTGTAGACACAGAATCGAGAATAGTTCGGAGAGAATATTACATCCGTGATACATATATATAATCTTCATGCACTCCATTGCCCATATCAAAGCTCCACTGTAAATATAATAAACTTCTTCGAATATTCATGGATCCCATGTTATATTGTCGATTAAACCTTCTTTGCTGAAAAACCATACTTCCTTGTGAAGATATTTCATTTCTTTTCAAACTTCATCTATGTAACATCATCAGATATCTCCCATATTCTAACTTGAGTGATGTACAATATTTTCATGTACATTTTTGAATTGTTAATTTGTGCCTAAGCACACATAGCTTCCTCAAATCCAAAGATAAAAACTATCTATCGGTAAAATTATAATTATGATCTAGAAAATCTTAGCGATCGGAGATCCAAGCAGAGGGCTTAACGATCCAGGCTGCACTCTCCCACGCCATTCACCTTAGCTACACCAAAATCTGGCTTTGATCAGATTTTCTTGGTCTCATCAGAGCCATCAACTCAATTACGAAAGCGAAGAACCTCCACGGAGTCCTTTCGAATATTGAGAAACTATCTTCTTTTTTCAGTTTCTGTTTTTATTATTTCATTTCAAGAGAACTTAACGGGCATGTGGACTGTATGGCAAAGGCTTCTCTCTGTAATATAATCTCATCTTGGGTTTAAGCGTAATCATCTAATTCTATAAAAATTGGTTGTTAAAAAAAATCTTGAAAATCTTATATAAATGATATATATATATATATATATATATATATATACAAAAATTATTTGAGATTATACGCAAATAGTTAACGAAATCCTTTATAATAATTTGTGTTAAAAAAAAATCAAAAAACAAAAATTGCAATCTTGTATACATACGATAAGTCAACCACAAAGTTGGTATTTTCATTTTCAATTTAAGTAATATATTATACTTGTTGACCAGAATTTAAAATTTTGCATACTATTAACTTTATATTTCAAAAAGACAACTAAGTTATTAAGCTTTACCATATTTATATCATATACCATTGGTGTAAACTAAGCACCCAGATTTCGGATTTCAAGATAAGGTCTAGGAAATTTCCGCCTCTCTTTCTCTGGGAGTAGCTTACCTTTTCTTGTTGCCGTATCGTAGGTTTGTTTCATCTCTAAAGGTGGAGAAACAGATCATCTGTAAACAAATTTATCTTTTGTATTATGTGACTAAACAACATTTTTATATTGAAACAACGGCTCTAGATTATTTATTTTTGGTTTGATTCAATTATTTATCTGTACAACTTCTATTTATCATATATGTGTTAACGCAGATTACATCTCGATACTTTAACATGGTGGTTTTTACTGATGCAGAACTTGCTAGAAAAAAAGAAAGCGAAGATGAACAATTCAGAAACAGAAGTTAATTCTTCTTCATCAGACCATCCTTGTCCTTTTGTTCTTGTCACGGATTCGAATGTACGCAAAGATACTCAGGTATTTGTACGTTTTTGCATATTGCCTTTTAGTCTCTCGTTAATATTGTAAAAAAAATTATGGTAACAGTTATATGCCGGTCCAACATTTTCAAAATTTTCTTGATGCCCTATGATCACTAAAAACTTTGTGCCCTTATTATTCATGTAAAAAATTTATAATGCCCTACATACAATTAAAATTATCGCTTAAAATCATGGCCCTAAGCGGTCTGTTCATTTGCCTATGCTTGGGATTTAGATCCCTAGTGGCTTAGTCTGGAAACACTGACGTGGTTTTGGTTCAAAATTTTTAAATATTAGTTTATTTTGTTTTTTATTAAATACCAGAAAGTTTGAAGCAGAAACCCGTAATCCTTCTAGACTCTATACCACAACATGTAATATTAGTTTCTTTCCAATTAGTTTGTGCATTTCTTGATGATGGTGCAAAATATTTGAACAAAACATGTCGTTTTGTAGTGGACTGGTTTGGTTTATTTGCCTACTTCCCCTTCCTTATTTCATGCGTAGAGAAATATCTGGTTTCTAGCTATATTATCGTTAAGTCATGAATAGAGTTTTTTGTTAAATGTTCTACAGCTTGGCATCATGAGTAAATGCTGAAAAGGTCTGAACCTTTAATATATTTTGTGCAGTGTCTTCAACAAGATTTATGCCCAACAGAATCTATCCATGATGGTACACAAGGTGATTATACCAAGAAGGAGCGTCGGGGACGACGTCCAACTTCCCCAAGCCAAAAACAGTTTATGAAGTTAAAACTTGCACATGACAGCTTCATAAAATGCAGACAGGTGAGTTCTAATTAAAAATCAACTCTTATTCCCGATGGTTAGTTTACACGATCAACCCTAATTTGGTCATGTTATTTTCTCTGATTAATCTTACGTAATCCTTTTAAACATTTTTCAGTATCTTTCAGTGCCATTTATGAGAGCAAATGGCATGACCAAACCAAGGCTGCTAACTCTGGTAGGAAAAGATGGTGTAGAGTGGAAAGTGAATTTAAAAGAGGAGAGATCCGGAAGAGCACTGTTTCTTGGAAAGGGGTGGAAAGAGTTTGCTAAAGCAAATGGGTTAAAGAAGGGTGAATACTTCACCTTGGAGTCAGCATGGAAAAATGAAATTCCTATGCTCAGCTTGGTCAACACAGAGTCTACCAGTGGCATAAAGCAGAGAGGAGAGTCTTCAAAAGCCATGGAGAAAGAGAGAAGTACTGATACATCTTCAATCGTCCAAAACCGAGTAGTGACATTGGCCCTTGAAACTAAAGATGTCAAAGCATGTACATTGGTAAGTTTATTAAAACAAATATTGCAAAAGAGGTGGATTAGAAATTGTATCTTAAATTATATATTTTGTTGCAGCATCTTCCAAGTGAATTCGTGACAGCTGTTGGCATCAAGAAGCTTGGAAAGATAAGCTTGCTTGGTAAGGATGGAATGAAGTGGTGGGGATGTCTTTTGTCAAGAAATGGAACCGTGGCTGTTGGAATTGGTTGGAGAAATTTCTGTGAGGCTAATGGTGTAAAGTTAGGTGAGTCATTCAGCCTAGTGTTCATTAAGGAAGAAGAGGACACAGGTCCGATATTCAAGTTCTGTCCCAACTCTGGGAACTAAGAAAAATTGTCTTAATTAAAAGCATTTGAATTGCCATTAGTCTTCCCTTCGAACATTGATTTCCGTTTGTTATGTTTTTCAGTTCTGATAAATAACTAATATCGAAATGGATTATGTATCTCATATATTTTCATGAAACTGTGACTCATGTTATTAGACAAGCTGTCTCTTGTCCAAGTTTGTTTGCTATTGAACGTTTAGTTTTAAACATGGTAAACCTTCATCTTATCGCATCGTTTTACGTAAGTTTAAACAATTGTCATACCCTAACACTTTCTCATATTCCATATGTGAAACTTTTTTATTAGTCTCTGTTCGTTTGATATCCAAAATCAAGGAAAGATAAATCCTAAATTCTGAATCCAAATCTCAAACCCTAAATTTTATAGCCTAAACTCAAATTTTAAAACTTTCACAGTGGTGAGAGACGACATATGAGTAATCTAAATAAAGGAAAGTTAAATGCTAAACTCAAACCTTAATCCATAACAATACAATGACAGAGTATCAAGCTGACAAAAGAAAGATAAACTTTAAGCATAAGTACTAAACCTAAACAAAATCTAACAACTAAATCTTAAAGTTGAGGTGCAGTATATACAGTAATTTGATGCAACTTTTAGTAATAATTACATGGTAAAGACAGCAAATTACATAGTAACTTTGTAATAGAAACGAGTTACTTATTTTATTAAAATAGATCATGGTAGTTGTATAACTTGTTTTTAATTTTAAATCAAATTAAATAGAAAATTAAAATATTAGAGAATAAATAAAAGATTAAATTATTTAAAAATAATAATTAATAATAATAACTTTGTATTACTTATAGAATTAATAAAAAGTACAAATTAACAAACTACTAATTGTTGATAATACTAATTAGTTATATATTAATAATATAAATAAGTTAAAAAATTAATGATAACTTCAGTTTTAATTTAAAAATCTGATAATAATAGAAGCCCTGTAAAAGTTTATTCTAATTGATAAAAAGCTGATAGTAATATAAAGTTCATCCAAATAGTACGTATATTTCTTAAAACCTTTAAAATTATAAAAAGAAATTAAAACAAATAAAATACCAAATCCAGACAATGTCTTGAAATAACAGGTCTTATTTACTTTTAGCACAAAATACAAGCAAAAGCCTTTAATCGTAATCGTTTTACCTCTTTTTAGGTAAAAGAGTTAATGATTATCTCAATTGATGTGGTTAAATATATAGTCAATCTACTGCAACAAAATAAAAATAAAAAATCGGCAGAATGATCTATCTGAATTTTTCATAAACTCAGCGGGATTTTTCTACAATCTTTTTTTTTCTCTCGCTTGTGGCGATTTTCGGTCACTACAAGAAAACACGGCATATTCCGTCGAACCTTCCGACGGATGGAGGGTCGTCGGAATTTATTGACGATATACCGACGACATACCGACGAAAATTAAAAAAACGAAGTCGTCGGAATGTCGTCGGAAAATTCTGACGACTTTCGGAGAAAAATGTGTCCGTCGGAATATAGTGACGGAATTCCGACGACATACCGATCATATATATAACCGTTGAGGTCATCGGAATTTCGTCACTATATACTGACGAAATTCCGACGACTTTCCGATCATATATATAACCGTTGAGGTCGTCGGAATTTTGTCACTATATACTGACGAAATTCCGACGACTTTCCGATCATATATATAACCGTTGTGTTCGTCGGAATTTCGTCACTATATACTGACGAAATTCCGACGACTTTCCGATCATATATATAACCGTTGTGTTCGTCGGAATTTCGTCACTATATACTGACGAAATTCTGACGAACTTTATGACAATTAGATACGACTGTTTTATAGCCGTTTGAGATTGGAAAACACCGACGGAATTCCGACGAATATGACCGTTGGTCGTCGGAATTCCGTCAGAATGTCGTCGGATTGCCCGAACCAATTTCCTATAAATGCAACCTCTCCTCATTCAACTCATTCACTCCTCATTCTCTCTTCACTCTCTCTAATCACAATAATTCCGAGAAAATCATGTCTTCAGGAGTTTATTATCGTTCGTGGATGGATAAACCTCATATGGATCCCAACACCAATTTGCTTACGGATGAATACGTTCAAGTGATTGGAGAATTCATGAGGCTTGTTCAACAGCAACCGAATCAAAAAACTGGTATGTCAAGATGTCCCTGCTCTACTTGCAATAATAATAGAGTTATAAAAGAATTTGATGTTTGGTCTCATTTGTATATGAGAGGGTTTTCACGTAATTATAAAGTTTGGTATCTTCATGGGGAAACTGGTTATGAATATGGTAGTACTAGCGAACCTCAGTCTGTTAGCGAACCTCAGCCTGATATTAGGTTAGAAGAACCTAGAACGGATATAGATTATGGTGTAGGTACTGAGCAAATGGTACATGATCATTATCGAGGGGAAGAACCAAATCCCGAATCTAGGAGATTTTTTGACATGTTGGATGCAGGAAAACAGCCTTTATATAAAGGTTGTAGAGATGGTCATTCACCCTTATCATCTGCAACTAGATTGATGGGTATTAAGACAGACTATAATTTGGCTGAAGAATAAGTGGATGCGATTACTGATTTTGTCAAAGGTATTCTACCTGAGGATAATCTTGCACCGGTTTCATACTAGAGGTTCAGAAACTTGTTGCGGGTCTTCAACTACCGTACGAAGTGATAGATGTATGTATTGACAACTGCATGATCTACTGGGGAGCTGATAAGGAACGGGTTAAATGCAAATTTTGTAGGAAACCTCGTTATCAGGAGACGAGGGGAAGAATTCCGGTCCCGTTCAAAAGGATGTGGTATTTGCCTTTGACGGAAAGATTGAAGAGGTTGTATCAGTGTGAGCGCACAGAAAAAGCAATGAGATGGCATGCAGAGCATTCCACAAATGGTGAGATTAGACATCCTTCAGATACGAAGGCTTGGAAACATTTCCAGTCAACATATCCAGAATTTGCGGAAGAGAGAAGAAATGTTTATCTTGGATTATGTACTGATGGTTTCAGCCCATTTGGAAAGCATGGAAGACAGTATTCTCTATGGCCAGTTATTGTGACACCGTACAACTTACCGCCGAGCTTGTGCATGCGACGAGAGTTTTTGTTCCTCTCAATTCTCGTCCCTGGGCCAGAGCATCCTAAGAGATCACTAGATGTGTTTCTTCAACCACTGATATATGAGTTGCAACAACTATGGGCGCATGGTTTTGAGACATACGATGTTTCGTGCAAAGAAAACTTTCATATGCGGGCAGTACTTATGTGGACAATAAGTGACTTTCCAGCATATGGTATGTTATCCGGATGGACAACACATGGGAGGCTATCATGTCCATATTGTCAAGATGACACATATGCTTTCCAACAAAAGCACAGAAGGAAAACGTGTTGGTTTGACTGTCACAGAAGATTTCTACCACCTGATCATCCATACCGAAGGAGTAAGACTTTGTTTACGAAGAACAAGCAGATGTTTGATGGTCCACCTGAGGAAGTTAGTGGGGAAGATTTGTGGAAACAGTTGAGGGATTTTGGTGCAGATAGAACGCCAGACGTAGGTGGACATGAAAACATTCGAGTCGATGCGGTTGGAGAGCTACATAACTGGCACAAAAAGAGTATTTTCTGGGATCTGCCATATTGGAAGGATCATCTATTGCGGCATAATTTAGATGTCATGCATATCGAGAAGAACTTTTTCGACAATCTGATGAACACAATCCTTAACATCCAAGGTAAAACGAAGGATAATTTGAAGTCAAGGTTGGATTTAGTCGATATATGTGATCGTTCTGAACTTCACGTTGATGAGAACGGTATGGCCCCTTTTCCCATTTATCGGCTGGATGGTGCTGCAAAAGAAGAGTTCTTTGATTGGATTACATATAGAGTGCAATTTCCAGACGGTTATGCATCAAATTTGCGGAACTGCGTTGATAGAAGCGAAGGAAAGTTTACTGGCTTAAAGAGTCATGATTGTCATGTAATTATGCAGCGCCTCCTTCCGTTTGCTTTTTCCGCACTATTGCCACGTAATGTTCATGAAGCAATTGCAGGTATCTTTTATCTTTACATTTTAAATGATTTTTATATTTTATGCTTATATAAACCTAATACTTATGAAAATTTTGTCTTTTATCTATGTAGGGATAAGTGTTTTCTTCCGCGATTTATGCACCAGAGCAGTGACTCCAGAGGGTATTAGTAATCTGAAGGCAAACATACCAGTCAGCATGTGCAACCTCGAGAAGATATTTCCTCCATCATTCTTTGATGTAATGGAGCATCTTGCTATTCATCTCGCAAGAGAATTGGAACTTGGTGGTCCTGTGCAGTACCGATGGATGTATCTTTTTGAGCGTTATATGCATCATCTGAAGAAGAAGGTGGGAAATTCAAGCAAGGTGGAAGGATCTATAGTCGTACAGGTGATCAATGAAGAAACTGCAATCTTTGCTGAAAACTATTTTCCATCAGAAGTGCATACAAAAAAACCGAAGACCTGCTCGGCATGATGACAGAGGGGAGAGAGCAACATATCATGTTACTGTCCCAAGCATGTTCAGGGAAATAGGACGACTTAGTGGAAAACCCACGAAGCGGAGACTTACCGAGACTGAACACGCTCATTTGCAAACATATTTGCTAACCAACCGTGAAGAACTTTAACAATATGAGAGGTAAAAATATTTATTCATTTAAATAGTTAGATTAATATATATTCAATAAGTTTGATTCATATTGACAATATCTTTTTATATAGTGTTTATATGGCAGAGTTGCGTATGACTCACAGGCATGCGACGGAAGATGAGCTTCAACAACTCAGACATAACGGATTTGCTGCATGGTTTCTTAGTTATGTGAGTCATATATCATATTACCCTATGCAAATGATATATTAGTTTATATTAAATATAAAGTAATTAACTTTCCACTAATATATGTCTTTAATTTATAGGTGGATGATGGTTTGGCTAGAGGTTTTGTGTTCGATGATTGGATACGCGAAATTGTGCGGGGACCAAACTTTGTGGTCAGATCATATCCAAAATATTGTACGCGAGGATATGCATTCACAAGAAAAGGTCATTCGAGATCAACATATGATGCTGGTGTTTCGTCTTCTTCCGGTGATGATGTCTACTACGGCAACATTGAAGAAATATTGGAAATCCAGTTTCCTGGTATGGTTGGATTGCGGTGTGTAGTATTCTATTGTGATTGGTATGACACCACCCCAGATAGAGGAGTGAAGACTGATGCGTTTGGTGTTACATCAGTTCATTCGCGGCGGAAACTTCAATATTATGATCCTTTCATTCTAGCTTCGCAAGCTGATCAGGTATATCAATTTATTCATAATTTTTAATAACATAATTAATGGTTTATATTTTACTAATACTTGTATAATTGATAGGTGTGTTACATCAGTTACCCTCGGGTGACGTACAGAGACGATCCATGGGTCACTGTAACACAAATCAACCCAAGAGGACGAGTGGATGGAACTTCTGATAATGAGCCATTACAACCAGACTCTACCAGCAACGTGAGTGCAGTTGAAGATTTGGGAGATGTTGGACTCGTTGAGAATTTTTCCGAGTTTGGACTTGATGCTGTTGTACATTCGGAGTCAGAAGCTGAGGTTGGGGAGTTTGATGAAGATTCTGAAGATTCTGATTAGGAATTCTTAATTATAACATCTTAGTTAAGTTGTAATTTTTTTTTTTTTAGAGTCCGTCGGTATGTCGTCAGAAACTACTGACGACATACCGACGGAATGTGGTTTATTCATGATTTACAATAGTCGTCCAAAATTCCTCGGAAAATTCTGACGACATTCCGACGAACCTGAGAGGTTCGTCGGAATGTCGTCAGAATTTTCCGAGGAATTTCCGACGACATATGTTTTTAACATTTTCTACATCAAAAAATAAATATATTCGGACACAAAACTTTGAAAATAACACATATTAAGTGTTTAGTATAATATTAGATCACAACCGTTCCAATATAACAACTCATTAAAATATTTATGTATGTATATCATTGTTTTCTTAACATCTTATCTTCACACACATATACTTATACAATCATATTCATCTAATCTTACACTACAAATTTTTTTTGTGTGAAATTTTGTTATGAAAACATTTTCATAGTTAAATCTTTATGCAAATACTATAAATATTATCAAAGATTTGGATTTTGCATTTACAAACTTGTTTTAAAGACCTAAACACAATGTCGTCAGAAATCCGTCAGAATATACCGACGGAATTCTGACGACTTTCCTTAATTCCGTCAGAATTCCAAATTACCCGGGGAAATTAAACCGCGTGAAAATTTTCGTGAACCGCCAATTGGTTTAAGTTTAATGATTCCGACGGAATACCGACGAACACGGGTCCGTCGAAATCATTAAACTTAAAAACCCTAGCTTTCTTCTTCCTTGTCATTTCCGCCCCATCTCACTTCTCTCCCCTCCCTCTCCGGCGATTTCGAGGCCCCTCCCTCTCCGGCGACTCCGGCGACGTCCGTCCTCCTCTCTCTGGCGACTTCCGTGCTCTCCTCTCCGACATCTCCCTCCCACACACCATAAACCATGTAATTTTCTAAACCTTTTTCAATTTTTAAGATCTAGAAAGTTAGATCTTGGGATTATAGGTTGTTTGATTGAAAACTTTAGGATTGAATGGATAGTTAGGATCTATTAGTTAGGGATTGTTGTTTACAAACTTGTTTTAATTTTTTTTTTTTTAATTTATAATTTCGATTTGTTGAAATTCAATATTTTTGTATTTTTAAATGTATTTTTGATTTTTAAAAACGTTTTTGGGGGTTTCCAGTAATATATTATATATAATAAAACGTTTTTTAATTTTTTATAATTTTTAAAACATTTTTTATAATTATAAACATTTTTAAACAATTTTAAATATTTATAAACATTTTTCTATATTTATAAACGTTTTTAAATTTTTTATAATTTTTAAAACATTTTTTGTAATTATAAACATTTTTAAACATTTTTAAATATTTATAAACATTTTTCTATATTTATAAACGTTTTTAAAACATGTTTTATAATTATAAACATTTTTAAAACATTTTTTATAATTATAAATATATTTAAACTTGTAATATTAATTTTTAATATATTTGTAAATATTTTTAAACTTTTATAAATATTTATAAACATTTATAAATATTTATAAACATTTGTACAAATATTTATAATCTTTATATATATATATATATATATAAATCTTTGAAAAGGTTTCTGATGTATTAATTTTTTTTTTAATTTTAGGTCTGACGAGGCACGCCGTTCCACCGCTCGTCGTTCAGCACCCCGTGGCGGCCGAGGTAATTCGGTGAGTACTTCCCGTGCATCGGGATCGTCTCAGGAACAAAACTCGGTTCCCGCTTATGTTCCCGCTCCAGCTGTCGATCCCGCTCATGCTCAGCAGGAACCGGGGGTCATGTCAGTTGAACTATTGGTTCAACAACCAGGTCGAGAGCATCTCCCGGTTCTCCATCCCAACCCACGACCGGGACATACAACTTGGTTAGTATTTTTACTTTATTCAAGCATTATGTTTTTTCCATTAATTAACTTTCTAACATGAAATTTTTTAAATGGTTCCAAAAGTCCAGCAATGGCATTAGCAGGAGCATCAACCAGATGATGTATTCCATGCTCCGTACCGGATATCCGAAGTGGAGTGTGATCCCTTCCGAGGAGCGGGAGTTGTGGTTTCGTCAATTTGCGGTAACTTTATAGTTTTTTTTAATGTATTTTAATATTTTAATTTCTGTTTGCATTACTAATTAAATCTATGTGTGTTTTGTAGCAAGAATTCACTTGGGAGTCTGGTCTGACGGAAACAGTCCGTCAGAAATTCAACGAGAAGGCCATGGACTCTTATACGAAGCAGATCAACTCGTGGAAGACAGTATGGCTGAAAAACAAGAAGCCACGGTTCATTAATGGGACGGTGTGGGAGCAGTTGATAGTCCATTGGGAGAAGGACGACACTGTAACGACGTCTCGTAAGAACTCCAAGAATCGGAAGAGCGATCGTGGCGGGAAAGGAATGTATGTGCACAACCTCGGCGCTTGCTCTATGTCCTCTAAGGAGGATCAACTTGTAAGTGATTCTTTTTTTATATTTATTTATCTTTACATTTATTTAAATTATTTTTTTATATATTCCTTAACTAATGTTTTTTTTAGATTGAAGCAAACGACGGTAATCCCGTAGATCGCCTCGAGCTCATTAAAGAGGCTCACACTAATAAGAAGACCGGACAAGTTCAGGATCCTCTGATCAGAGAGGTCGTTGAGTTGGTGGAATCTCAGAAAGAAGCTTATCAAGCTTCTCAGCCTCTCTCTGATGACGGCAATTCTACGGGTGCTTCAACCACCATGTCCCAACTGCAAATCAACGAGATGGTCGAAAAGGTAAATTTTAAAATAAATATATATTTCTTTTATAATACTGTTTACTAACTTTAAATATTCTTGTAGGCGGTTCCTAAAAGGAAAGGAGGCTATTTAGTTGGGTTGGCCCGCCGTGCTTCTTCGTATCCGACTTCTTCTTCGCAAGCTCCATATGCCGATCCCATGATTCTGGAGCAACTACACAGCAGAGATGAACGGATTGTGGCATTGGAGGAGCAGAATGCCACAATTCTTGCTGAGTTAGCGGATTCAAGGAGGGCCAACGCGGAGATATTGGAGAAGCTTGATCGTTTATTTCCTTCCGGTCCCTAGTTTTTTTTTTTGAATTTTAAAACTTTCTGAATGTTTTTTTTTCTATTTCAGTTTGTATGAAATTTTAAATTCTATAATATTATTAAATTTTAATTTCGGATTTTATGTATTTATTAATATTTAATATTAAAAAATAAATAAAAAATAAAATTTAATATTTTTAAAAAAATGAAGAATTCCGACGACTTTGGTTCGTCGGAATTTTCCGACGACTTTGGTTCGTCGCAATATTCCGACGAACCAAAGTCGTCGGTATGTTGTGTTTCCGATGAACTTGGTCTCGGAAAATGTTGTCGGACTTTCGTCGGAAGTTCGTCAGAATGTGATTTCTCGGTATTCGTCAGAATGTCGTCGGAGACTCTGACGAAATTCCGACGAATATTTAAATTCCGACGAAATGATACCGACGACCGTTTTCGTCAGAATTTCGTCAAAATATGCTTATTCCGACGACATTCTGACGAATTCGTCCGTCGGTATCGCCCTGTTTTCTTGTAGTGGGTATATTCGCATACAAAATTTGGCATATTCATAGGGAGCAATCAGATTATGGTATATCTGATTTCATAGATCTCGTTGAGAATTAAGTAGAAGATATCAGTTTTATTGCAAATGGATTTACAGCTCCAGGTTCCAATGCCTTTATTGGCATAACATAAGACAGCGAAAATGAGACCCTCTTTACATAGTGGCTTGAGCCATATGAATGGAATGAAGACTCAAAACTGGAATTTAACAGAAGCTAGCAGAATTTAGCTCTTAGCAGGATGTTACAAACATCAGTCAATTTTGGTTAATTTTTCTACATGTTTAAATATTTAAATGTCGTCGATGAAGTGTTTCATTTGTTTTCCACATGAAAATTTGACAGTAAGTCTTAGAGATGGGAGCGTGTGCCATGAACTTGTCACACAACATATTCAAACTGCTTTTTAGCATTAGTTAATTATTCTATTACATTGAGAAACACTGCAAAAACAATTTTTTCAACCTATAGTTTATACGTTTTATAAAAATTCACGTTTAGCTGCACCATTGTAAGTATCTTCTGTAAGTTTTTTTAAAAATCTCTATAATTCAGTTTTCTAGAATTTGAAACTTATATTTTACGGTATAGAAACATTAATAAAATTTTAGTCAAAACCATTAGACAAATAAAACTTCCACATTCAACCAGTTTTTAAATTAAATTAATTATTTGTCTAAAAAAAAATTAAATTATCTATAACCAGCTGGCCAACCCACAAACCCGTTAGACAAAGCAATGAAGCTTTGGAACCACGCTTTGTGGTAAGTCAGTCCCCGTGGTTTGGAAAACAATCAAGGCTCTGATTGTTTAAGATTATAAAGACTTTGGCTGTTGTTTTTAATTTGATTGTTAAAAACTGGACTGTTAAAAGATGGATTTGAAGACGTGGTTTTCAACCTAGTTATGATGAGTGCATATGCATAGTTAAAAAAGGGGGGGAGACTGAAGATGCAGTTTCGAGAGATGTTTTGTATCAGTTCGTGAAGTACTACAGGAGGTAGTACAGGCGTGTGTCATGAAGATGAGTTTGGGTTGAGTCCATGTTTCGTGATAAACGTGGGCTTGCTGGACTTGGAAAAGAAAATAGGATATATGTTTGAAGACATATGGACGTTTTCCATGAAGCAAAAGGAGTTTGCTTGAAGGTGAGATTCTCCAATAAAGATAATGGAAAGTTGTCATATGTGTATTTGGAAGACTTGGAGAGAAAGCTGAAGACTTAGAAAGCAAATTAAAAACGTGGAGAACAAGTTCTGATCTACTATATAAGGAAGGGCGTGCCTTATGAGAAAGTCAGACCTCATAGAATAGAGAGAGGGGTTTCATTGTATATTGGTGTTTGTTACTGCTTGGTGTCGAAGCAGTGTCTGAAGTAGTTTCTGATGGAGTCCGATGTTGACTTAGTTTGGTGGTGTTGGACTTGACGCTTTGTTTAATGGAGTTGGCCATTGTGTAGAGCTCGTGGGTAGCTTCGTGTGTGCTTGGGTGATCAAGCGGTTTGTGTCACTGGTGTGCGTTGGGTGCTGACGTACTTGGTGAAGTACTTCCGAGGAGATGGAAGATTGAAGCCTAGACTCAGGGGGAGTTTAGCAAGGAGGTTTCATTGAAGAGAATCTGTGAAGATTGCAGCTGTAGAAGACAGTGTGCTCCGGTGCGTGGGATGGTGATCTATGCGCGTGTTTGATTCCTAATCTTTGTAGATTGCTTCTTAGAAAAGAGTGGTAAACACTAGTGTGTGTGTGTGTTGTACAATATAGTAATTGTAGGTTGCTCCTTGTTCTAAGTCAATGAAATCTGGACGAGGTCTCGGGGATGTAGAAAACGAACCCCGTTAACAAATTTGATATGCCTTTACTTTTTGCACTTAGTTTTCGTCGCCTCATCTGCACTAACAGGATTTGGCTTTAGAAATATTAAAAGCTTTGAATTGTGGCTAGGGTTGGAACTTCGGATATTCGGGTCGGGTTCAGATAAAGATCCGATCTAGTTCGGGTCTTTCGGATAAATGAATTCTCTATCTAATAGGTACATGATAGATTTCGGTTTAGGTTTTGGTTTGGATGCCACCGGTATACCAATTTGGTTTTGGGTACGCCGTTTATTATGTAAATCATATATATTTACCAAATAAATTAATTTACATATAAATCGAAGTGGTCTAGTGGTTATTAACTCGTCCAATAGTATCTCCAACCCGGGTTCAAGTCCCTAAAATATCAGCCCCAATTGTGGCTGTGAGATTTTGAAGGAAAACTTTAAAGACTTTAGATAGCTTCTACGGTTAAAACAACAATCAGACCCTAAAACTGCCATGGACGGATTATTTGGACGAGGACTGGCCCGTCTTAAATCTCTAACAGAAATTAAGTACTCAATAAATAGAGCGAAAAGGAACAAGCTCTACAATAAATAGGACAACGAAACGTCTTCAAGTTGGTTTATTAAATTATTTTCTCCAGGGTATTGCAGACTAGAGTTCTTTAAACCTTCTGAAACTTCCGAATATATATGGCGAATAAACGTTTCTTCATGGCTTCCACACCCACTTGGTACATTCTCTCTTTCCCTTTTTCTATATATGTATATGTCTCTCATAGAAGCTAACTGAGAGATGGGTTTGGTTTTGTGTTTGCATGTTGCTTCAGACAATTCCTGCTGCTTTCTTTTCCAAGTATATACAAGGAAGAAATGAGCAGACGGCTGCGAAGCTGAGATCAGATGCGTCAAAGATAACCTGGGAAGTGAAAATAGAAGATGGCCGGAGACTCACTGATGGTTGGACAGCGTTCGCTCTTGCGCACGATCTCCGAATCGGCGACATTCTCATTTTCAGACAAGAGAAAGACATGTCTTTCCACGTGACACTCTTGGGACCCAGTTGATGCGAGATTCAGTATGAGTCGTGTCCAGAAGAGGAGAACAATATCGGTGAGTTGTGTTCTGTCTCCGTCTAACACTGCCCATGACTATGAATCTTTGTGCATATGGAAGTATAGAGAATCAGTTAGTCTATTTGCATGTGAGACTCATCTCTTCCTTTTCAGGGAATATTCCAAAGAAAAAGAAAGTGAAGAAGAATCCAAGAAAAGAAACGAAGGCTGCTTCACTAGATCCCACTTGTTTTGTGGCTTATGTCTCGCCTGCCACCCTACGTCATGACAAACTAGTATTCTACTCTAATTTGAAAAAAATACAAAAAAAAAAACTTATACTAAGGTCTAAATTTGATTCAAACCATGTTGTGCTGTAATGAATTGTCAGAATAAGGAGTTTTGTGAGGGCAAATGATCTAGAGACAAGATGTGGAGAGATTCTTCTGGTGAGTGAAAAGGGTAAATCATGGACACTAGCTTTAAAACAAGATTTATGTGGATCTACTTACATCAGAGGAGGGTGGAGAGGTTTCTGTAGTGTCTACACTTTCAAACTAACCCAAAGAGGAAGAACTCCGGTTATTCGTTTGTCCTCCACAGACTCAGAATTAGAAGAAGACACCTTAGAAGGTGATGAGGTAGAGTGTCTTTCCACAGAACCGGAAAGTGATGAAGGGACCAAGACCAACTTCGGTGAGTTGTACCCTGTCTCTCTCTAGCTATTGATATGGAGATGTTTGTAATCCGTTTGACTGTTACATTACCACTTGGATTGATTTCTTCTTCTTTCAGAGAAGATTCAGAGGAAGAAGAATCTAAAAAGAGATGCAGAGTCTTCTTCACTAGATCACTTTTGTTATGTAGCTAATGTAACGCCTTCAAGCCTCCTAGAAGACAGACTGGTAACTACTCCTAATTTGAACCAAAAGCTCTCATTATAGTGTCTGAATTTGATCAAAACAATATTTTGTTATAATAAATTTTCAGAGTCTTCCAAAGAGTTTTGTAAGGAAAAATGGTCTAGACACAAGATGTGGAGAGATTTTTTTGATTAATGAAAAGGGTACTTCATGGACTTTAAATTTGAAAAGAAAGAATTCATGTGGAACTATGTATATCAGAGGAGGATGGAGACGCTTCTGTAGGGTCAATGGACTTAGAGCTGGAAGTTTCTTCACTTTCAAACTGATCCAAAGAGGAGGAAGTCCTGTTCTACGTTTGTCTTCACAATTCGAAAACAAGTTTGTGACATTAACTCTTAATCCCTCCAATCTCACAAGTAATACACTGGTTAGTATCATCAATCTAAGCCATTGGTGTTTTGACAATTGGTGTTTTAATTTTCTGTTGAGTTTTGAATCTTGTATTTGAATCTTTGTTGCAGTATCTTCCCATACACTTCACCAGGAGGCATGGCATTAATGAGAAAACTAAAATGACACTGTCGGACAAAAACAGTGTCAAGTGGTTTACGAATCTGCGGTCTGAGAAAATAATTGATAGAGTAAGATTGGTAGGAGGTTGGAAAGAGTTCTTCAAAGCTAACTGTGTGGATATGGGTGAATCTATCATTCTGAAGCTGATACGGGAAAGAGACAAAAGTTGTGTCCTTTAAGTTCTGGTCGAAGGTGAAGCAAGAGACCATATGAAATTGTGTCTGAGTGTAATGTTTAAGCTTTTTGTAAGTGGCCACTGCCCAAGACAAATTTAAGTGTCTATGTTTTCTTTTTATGTGAGATTTGTAATGATTGGCTTTAACTCAAGAAGTCCAATTGCCTACTTTGAGATTTGTGAATGTTAGACTAACTTTTATTCAAAATATTGATCGGTTAAATTTTAAATAATTTGAGATATTTTAGTTTTATAAAACTAGGAAAAATTAAAATGTTGATCGATTCAAAACTGCTACAAAAAATTCATATAAATATAAATATTTATAAAATAATTAAATCGTAATAACTATAATAATATGGTCCGTAATTTATATTATGGTCACAATATTATATTATTTTTTATTCATATGAATTATAATAACTAGTCAATAAAATTATGTTGTTATCTGAACTATACCTTTAATTTTGGATATAAGAATTTGGATCAGTTTGGTTATCAAATTTTGTATATATTCTTCCGGAATTGTACTATAGTTTTTCTTGTTTTAATTAGGCTAACTTTATATTAATTTTATTATTTCTATTTACTTTGGTTCTTAGTCTTAAATTTATAATATATATATATATATGAGTTAATATGTATTGTTTTGACAAAATTAAAAACAACTAAATGATCATAGTCTGAAGTTGCATAAGCAAACATAACTGATAATTTTTTGAAATCTCACGCACATATGAAAATCTACAAAATAAAAATTATATAATTGACTAATAAACCACAATTTTTTTGAATTATTTAAATATTTTGAATATTGTGGCTCGAATTCATTGGTTTTTATAATATTTTTGAGCGATATCAAATATTAGTTATATTTCAATCTGAACCAACTGAAATTAATCAAGCTAAACTTTACCCAAAAATTTGTAAACCTGAATGGTACTTATGAGAATGGTACAGAAATCTAAATCAACCTAACCGAACCGACACTACAAGAAAACATCGCTATTCTGAGGGACATACCGAGGGAAAATGAGTTCCTCGGAATTTTCTGAGGAAATACCGAGGAAATACCGAAGAAACTAAGAAATGGGGTTTCCTCGGAATTTCCTCGGAAATTTCCGAGGAAATTCCGAGGAAAACACATATCCTCGGTATATTCCGAGGGATTACCGAGGAAACCATGTCCGTCGGAAAAAACCGAGGGGGATTTTTAAAATTCCGACGACTTTTTGTAGCCGTTAAAGAGCCGTTAGAGAGTCGTTGGGGGATTCCGAGGAAGTGTCTGTTTTCCTCGGAATTTCCTCGGAATTTCCTCAGTATCTCGGCAGGATTTCATCTATAAATACAGCCACCCCTCTTCATCTTCATTCACTCCATTTCTTCTTCTTCCCTCCTACTATCACGAATTTGGTTTCAAAAAAACATGTCTTCTTCAAATTATTTTCGTTCTTGGATCGATCGATCTCATTTGGATCCGGACACGAGATTGCTTACGGAAGAATACCAACGAGGTATAACTGAATTCATGAGGTTAGTTCGCCGACAACCGGAAGCAGAAACAGGTAAGTTAAGATGTCCTTGCTCTAATTGTAAAAATAGAAAGGTTATTAAAGAGTGGGATGTTTGGACTCATCTATATTTGAGTGGGTTTACACGAAGTTACAAAATTTGGTATCATCATGGGGAAACTAATTATGAACTTGGTAGTACTAGCGAACCTCAGCCTGCGGTTACATTAGAAGAACCAATTAGAACGGATGTAGATTATGGTGTAGGTACTGAGCAGATGGTAAATGATCATTTTAGAGGGGAAGATTTACCCAATGCTGAAGCGCGGAGATTTTATGATATGTTGGATGCTGGAAAGCAACCATTGTACGAAGGTTGCAGAGATGGTCATTCAGCTTTATCATCTGCTACAAGACTGATGGGCATTAAAACAGATTATAACTTGGCTGAAGACTGTATGGATGCGATAGCTGATTTTGTTAAAGGTATTTTACCTGAGGATAATGTAGCTCCAGGTTCATACTATGAGGTTCAGAAACTCGTAGCTGGTGTTGGTTTATCTTATCAGATAATAGATGTATGCAGCGATAACTGCATGATTTATTGGAGGGCGGATGACCAGCGGATTAGATGCAAATTTTGTGGGAAGCCTCGTTATAAAGATACGAGTGGAAGAGTTCCAGTGCCATATAAAAGGATGTGGTATTTGCCTTTGACGGAAAGGTTGCAGAGGTTGTATCTTTCGGAACGCACAGCGCAACGAATGAGATGGCATGCGGAGCACTCAACAGATGGTGAGATTAGACATCCTTCAGATGCAAAAGCGTGGAAGCATTTCCAATCAAAGTATCCCGACTTTGCGTATGAGAGAAGAAATGTCTACCTTGGATTATGTACTGATGGTTTCAGCCCGTATGGGAAGAGTGGAAGACAATATTCTCTATGGCCAGTCATTGTTACACCATACAACTTACCCCCAAACTTGTGCTTGCGACGAGAGTTTCTGTTTCTCTTCATTCTCGTTCCCGGACCAGAGCATCCTAAGAGATCGCTTGATGTGTTTCTTCAGCCACTAATATATGAGTTGCAACAACTATGGGCTGAAGGTGCTGAAACATACGATATTTCGTGTAAAGAGAACTTTCAAATGCGGGCAGTACTAATGTGGACAATAAGTGATTTTCCAGCATATGGTATGTTATCTGGATGGACAACGCATGGGAGGCTATCATGTCCATATTGTCAAGATGACACAGATGCTTTCCAACTAAAGAACGGAAGAAAAACGTGTTGGTTTGACTGTCACAGACGATTCCTACCACCTGATCATCCATACCGTCGGAGTAAGACTTTGTTTAGGAAGAACAAGCAGGTGTTTGATGGTCCACCTGAGGAAGTTAGTGGGAAAGGTTTGAAGACACAACTAAGAGATTTTGGTGCAGCAAGGACGCCAGACGTCGGTGGACATGAGCAATTTCCGGTAGATGCTGTTGGAGAACTACATAACTGGCACAAAAAAAAGTATTTTTTGGGATCTGCCATACTGGGAGGATCATCTGCTAAGGCATAATTTAGATGTCATGCATATTGAGAAGAACTTTTTTGACAATCTCATGAACACGATCCTTAATGTTCAAGGTAAAACAAAGGATAATTTGAAGTCAAGACTGGATTTAGTCGATATATGTGCTCGTTCAGAACTTCATGTTGATGGGAATGGTAGGGCTCCTTTTCCCATATACCGACTTGATGCAGAGGGAAAAAATGCGTTCTTTGATTGGATTTCAAACGATGTGGAGTTTCCAGACGGTTACGCATCTAATTTGCGTAACTGTATCGACAGAAAGGAAGGAAAGTTTATTGGCTTGAAAAGTCACGATTGCCATGTGTTGATGGAGCGCCTCCTTCCGTTTGCCTTCAAAGAACTATTACCACGAAATGTTCATGAAGCAATTGCAGGGATAAGTGCTTTCTTCCGCGATTTATGCAGCAGATCAGTGACTTTTGAAGGTATTGAAAATCTGAAGACTAACATAGCCGTGATTCAGTGCAACCTTGAGAAGATATTTCCTCCCTCATTTTTTGATGTTATGGAGCATCTTGTTATTCACCTGGCAAGAGAATTGGAACTTGGTGGTCCTGTGCAGTATAGATGGATGTATCTATATGAGCGGTATATGTTCCATTTGAAGAAGATGGTGAAAAATTTAAGTAGGGTGGAAGGTTCTATAGTCGCACAGATGATCAATGAAGAAATTTTAAACTTTGCCGAGTACTACTTTCCAGCAGAAGTTCAGACCAAAAACAGAAGACCTGCTCGGTATGATGATAGAGGCCAACTGGCAACATATCATGTTAAGGTTCCAGATATTTTCACAGATGTTGGACGACTTAGCGGAAAACCAAAGGACCGTCGACTTACTGAGCAGGAGCGAAGTCATTTGCAAACATATTTGCTCACCAACTGCGAAGATGTTCTTCAATATGAGAGGTAAGTTTACTATCTTATAAATTTTTATTTTAACAAATTAACATTTATATCTTAATTAATTACATTATTGTCATCACATGTACAGGATTTTCATGGCAGAAAAGCGGTTGGAATATAGATACGCCACAGAGGAGGAACTAGAAGAAATGAAGCAGAGAGAATTTGCTGGATGGATGTTTACTTATGTGAGTGCCTTAAACAAATTAAAATATCATTTATCACATATTTATACAAATTAAAATATCATTTATCACATATTTATACTAATTCATTATATATGTGCTATTAATAGGTGTTTGCTGGTTTAGCCAGAGGTGAAACATTTGACGATTGGATACGCGAAATGGTGGTTGGACCAAACTATGTTGTGAAGTCATATCCGAGATTTTGTACTCGAGGATATGCATTCACAACTGAAAAGAGGAGACGTTCGCGTACGACCTATGATGCTGGCGTTTGTTCTGCATCAGGAGATGATGTATACTACGGACACATACATGAGATTATGGAAATCAAGTATTTGGGCATGCTTGGATTGCGCTGTACTGTTTTCTATTGTGATTGGCACGACAACACTCCAGATCGAGGTGTGAGAACAGATGCATTTAGTGTTACATCAGTACATTCGAGGCGAAAGCTGCAATATTATGATCCTTTCATTCTTGCTTCTCAGAAGATGTTGCCGATCAGGTAAGTAAATGTTAATTATTCAAAATGATTGATCATAATTTATACTTTTACTAATAATTTTTTAAATGTTACAGGTTTGTTATATCAAGTACCCCCGGGTAAGGAACAGAGATGATCCATGGGTTACTGTTACAAGACTCAACCCGAGAGGCCGAGTTCAGGGAAGTTCTGAGCTGGAAGACCCACTACAACCAATCACATCCGGCAACTTAATTGCAGCAGAAAATGTTGCTGAATTACGCCTTGTAGTCGATTTAACCGACTTCGCAGAGGAAGCCGTCGTTCACGCAGAGGATGAACCAGTTATTGGAGAGTTTCACCAAGATCCAGATTCAGATTCATCAGGTGATGATGACTCGGAAACAGACTAGTTTTTTTTTTTTTAATAGAAATACCGAGGAAATTCCGAGGGACTTTAGGTTTTCCTCGGAATTTCCTCGGAATTTACCTTCTCGATTTAGGGATTTGATTGTAAAGTACATTTCCTCGGAAATCCCTCGGAAAATTTCGAGGACATTCCGAGGAAGGTGTGGGTTTTCGGTATAAAACCCACAGTTCCTCGAAATTTCCTCGGAATTTTCTGAGGGATTTCCGAGGAAAGACATGGTTTTCAGTACTTCCTCGGAATTCCCTCGGAATTTTCTGAGGAAATTCCGAGGAGTTAAGGGTTTTAAACCGAAAACAACATTTTGCGAATTGAATAACACGTATATAACCTTCATTAAGTGTCATAACCAGATTATGAAGGCAAACTTTGGTGTTTTAGACGATAACAAACAGTTTCACGATTGCATGAATGAAAACCACACAACATAAGAGAAACACTTATACACTTTAATAAACGTTAAAGATGGTACTTACAATTAGTTTTGAAATTTTGTTATTTCATGGTTTATGATCACCTATACAAAGAATCCTCAATGGTATGCATTACATTTGTATAAGAAATGAAATACGGAAAAAAAAAATCGAGGTTTTGAAACCCCAAACCCTTTGTCCTCGGAATTCCCTCGGAATTTTCTGAGGAAATTCCGAGGAATGTCATGATTTTCAGTATTCCTCGGAATTTCCTCGGAATTTCTGAGGAAATTCCGAGGAACTAGGTTTTGAAACCCCAAACCCTTTGTCCTCGGAATTCCCTCGGAATTTTCTGAGGAAATTCCGAGGAATATCATGATTTTCAGTATTCCTCGGAATTGTCTGAGGAAATTCCGAGGAACTAGGGCTTTTCGCGAACCTCAAAGTGTGATATATTTAATGATTCCGACGGAATACCGACGACCCCGTGTCCGTCGGAATCGTTAAATATAAACCGAAACACTTTCTTCTTCTTCTCCGCCGCATCTGCAATCTCTCAATTCTCTCATCTCTCTCATCTCTCTCCGCCGGATCTCTCCATTCCGCCGCCTCATCTCTCTCCATTCCGACATACCTCCGCCTTATCTCCCACATCTCTTCTCCCTAACCGAAATCATGTAAGAATTATATAAAACCTTGTTTTTTCAATTTTTTGGGGTTTGTGAGATTAGATTTTCGGATTTTATGTTGTTTGTTAGAAAGTTTAGGATTGAATGGATAGTTTAAGTTAGGATTGTTGTTTTGATTGTTGTTTTATTTTTTAAAAAAAAAAAATTTTGTTTTGGTTAGAAATTAAAACGTTTTTGTATTTTTAAAACGTTTTTTTGATTTTTAAAAACTTTTTTCAATTTTTAAAAACGTTTTTCAAATTTCCAGTAATAAACTATATATAATAAAACGTTTTTAAAAAATTTTAAAAATATTTATAAACCATTTTCTATATTTATAAACGATTTATAATTTTTTATACATATATATATAAATCATTTATAATAACAATTTATAAAAATTTTATAATTTTTATATATTAAAACTATTTTTTAATTATTAAACTATTTTTTATATATTAGAACTATTTTTTATATATTAAAACTATTTTTAAATTATTAAACTATTTTTTCTATATTAAAATTAATTTTTTATATATTAAAACTATTTTTTATATATTAAAACTATTTTTTTTTAATTATTTTTTTTGGTTATGAAAATGTTTTTTGTATATAAAATCTATTTTTGTATTATACAATTTTTTAATATATATATATACATGTCTTATGTTGATGATCAGAGCCGGTCTCGACAGCGTCGTGGTCGTGGTGGTTCGGGAAGCCACTCCATTCAGGGTTCCGCATCGTCGCCCCACAGCTCCTACCATACATCTCCCTCTCCATTTCCCTCTCCTGCTCCTCCCGCTGCCGTTGCTGCACCCGCTCCTGCTCCTGCTCCTGCTCCTGCTCCTGAGGGTCCTCCGGGAGTGATGAAAGTTGCGGAGTTTGTTCGACAGCCCGGTCGTGACCATCTTCCCTATCTCACTCCGTATCCACGTGGACATGGTCAAACATGGTAATTAAAACTATTTTTTCATTAAAATTTGATTCCTTTTTAATAATTTGTTCTTTTTATTAGGTTCAACCGATCCTCGAACGGGATCAGCGCATGGATCAACCGTATGATGTACTCGGCCCTCGACAAGGGACATCCGACTTTCACCGACTTCCCTACCGACAAGCAGCATCTGTGGTTTCAACAGTTTGCGGTAAGTATTCTAATTTGTTACTTATATTTTTAATCTTTAATATAAATTTTCTACTAATTGTGTTTTATTTTCAGCAAGAATTCAACTGGAATGCCGATGATACGTTGTATATCTATCACCACTTCGTCTATAAAGTTATGGACAACTATGTGAAGCAGATCCATGAGTGGAAGAAGAAGTGGGAAATAAACAAGGTTTGTTTTTATTTATTAAACAATTTTTTAATTTATTAAAATATTTTTTAATTTATTTAACAATTTTTTTTAATTAAAAGGTCCCAAAGTCGATGAACCCCACGGTCTGGTTGGAGTTGGGTGTGCACTGGAGTAAGGATGAGACGAAATCAACTTCTTCCACCAACTCCACCAACCGCATGAGCGAACGTAAAGGGAAGGGCGTCTTCAGGCATAACTTGGGTGCTCAATCTATTGCCACTCTGGGGGATCGCATGGTAAGCTACTCGCTTTTTATTCTATTATTTAAGTTTTAAAATTTTTTTTTTGTGCATTTCTTCTAATTACTAATGTTTGTTTAATTTATGTTTTTTCAAGGCGGAAGAAAATGAGGGCGAGCCGGTTGATGATCTCGCCCTAATGAAGAGGGCGTATACCAACAAGAAGACCGGCCAGATTGATGATGGTGTTGTGAGGGATGTGGTCACCCTCATCGACACTCAGGTGGAAGACGAAGTGTCTCAGCTTCAAACCGAGGATGACGATTCGACGGGTTCGACCTACTTGCCTCGGGTTCGGATCAACGAAATCGTTGAATCGGTAAGTTTTTTTTTTTTAAGTTCAATTCAGATTTTCTATTATTTAAAGTTTTTTCATCTTTTCTATTATTTAAATTTGACACTTTTCTATTTCAGTCGGTCCCGGTCAGTTCCGTCTTCTGCTGCACCACCGCCCTTTGTTGATCCAGAAGCACTTATGGGTCAGTTGCAGGACAAGGATGATCGCATATCTGCGTTGGAGACCCAGATGGCGACTCAACAGGCGAGATTTGAGGCACAGAGGAAGCTGAACGAGCAAATGATGGAGATGATGAGGAGGTTGCACCCGAATGAGGTGTTCCCGAACATGCCAGACCCGAACACCCAAAACCCGTAGTTTTTTTTTTCAAAAACTCGGAATGTTTTATTTTTATTTGTACTACTTTGAATTTTATATAATATGTTTTCTATTTTAATTTTAATTTTATATTTTCGAATTTAAATTTCAAAAAAAATAATTTTTAAAAAAAAATAAATTTTTTTAAAAAAATTAATTTTTTGGATATTCCGAGGAAGATTTCCCTCGGAATATTCCGACGATCATAGTCGTCGGAATATACCGAGGAAGCTTGTCCTCGGAAATTTCCGAGGAAGTTTTCTCTCGGTATATGCCGACGACGGCGATCGTCGGAATATACCGAGGGAGCCCGTCCTCGGAATTTTCCGAGGGCTAGCTTCCTCGGTATTATTCGTCGGAACTTCCGAGGATTTGTCCTTCGGAAGTGTCCTCGGTATATACCGAGGGAGAACTTCCTCGGTATTTTCCGACGATATTTCCGAAGAACAGTTGTCCTCAAAGTTTCCTCGGAATTTTGTTTTCTCGGAATTTCGTCAGAAAATTCCGAGAAAATTCCGAGGAATTTTTTCCGAGGACATATTTCCTCGGTATGTCGTCGGAATACGGTTATTCCGACGACATACCGATGATTTTAGTCCTCGATATGAGCCTGTTTTTTTGTAGTGCGAGAGAAACGTTTGTGAAGCGAATGGCCTAAAGTTAGGAGAAGCTTTCAATTTGGAGTTCATCAATGAACATGACAAAGCAGCTCCTGTCTTTAAGTTATGTTCTCAGGACACTAATAAATGCAAATATGTTAGCTAGAAACAGAAATATGTAAAGTGGAGAGCCCAGAGCTAAGTGAAAAGAAGAAGCTCTACAATAAATAAGAGTATTAAAGATCCCTTGTTTGACTTTAACCAACCAAAAAGAAAGAAGCCTACAATAAATGATCGCTGGCTTGAAGTTGGGGGTTATTACACTATTTTCTCCAAGAATTGAAGCCTATTGTTCGAGGAGACTCAGAGCTTCTGAAGTTTATGAAGATGGCGAATAAACGTTTCTTCAAGCCTCTTCTTCCTGGCTTCCAAAGCAACTTGGTACTTTCTCTCTTTCCCTTTTTCTATATCTGTCTATGTCTCTTAAAAAAGCTAAACTGAGAGATAGTTTTGGTTTTGTAACTGCATGTTGCTTCAGACAATTCCTGTAGCCTTCCTGGAGTATATAGAAGGAACAAATGAGCACCATAGGGGGAAGCTAAGATCAGACGTGTCAAAGATAACCTGGGAAGTGAAAATAGAAGATGGCCAGAAACTCACTGCAGGTTGGAAAGAGTTCGCTCTTGCACACGATCTTCGTATCGGTGACATACTCATTTTCAGACAAGAGAAAGACATGGCTTTCCACGTGACACTCTTGGGACCCAGTGGCTGTGAGATACAATATGAGTCGTGTTCAGAAGAAGAGAGCAACCTCGGTGAGTTGTGTTCTGTCTCTGTCTAAAACTCTGAATCTCAGACTGGCTTTCAAGAAAGGTGCTCAAGTGCTCAACTAACAAAGTTTAAACTGTAATATGAATGTGGAAGCAGAGAGAATCAGTTTTGACTATTTGCATGTGAGATTTATTATTTTCTTTTTTTCAGGGAAGATTCCACAGAAAAAGAATCGAAAAAGAGAAGAAGAGTCTTCTTCACTAGATCCCTCATGTTTTTTGGCTAATATCTGGCCTTCGTCCTTACGTTATGACACATTGGTATATTCTACTCTTATGTTGTATTAAAACTAAGGTATGGTATATATCTTGTATTGTAATGTATTTTCAGAACCTTCCAAAGAGTTTTGTGAGGGCAAATGGTCTAGAGACAAGCTGTGGAGGAGAGATTGTTCTGATGAATGAAAAAGGCACATCATGGACTTTAGCTTTAAACCAAAAGCTATGTGGAGTAACTTACATCAGACGAGGGTGGAGAAGTTTCTGTAGTGCCAATGGGCTTAAAACTGGAGGTCTCTACACTTTCAAACTAATCCAAAGAGGGAGAACTCCCATTCTTCGTTTGTCCTCCAAAGATTCAGAGTCAGAAGAGAGAAACTTCGGTGAGTTGTGTTCTTTTCTTTGTCATACTAATGGTGCTCGTTTTGGAACATGGATCTTTTCTTTGTCACACTACCACTTGAATTTGTTTTGTTTTTAGAGAAGATTCAGAGGAAGAAAGCAGAGTCTTCTTCACTAGATCCCTCTTGTTTTGTGGCTAATATCTCGCGTGCAACCCTATGTTATGACACACTGGTATTCTTCTACTCTTTAATTTTGAATTATAAGTATACTATGATGTGAATTAGATTGAACTCATGTTGTATATATTATAAATGAATTTTCAGTATCTTCCAGTGAAATTTTCAAGGGAAAATGGTCTAGACACCAGATGTGGAGAGATTGTTCTGATGAATGAGAAGGGTAGAACATGGAAGCTAAAGCTGAAACGAAAGAGATCATGTGGAACTATGTATATCACACGAGGGTGGAGAAGTTTCTGTAGTGCAAATGGACTTAGAGCTGGAAGTTCTTTCACTTTCAAACTGATCAAAAAAGGAGGAACTCTGGTTCTACGTTTGTCCCCTAAAGAGAGAGAAGAAGATTGCTCATCAGAAGCTAATGAGGTGGAGTCTCTTTCCACAGAAACAGAAAGCGATGAAGAGAGCAGCCAAGATGATAGAAAAATCAAGAAACATAGATCCACATGGAAAGCTTCATCATCACAGTCCCAAAACCGATTAGTGACGCTAACGCTTAGACCTTTCAATCTTGAAAAGTATTCACTGGTTAGTGTCATCACTTGAAGCACTTTGTCGTTTTATGTTCTGTTCAGTCCTGAATCCTTTATTTTGGAACCTTTGTTGCAGTTTCTTCCCTTACGCTTCGCCAGGTGGCATGGCATCAATGATGAAACTAAAATGACACTGTTGGACAAAAACGGTGTCAAGTGGTCGACGGATCTGCGGTCTGGAAAAACTAATAATGATAAAATAAGATTGGTAGGAGGTTGGCAAGAGTTCTTCAAAGCTAACTGTGTGGAGATAGGTGAATCGATCATGTTAAAGCTGATATGGGAAGGAGACGAAAGTTGTGTCCTCAAGTTCTGCTCTAAGGTTGAAGCATGAGACCATATGAAACTGTATCTGTGTACTTGTTTTAGCTTTTTTAAGTTCCCAGGACGAATTAAAATGAATCAACGTTTGGCCTTTTGTAGTTTTGGATTTGTGGATGTATTTTATGTCAACGGGATATGTGAATGTTATTTTACCTTTAGTAGAAAAATACTCAAACATCACACAAAATAACAACACCAAAGAGAGCACTAAAGTAACAAGGCATTGAGATAAAAGGTATCAAAAATCATATTCTAACTTTCATAGCTTAGTTTCTCAGAGGTTATCTATGTTTAAGAAAGGGTTCATTCCTAGGTGTTCATGTACTGTGGTAGATTTAGCTCCTTAATGCGTTTCTTGTGGTTGGATCACGAATTGTCAAGTTTCCCGGGTAAACCATCACTATATGATACAAGTTACAACATTCCAGCCAAACAAATGTATAAGATACCGAGATCTTCCTGATGTCAAGGACATTGTCAATGGTTAGCACACACTAATGAGGGTTACATGCCTGTGCGTCCTAAATCAAGTGTTATTCCCATCAACAGACAAAGAAGAAAAGAAACAAATTGTGATTTGAATGGAAACAAGATTACCCGAAAAGTACGCCTTCATGCTAGATATACAATGTGCTAAATAAAGAATGAAACAACCAAAAAACGAATTACGATCCACCATTGATAGACTCACAATACCTAATACGCCAAAGTTGCAACATTTATATGAACACTTACTTTTTCATCTATTTAAATAACAGATTTCCAACAATCTATTTTCCTCATACATGCAAATCTAAGGGAAAATACGAGTACTGTTATGATCAAAAAGACAAAAGCTTGATGAAGTCTATCAATAGCAAAACAATGCTCCTGGATACTCTTATCAATGATTGGATTCAAATGGATCTCCTGTTTGAGATTCTGTTAAAACCCGAATCAATTTCAAATTAAAAAGGATCAAAAGAATCCATAACGAATCTCAAGCAGCAACCAAAGTTTGTCCTACTCGATGAAGCTGGTCAATCGAAAATCTCAGGAATATCTGATAACCAAAGTGATAAAATCTTCTGTGCCAAAGCCCAAAGGAATTTCAATCTCAACGATATCATCAATAGTTGTATTCATTCTGCTAAAAACTTTCTATCATATTCTTCCCCAAAAAATATCCCACCCAGATCAACCAACTAAAAGCCTGTTAAGAAGAAAATTTGCTCTGTTTCATGAGAAAACCGACAAGTTAGATATACACCTGAGGCCACCCTAAAGTATTCTCAGAGATTAGCCAACGAGCAACATAACGTATACATTCAAGAATGGAACGGTCATAAAGAAGAAAAACAAACCAAACATCAAAACTCAAAAGTTGTAAAGGGGGTCATCAGATAGGAGCGAAAGACTATTGCTACAGTTATGTAATCATGGAGATTATATCATCTGAACTATGCATTATTATTCTTCACTTGACCCTTTTTAAGTAATAAAAAACAAAAAACGCAGGAGTTAATAGATCGGCCTCATTAAGATGATTAGGCTTATCAACACGGATTAATTTAGACATATGCTTGTCTTAATCGATTTAATCATCGGCCGATGCTAATAGGATGAACAATTAAAAAAAGAACAAAGGACTCAGTATATAACAGGATGGTCGGCAAATAGACCTTTTAAGGCCGATATTATGACGAACGAGACCTTTATCAATCATCACTGTCCTCTGAAAACTAAATCAATCTAACAAAACAAAAACAAATATACTGGGAAGAAATCTCAGTAAAGCCAGCGTTTTTCACATCAAAGTAATTAAAACTCAGACGGTAATTCCATATTTTTTGCAATAATCATCATCGATTCCTTCCCATTAATCAGCTTTTAAAAACATCAAATATTTATTTAAAATGTAATCGCCGGAATGGCTCCGTAGATCACAATAGAATCAAGATCCACAGGTTCCTATCAGAAAAGCGAAACACAAACATCTGTTTATGTCCAATGTAGCATCGACGATCACAGCCAAGAATAGCTATCGTCGACGTGGCATCGGACAATTTTCACCAAAAATCAGAACAAAAAACACCTCTGAAACAGAAACAGTAGGATCCGAGTATGGAAAAACTGAACGAAAGATGTAGAAATCACACCGGATGCAATCCTCGTTCAGCCCGCCGCTGAGAGTTTGATGTAGACGTTAATGAAGAGTATGAAGATATTAAAACCAGAACGAGAGGTTCGATTTATATATAGTGTATGACGCGGCACAACAACACAAAACCCTAATACATAGCTTAGTTATAATTTTGTTTTATTTTAATGTTTCATTTGTAAATATTTTTATCTTGAGAGATTTACCCTACAGGTCCCTTTTTGAGTTTGTGTATCATTGTAATTGTAAGTCACTTTGTTATACTGAGATACTTTTTGTGCATAATAACTTAAGTTGCTCCTGAAAAAATGTAACTGATTACTTTTTTTTAAGTTACAATTATTTTGTGGTTGTGAATTTGAATTTTGAAATAATTGATTGAGTGGTGGACCCAAAACAGAATATAAACTCGATTTTATAATTGGAAAAGTATTTTCCCCCTTGCCTTCTTTTCCAAACAGTTTGGTTTCATATTTAATTTTTTGAGAAAAAAAAGAAAAAGAAAAAAATAGTAGGAGGCGAAGAACAACCGACGACAGCAATTCTGGGTTTTGGACAGCGAAGGTGACGATGACGACGAGACGTAAATGTCCTGGTCTTCATGATCGGAATCGGGGTTGCAAACAATCACTGGAGACCAACAGTTCTCAATATCAAAGATCGGCATATCCAAAGGCCGATTTCCTACTTTTGCACATATGGTCCCTCATATTTTCATGTTTTTGGTTTTGACCCTAAAGTTTCTGAATAGGAGTTATTAACCTTTTGAATTTACGCCAAAACTTGTAATTATATACATAAGTCTTCGCTTTATTCAGACCAATCTTCATCAGTAGATAGCAGACACTGAAAATAATTTACAATTGCAAATTTGTTAACATCAAGCTTATGTGCATTCAATATCCATGTGTACACTTATGTGTATTCAATATCCATGTGTACATTAGTGTGAGTGTACATATATTAAACGACTGACATGATATCTTTATACATGTTATTTGACAATATTCGTTAATATAATTTGAATATTATCTACATTTTTGATAAATTCGACTATAGAGAAAAAAGAAAAGCACCAAATATCAGATTTTAAATTATCCACTCAAACTTATGTTACCTTAATTGAACACATATATGTTCGAGGCCGGTTAGGTATGAGTATGGTTATTTTGTTGTAATTTTATGTGGATGATACTTTGACATGTTTTTGGATCTTTTTGGTATATAATGTGAATTAACATAATGAATTTTTATTCACGTTACAATGTATCAAGCTACCCATGTTTCAAGGTATACACTTGTACCAGGCTATCAAGTGTCAAGGGTATATACTTGTACAACAAATATTTTAGAAAATATGCTTTGTTTTGGATACATATAAGGAAGGGTGTACGATTTGGTTATGTACACCATGTAAGGTGTACAAGTGTACACAATTTAAAGTGTACATGTGTACACATAGGAGAAGCTTGTCCATACGGGGAGTGTACACAGAATGTAACACATTCTTTTGCGTCTTCGTGTACACATATTTGAACAAATAAATATAAATTACATTACGTTGATTTTGATTACGTTGATGTCGTATATGTCTACAAATACAAATGTAAGTTTAAAAGAGGTTATAGAAATACTAAGTGAGTATAACAACAAATCAGAATTAGGTGTAAAAATATACATTATGAATTTTATGCACACAAAGACATACTATAAACGAAGGATGTTTTAAACGACATGCCAATGTTATTTTCTGATTGTTAAAAAACCGTTGGAAACGTAATGCATCTCAAAACATATGAAAGTATAACAAAAAAAAAAATGAAAGACTACCATGTACACTAAAGATCGATATCTACATGTATACTAAGGTTTTTGTCCACATGTACATGATATCAAAATATACACGAGAATCATTTTTGGTTTATTCCGTGATTTCAAATTCTTTCTCGGTGTCCTCTGCAGCTGTCTTGGGAGTAACTTTAACCTTTGGTTTTTCAGTCCATGCTCACCTCAACGACATCTCTCCCAATTCTCACTGCTTATAGCTATCTATTATCCACCAAAAACAGAGAAAAACCCCATTTTAGTAAAGACTGAATTCAAATTGAAAGATTTTAACAATATCTACACTAGTCCTTTAACTTCCACTCCACTTTAGCGATAAAAACAAAATCTCATATCTCAAAGTTATATTGTAAGGAGAAAGGATTGGTTCAAAGTTAAAACAATTATGAATCTGGCAGAAAGACAAAATCATTCAAATGTGAAATAATATGTACTAACAATCTAGCTGGCGAAAAAACAAACTTAAAATTTAGAAAGAGAATGTTCTTATAAGTTTTGTAAATGATGAAGAAAAATTCTTGTGCAGTACCTCGATCCCCTCTTTTAGATGACCCATGAGAATTTAAACAAGACC
This sequence comes from Brassica juncea, assembly GCA_018703725.1. NCBI lineage: Eukaryota > Viridiplantae > Streptophyta > Magnoliopsida > Brassicales > Brassicaceae > Brassica > Brassica juncea. The sequence continues at coordinate 46,340,481 of CM031935.1, read as the reverse complement.
ATGAGAATGTAAATCAGAACGGTGGCAGAACCGCCATAAACCGCTAGAAAATGGTGGCAGAGGCGCCGAAAAATGGACACCATAGAATGGTAGTGGAAAATTCAGAGTGGTGGCAAAGACACCGGAGAACCATGGCGGAAGCGGTGAAGACGGTGGAGGAAACGCCAGAGAATAGATGAACTTGACATGTATGCATTTAATTAGAGTTAACAAACTAACCCAAATTTAGATGTAATAATCAAGGTAAGTAATGGCAATATTTTCAACAAAAAAATCTGTGAAAATGAAGAAAAAACTGACGAAGAAATGAAGAAGGAGGTGAGATAATGTCAACAAAATAATTAATTTTGGCTATGGGATATAAGACCATGTCCATCCATAAGAGACTATGAAGGGCTCTTAAGAATAATTAAAGAGTTAATTTAGTGATTTGAAAGATTAAGAACTTTTGTTAGTTTAATTAAATTTTCCCTCCTCCAATGGGAGAACCTCAATGGGGTTCCTAAAACTTTTTTTTTTCTTAAATGTTAAATGATATGATTTTAAGATGAAACAAAAGAGAGGAGTGAGTGAATGAAATTACCATCTCTCCAATAGAAGTTGAGGCAACACAGAAATGTATCACAGCACTAAGAAATCATTATTGGAAAAAACAGAAGACTTGTTAACAACTTGTAGCAAACATTTTGGCCAGAACAACAAAGGCTCATGTGTTTTTATATATAGGATACAGTAACAACTAGCAAGTGACTTCCACAACACTAGAGCAGCGCAGAGATGTATAGCAAAAAGCTCAGAATGAGACTGAAGAAAGAAGAGAGAGGACGTTAGTAGTCATACGCAGATTTGAAAGGTGCACTCAGCAGGAGGAACTTTATCTCCATTGCTCAACCAACCACCGTGCAACTTCTTGTATACCTCATTGATCTTTCCTTGCTTTTCACATAAAAAATGTCTCGCTGAAAACAAAACCATTGCAGTGTTGACAATGCTATACTACTACAAATGTCTCAAGCTGTATAAGAACGTACAAGAACACAAGTATTAGAGACAGATGAACTGAAAAAAAAAAAAACCTTTAACATAAGTGCATGTTCCAAGACCATCAGCAGCTTTCCCAGATTTGCCTTTACCCTTAGAGGACGCTTCATCACTGCCACCAGCTTGCTTTCCCTTACCCTTTCTACCAGCTTTAGCGTCTTTCCCCATCTACCAAACTCTGCAATAAACAACCCAGTATTAGCGTTACTACCATCTGGGTTTTGAAAATCACACACGTCTTGTAAAACCCTGAAGCAACACACACTAGAGATTCAGCGTTGATCGTATCCAAATGCAAGTGACTTGAATGTTTACAGGACACAGATATCTAATTAGTGAGAACTTGCTAAAAGGATGAACCTTTGGCGCATCAAATCAAACACTTGGTAATGTCAGATCCATCAAGTTCAGAATGATCACATCACAACAAAGATTTCAGATTAAATACGAGGCCAAGTAGAATCGGTGGATTAAACGATAGAAATTATATCCCGAAACGAAAGAACGAAACCCATTATATAATAAGCCAACATCATCATCAAAACCAAATTTTAATTCCAATGAGATTCACAAGCTTCAAACCAACAGAAAAAAAAGCAAGGATTTGGAGAAGGAGAGGAACGACGGACAATGAAGGCACGTATGGGGTGTTTAGTGATTCCAAAACCCCTTATTTTGGCACCGGTTCTCTTGATTTACCCCTTTTTACATTTATTTTTTTTTGTTTTTTTTCTAAGAACCACCTCTTAGAACCTCCGTTGGAGGTGGTCTAAGAGACAAAACAGATATGTGTCTTGTCAAAATCTGTTTAATAGATCTTGACCATCAAAGAGTAAATAAAATCAACGATTGAGAAAAAAGCCCGCCACTTACAAAGATTATTTAAATTTAGTTAGAGAAATCTGTTTTGTACAAGCAACTAGCTTAGTTAGAAAATAGATGTAGTTCAAAAAAAGTGTCTTAGTAGACACAAGTGTCTTAGAATGTAATATATAAGATAGAATGTGATCTATGGTGTAAATTTCTCTTTTATCTTTTACCTTCTTCGACACACATATCTTTTCTATTGGAAAAAAATACCACTTTTATCTACCATAAAAAAGGTCATACTAATTCTATATCATTAATTATATTTATTTGATTTTTTATATTAATTTACTAATCTTAATATTTATAAAAATATAAATAAATCAAATTTAACTGTAAATTTAAAATTTTTCTTTTAGGTATAACAAAATCTATTGAGAAGAAAATTTAACAAAATCTTAATAAAACTTTAAAATATATTTTTAATTAATTTTTTAATACTAATTTCGTAATTAGTAATTTAGTGTTATTATAAACTAATTTCAAATAATTATTATAGACCAACAATTAAATTATATACTATTTTAAAAAATATTATAATTATAGTCTATATTATATTAAAATAGAAGTAAAATATGAATTAAATATGAAAATTAATTCAAATTGGTAAAGTAAAATATTTTAAAATTTACTTTCATTTAAAAAAACAAATATATTCATTCACCATTTAAAAGATCAACATATCATTCACCCTATAAAAGGACTAAAATTCGTAAATTATGTAATATTTCTATTCAAACAAATAAATTTGTTAAAATATTTTAAATTTTTATATCTACTACTATATGTTATCTATTTATTTATTTTGGAAAAAATATATATTATATAAATTGATAATATATAAAATATAATAGTATATAACTAACCTTTAGTTTAAGTGTTATTTACAAAATATGCTATTTGAAACATTTTAAATTTTTAACAATCATTAAAGATAATAATAAGAAATCAAATTTAAATATTAGAATAATTTTTATTTGTAACTATAGAAAATATGTTGAGAAAAAATTTGAAAAATGTTACCAAAAATATCAGTTTTCAATAAAATAATGCATTAGTTTAGTAACAAAAATCAAGTCATATAATTTCCAAGCTCAAAAATAGATTTGTCAAAACTAAATCATTCCATATTTGTTTAAATTGTTTTATTCTATTAATTCTGGAAATATTAAAAAATGTATTTAAAAAAGTTGTTTATTAATAATAGTCTCTTCCACTTCCACATTAGTTTCTTAGGATTCTTGGAGTTTGCCGACATTTTACTAGATGAATCTGATTTTGAAAATGAGCTACTAAATGATTAGTTTATTCTATTGCTGCCTAGTATTTTTATCAAGTGTATTTTTAATCTTAAAACTTATACTTCAGATTTTAGTATTTTAACTTATAGATATATTTATATTTTCTTATATTTTAGTTGTCGTTTCTATGCCTTACCCGTATCTTAAATTTTCAAATTTGATGTTCCCCGTCCCCGTTCACGTCCCCATTTCTTGTACCCATTCCTGTCTCAGGGCTTCTTAGGAAATGACTTTCTTCAGATCTTGACTTCCAGTTGTGTAGTCTGAAATTTTGCTTCTACATAGTCACCAGATCAAAAAAGTTGTTTTCTGTTTCCTTCCAATATAACCCTTCTTGTTACCCTTCCAATATGAGAGACCTGTTATTGTCCTTTAAACATTCTACTATGCCATACTCAAGACAACTCCTATTCTTGCATTTGACTCTGTTAGTAACTTAATATAAACAGAAACTAGTGTTCCACATGATCCCCAGTGATAATCGGAACAACATGAGTAAAGTTTTTTTAAAACTTCAGCTCATACATGCTTGTTCTAATACTTCAGATCACTCCTAGATTTTCAAGTCAAATCTCACTTTTGCATGTAGAATTCACAAGTCTTCCTCTGAAACCAAACCCTTTAATGAATATACAAAATAAGAAAAACTAGATTTTTACCCGCGCTCGAGCATGGAATTTTACTTTATTATAGATCATTTGTGTAATACTTAGATTATAAGTCTTTTGAACTTAAAATTGACATAATTATAAATGTTAATTTTCCGTCAGGCATTAATATTTAATGCTCTGTTGTGAAATATGTGTGTTTACTGCTCATACAAAATATTCAAATTACTTGTTTTGTTTTTGTTTTGAAACCATATATGCTTAATGCTTATAAGTAGTAACACCTTTGATTAGATTTAGGTCTTTTTTACAAAGCTTGGTAACACCTTTCATTATAGATCTCGATTCTTTTATACAACACCTAGCTTCATCTTTTGATTGTAGACTATTTTAAAGAATCCAAACGATTATCTTCAAAGCTACTAAACTCATTTCATAATCATAAGAATGATATTTTACATGGTAGGTTTTTGGTAGGGCTGGAAAAAAAATCTGAAAATCTGAACCAAATTCCGAAGAAAAGGTAGTACTAAACCTGAACCGAGATTGGTTAAATATCTGAATGGGTTCAAAATTTGGTATCTAAAGAACCGAAACCGATATTTTGGGTGTCTGAATATATCCAAATCATTTTTACCTAAATATTTTAGCTATTTTTAGATTTAGTATAAAAATATCTAAAATGTATAAGATATTTTAATTTTTTCTAAAATATTTGAAAATATATTCAAATAGTCAAAAGTAAATATTTAAAATAGCTAAATAATATTCAAAACAACAAAAATACTTAAGATATACATTGATTCTCCATCTAAATATTCAAGCCAACCCAATTTATATGTTAAGTTTAGGTATTTTTGGCATACACTTTTCAAACTTATATCTTATATATTATTTTTATTTATAGATTTTGAGAGCTGTCAAAAACATTTTTTATAGATTTTGAGAAATTTAAACTATATACTAATTTAAAAAAATTAAAAGTAATTTAAATGGGTTATCCAAGTCCGAACCGAACCCACAAAAATCCTAACCAAATTTTCTAATACCTGAATAGGGCTAAAATTTTTAACCCCAAAATCTCGAATAAATCTGAACCGAACCCGAATAAGTGCTCGAACGCCTACCCCTAGTTTGTGGTGTTGTTGTGATTAGAAATGATCACAAGTAGTATCTATATATATATATAGAGTTTTGGTTAGGTTTGATCTTTAATTTAAGGATCCCTAAAATAATGGAAAATATTTCTTAATTTACACTTATCAACAAAAACCATAAGTGATTTTAAAAAAATATACTTTATTATTCATTTTCTGAAACCGTTTTATATTATAAACTATGATTTCGATTTGTTTTGTTTGAATTCAGTGATTTTTAATACAATTTAGTTTTTTTTATTACATTGATAATCTAATTATAGAAGCAAAGAGTATAAGACATATTGATGTTCTTCGTATGCTGATGTTTGCAAGAGATCAGAGTCAACCAAATTAGAAGAAAAAGTATAAAAGTCGCCAAGTATTATTTATACGGTCCAATAATAGTTATTGTATAGATACGGATCCGCGCTAAGCGGATAATGTTACGCCTAATTTTTATTAAATTCAGATTATACCATGTGACTAGGTGGTAACCTGCGCCCTGCGCAGGATGAATTGACTAAAAAAAATTGTAATATTTAATCTTATAAATTTTATTTTAATCTTCGCATAGGTTTTTTGGTTTCAAGTTAGCGATGGAATTCTAGTATTCATTGTTAAGAATTTTATAGGTTGTGATACGTTAGATGAAACCTGTATATGGTATATATAGTATAAAATTTTAGGGTTTAAGGCACACTGATTGAGTCAATCAAATATAATGCACTGCAAGATTAATGGCATAAAAACCTACAATTTTGTGTATAATTTGTAAACTGTCATGATAATTGTGTATAAATTATTAGTAACTTTCCTATATTAACCAAAAAGGGATTGTGTTCTGGTGATTGCGTATATCAGTTTTTATAATATTTCTATTGCATAGGTTACGCTTAAATGTAAAATTAGCAAAAAAAAAAAGTTCATCACTGACTTTGACTGAATTATCCCCTTATTATTAATCAAGAAGCAATTAAGAAGAGTAACCTTCAAAAGGTAAATTATTTACAAGTATGCCATTTATGATGATGTGTCGCTTTGATATTCATTCTCAGCCTTCTATTATGATAACCCTTGCTAGACTAGACTATTTACGAGATATGCCACTGGTCCAACTCTCATATATTACATTCTATTGCATCATATTATTTAGGTAACGTAGCTAAATTCATTTAATAAGGCCGTATATTATCAACTTAAGTTTTATATGGTCATATTCACAACATAAGACTATCACGAAAAAATATTTGTCACATTATACTATTTTGTTATTTTGAATACAGGAAAATACAAAATAATGTATATGTTATGATTCTCTACATACAATTTTTTTTTTTGATTATCTCCCCCTATTGCGACAACATATGGACAACCATTTTGATACATATAGTTCTTTTTTGGATTTTTTTTTACATTTTGGAATTCAAGAGAAGATAGACAACGAATGTGTTATCTTTTTCTAAAAAAATGAGAGATCGTAATTTATATTACAAAATAGGTTTCGATTTTTATGATAATTTTTATCTTAAAAGTTGAATATGTAATAATTTATTTGAATAAAATTCGTTACTACATGTGAATCTTGACATTGCCAAACTTCGTGAATGATTTTGTTTCCTAATATGATTGGTTTACAGAAAGATTAAATAATATAATGACAATCGCTACTTACTGTCCTGATGTCAGGTAATTTTCAAAAAAAATACAATACAAAAATTCATCAATCACGCAATCGTCTCTACCTATAAAGCTGTCATAATGTTTACTATTTATTGCATGATTTAATCAAATATTACGTAACTATATAATTAACATTAAGTATAGAGACTGCACCTCCCTTATTCGCGATTATAGCTCATTTGATTAATTTTTTTCGTTTTTTTCCTAATATTTCGTTTTTATTTCCTATTATAGATCCTTACTAAAAATTGCGATAATTATTTGAATCGCGGATTTATGATTATCATCAAAATCTAACACTAATCTGATTACCAATGTTTTTGTTTTTTTTTTGTTTCCTAATATTTCGTTTTTGTTACCTATTATAGATCCTTACTAAAAATTATGATAATTATTTGAATCGCGGATTTATGATTATCATCACTTACATTCATTGATATTTGGTATCATAATCTCATGTGATTTAAAACATTATAAATTTTTCTTTCCTTTCTCTTTTTCTTTTTCTATCGTATAATATATAATGTTTGGAGATATTGAGTCATTGAAAAAAAGAAAGGACAGAAAAAGAAATGCTATGAATCGAGAATAATGCTATGAATCAATCAAAAAATCATGACTAAATCGAATAAGATCATAATCTATGAAATGCTATGAATCAATCAAAAAATCATGGTATAAGATGATCGAGAATAATGCTATGAATCTGATTGCTATAATCTGACTTGCCATTATGATTCCACCCTTTTGGATTGTTATAATTGCATGACTAAATCAAATAAGATCATAATCTCATCGCATAGTCATAAATTATGCAAATTTTGATCCTCGACTTTCCTATTTATAGGTCAATCGCGTATATATTGATGCAAAACATAAATGTACGTCCATGATTTTATGATTGACGTATTTGACTACTAAATTCGTGCCTATAATGTATTAAACATTGATTGACAATTCAGCAATTTGTTATTTACTGCCTAAGATTGCGCATTGAGCCTAAGATTGCGAATCAAATTATATATATGTAGAAGAGAAAATTCTAAATTAACATGGTAACGGCTAATATACGTTATGGATTATTATTAAGTAAAGTAGTAATAAATCACTAGATCGATCAAGACAATCATCTAAATGCATATTCATACAAATAAATATTAAATCATATCTATACGTATAATCTTAGTCAGCAATTTGTTATTTACTGCCTAAGATTGCGCATCGAGCCGATTTATATATGACAAATAATACTAATATATAAATCCCTTTGAAGTAGGCATTCACTCATCAAAAGCAAGAAAAGCGAATAAAAGTTAAGAAATGGCGGCGATGAACAACGTTTCTGATTTGAAGCCTTTCAAGTCAATGTGGAAGGTGAGGGTTAAGATAATCCGGTTATGGAAGCAGTATTCAACGGCGAGTGGTGAGACCATTGAAATGGTTTTCGTGGATTCTAGAGTAAGTTCTATCTTTGTTTCTATATTAGGTTAAGATACCTTTGTTTCTTACATGATGTCTTTGTTTCTTACTTGATTCTGTTCATATTTGCTAGGGTGATAAGATACATGGGACCGTGAAAAAGGATGAATTCGGACAGTTCGTTCATGTCCTGCAGCAGGGCCAAACGAAAGTCCTTTTCTTATTAAATTTTTTTATTTTATTAATATTTTTGTTTATTTTTCTGAATAAGGGGTCAAAGATAGAAGCAACTCTATACGAAGAGCTGGAAGCTTTAAACCATATCACTATGAATGAAGGTGATTGGTTTGATATTAGAAATTTCAAAGTAATGCATTTTTCAGGTTTGATACGTTTGACCAAGAATCGATACCACATTGTTACGTCAAATTCTACTGTGGTCGTGCAAATTCAACCAAAAACATGTAGCAACTACTATTGTTTTGTAAAGTTTATTGACATTGCACGCGGTCTTGCCCATCCAATGTACTGTATAGGTATTCGGATCTAATTACATTACATAGTATGAGTTGAATGGACTTTTAAATTATAAAATTATCAGCTATGTATTAATATTGAAACATGTGTTTTTAATGTCTTAGATCTTTATGGAGCTTTAGTTGGGGTTGGGGAGCTCCAGCCTTATCATGATGAAATTTATGGTGAGATGCGGCATAAAATAAATTTCTCATTGATCAACCTCGGGTGAGTATCCGCGTTTAAACATAAAAACATATTTTCAAAAATATAATAATTAATCGTTATGGGTTTCGAAATATTTATTTTAGACCCTCGCTTACAGGTTAGATGAAATTAAGTGTGTTGTCTATGGGGACATGGCTATAAAGTTTTATCATTTATGGAACTCTACAGTTAGTTCTGTTGTTCTATGTGTTTTGAGTTTTTGGCGTATTGAACGGGAGGAAGGTAACTTAGAAGATTTATTTTCCCCAAAGGAATGTTTCTTTTTTCTACTCACTTTCAGTTTCAGTTAATAATAAACTGGTTTTATAATATAGGTAGCTTCAAGAATGTAACAAACATCGAAGGGATGTCAAAAATAGTGATTGAGCCTGACATTCCTGAAATCAGGTCATTCCGAATGAGGTACTAACATCCCAATTGTTCATCTAATTTTTGTTGAACATCTAATTAGTTGACGGTTTAAAGACGTCGTGATTTTATGTACTCAGGATTCCGCCGTCACCATTTTGAAGTCCTATGCCATGATTAGAAGAAATATTCGTGTCATATTTATCCAGTAATACTTTTGGTTTTTACTTGCAATTCATATGCTATGTTTTTTATATGCTTTCCTCAATGTTTTATTTTTTATTTTTTTGAAATAAAAAACTTAGTCTAATCTTTTTAGTAATTGACAGCTACCGCATTTATCATTATAATAAATAGTCAAGGTAATCTATAAAAATCTATTATAATAAAAATCAAATTTTAGAAAGCGACTATTTCCATTAACTGCCGATCTATTTAATCAATAGGGGGACATATATACTTCAAGATCTATATGATAAAGACAATTAAATTTTACGATTCGATTTATAGTCATAATGAAGACGCCAAAAACTCAAACGTGTACTTTCTTCTATATCCAATATAATTTGATAAATATGGTAGGTCATATAAATTATATTGATTACAAGATCACAGCTATAAATTTTTTCTTGGCCAATTACCTGAATGCTTTAATCACAATAACTTACTTATATAACGAAAATTGTTATACTTTGTCTTTGCATATCGAAAACAGTTTACTTATATAACGAAATTTCAATGCCGTCTTGCACAATACCATATGTACTCAACCTTTTGACTACAATTTAAACCAATATGTAAAATAAAATTATAAAATCAAATGTATGAATAATTTCTTATAACTCTCATCCCGCGCAAGGCGCGGGTCCTAATCTAGTGGTATTAGTATAATGAATGATTTTTTAAAATTCTAGTGATCGTATCTTATCATATATAATAAGGATATATATATATATATATATGTTTATTATAAGTTGAAATAAAATACGTTGAGACAAACAAAATATGTTTATACAATATTGTCTCGAAAATTAAAAATTTAACGCCACAAATCATGTCTAAAATCCCTAATTGATTTTCTAATTTGGAAAGAATACATCTGATATTTGACCATGCATAAACATTAGTTAGTTAAAATCAGAAATAAAAAATTCGACTTCCCATAAAAAAAAGTCTTCAAACGAATGGAAATATTTGTATATTGGAAAGGAAATGCGGGTTAATCAAGACACGAATAAGATATCCTGATTCTAACGCAAATTGATGAAAAATGACATTATTAGTATTTATGACATTTATTGATGTTTCTTAGTCACAAAATCGTGGTGCTTAAGTTTTGGGATTGAAACAACTTATTATGACCTTCTTTTTTTGAATTGTATGCACTTTGAATCAATTTATAATAACCGAATATTAATGACATGATATAAATTTTTAATGTATCAAAACAAACAAATTTTTCTGTATCTCGGGCAAATAACCTGAACTTTGTGAGGAATAGAGATGATTACGAATATTAATGACATGATTGAAATTTGTAAGGTATTATAGGAAACAATAACATTCTGTTTTCTAAAATTAGAAAACACACTTATAACCAACCACTAATTATCTAAGTTTATATAACTATAAGTAATTTCATTTAAAACTATAACTATATAAAATCATTGAATATATTGCATCAATAATTAACACATGTGAAAATATCCGGTTGAATGAGTCTATTTTTATAATAAAAATAGTTAAACTATAACTATATAAAAACATATGTTGCATATGTTCATCCAAAATTATAAAAGATGTTAACAGAATCCATATAACAAAGAAAACCTTTTCGATTAGAAAACCTTTTCGATACCATAAGGAAGTAATACATGCATTTCATATGTGATCAAATATATATAACTATATAAGACTATATAAAACTATAATATTTGTATCAAGGGTGCATTCCATAAGTTGGATGCTCGTGGGACACATAGGACCAATAACCATATGAGCATTCCAACGATCAACTATTTCCGTGTGCAAGTCTATTATATAAGTTGATCCAAGTAACAAATTAAGATGTCTAATAAGGTTGGTCTATAACAATGGCAATGCTTGTAATTATGCTAGTCAAATAAGGGTTTTTAATTAAATGGACTGAGAAGAGCTATGGTAATGCCACATAGGAAATGGCATTCTTGTTATTAACACATGAAGATAAGGTTATTTTGTTAAAATGCTCCTCTTTTAATATTAAGGGGATTGTCATATTCGTTTTTTTAACATTTTATTTGCTATCATATAATAGTTAGATATTATCCTCATATTAGATATTATCTTTACCGATAAAATTTAAAATATAAAAAAATCAATAACAAAAAAATAAAAACCAGAAAATGTAACAAAAAATATAACTATCTAAATCAGAATCAATATCCAAAATTCCATATCTATATTCAGGTTCCTGTATTCAAATTAAACTCAAATTTTTATCAGGTTTCTAACATTGTTATTTGAACCAAATCAAGAACCAAAATAACAAAATACAAATTCATAAATAACCAAATTATTACTATATTTCATGAACTGAAATCCAAAATCTACAATCGAACCCAAAACCAAAAAGAAAAAACAAAACACAATCCGGACACAAACCAAATTTATAAAATATCATCGAATTATAAAAATTTAATTTAAAAACATAAACTATAAATATAAATAATTTAATTATATTTAACACTCGGTCTACATTTAAAATAATTCTGAGTCAGTATATTGGTTTACTTATTAGAGATTAGATGTTGGTTTAATTGAAGTTAGCCGATTTTATTTGTAATAACAGCGTGTTATGTAAATACTAAATACTGGATTAGATTGTAACAAATTTTAAATGATCCATAAATTATGCATTTATCTAACAAATTTGAAAGAGTCCAAGAGTTAATGACAACTTTTATGGTAGATAAATTAAGTACTCTATTTTAGTAGAGTAGTAGATAAAAAATAGCTCAACAATAAATATGTACATTAAGTTACTAATTATCATTGGTAGCTTTCACCAACGGAAACCGTCTCGAAGTTTATGAAAAACTCTGACACAAAATTTCATTAAAAGCTCTCTGATCTTAGTGAAACGTTGTGTTTATTATACTCTTTCCACCACGAAGTTGCAGTGTAGATGGTAAGAGATTAAGGAACTTTGAGAATATGGCGAATCAACATTTCTTCAAGCCTTTCTTCCCGGCTTCCAAAGCCACTTGGTACTCAACCTCTCTCCTTTCTTTTAAATCTTTCTCTATCTCTTTGAGAAGAAAGTTAAACAAGATGGTTTTGCTTTTGTATTTGCATGTTGCTTCAGACAATTCCTGTAGCCTTCTTCTCCAAGCATATAGAAGGAAGAAATGAGCATAAAAATACAGCGAAGCTGAGATCAGACACGTCGGAGATAACCTGGAAAGTGAAGATAGAAGATGATGGCCTGAGACTCACTGATGGTTGGAAAGAGTTTGCTCTCGCACATGACCTACAAGTTGGTGACATTGTCATTTTCAGACAAGAGAAAGACATGGCTTTCCACATTACACTGTTCGGACCTAGTTGCTGTGAGATACAATACGGATCGTGTTTGGACGACAAGAACAAGCTTGGTGAGTTTTGTACTGTATAACTGTGACTTTGAGACTGACTTATTCAAGACATGACTGAAGTTTTATTTTTGCCTTTTGCAGTGAAGATTCAAAGCAAGAAGAAAGTGAAGAAGAATACAAAAAGAGAAGCAGAGTCTTATACACTAGATCCATCTTGTTATGTGGCTAATGTCACGCCTTCAAGCCTGCGATATGACATGCTGGTATATATCTACTCCTAGTTTGAACTAAAAGCTCTCATTTAAAAGGGTCTTATTTTGAGCAGAACCATTTTTCTATTGTAATAAATTTACAGTATATTCCAAAGAGTTTTTCGAGGGCAAATGGTCTAGAGACAAGATGCGGAGAGATTGTTGTGATGAATGAAAATGGCACATCATGGACTTTAAATTTGAAACGAAAGACTTCATGTGGAACTATGTATATCACTCAAGGATGGAGACGCTTTTGTAGGGTCAATGGTCTTAGAGCTGCAAGTTTCTTCCCTTTCAAACTGATCCAAAGAGGAGGAACTCTTGTTCTACGTAAGTCTGCCTCCTCCACAGAGTCTGAAGATAGCTCAGAAGGTGATGAAGAGAGAAACCAAGATGAGAAAAGGTTCAAGAAGCCTAGTTCTATATGGAAAGCATCATCTCCACCAATCCAAAGCATATTTGTAACCTTAACTCTCAAACCTCACGACGTCAAAAGATCCAGACTGGTCAGTTTCGTCGACATGTAGTTTGTCTGATTGCATTCTATCTGAGTCTTTTGAATGCTTTTTATTTTGGAATCTCTGTTGCAATACCTTCCTGTACACTTTACGAGGAGGCATGGCATCAATGAGGAAACTAAAATGAATATGTTGGACAGAAACGGTGTGAAGTGGTCTACAAATCTGCGGTCTGAGAAGAGAAGTGACGGAATAAGATTGGTAGGGGGTTGGAAAGGGTTCTTCAAAGCCAACTGTGTGGAGATAGGTGAATCGATCATGTTAAGGCTGATTTGGGAAGGAGACACAAGTTGTATCCTTAAGTTCTGCTCTAAGGTGAAGCAAGAGACCAGATGAAACTGTTTCTGAGTGTAATGTTTAAGCTTTCTGTAAGTTCCCAAGATGAGTACATATGAATTAAGTCATGCCAGCTTGGTTATCTTTCATTGGACGACGATCAGGGACCAATTATCTCTAGATACACCATATGAACTAATCGTTCCAAAAATTTATAACCACTCTCCTTCTCGTTTTCCAGCACAAGAAGATCAATTACTAGAACTAGGAACCTATCTAATTCTGAACCAACCGTACAGAAAAGAAAGAAAGAAATAAGCTTCTTGTCTTCTCGGCACACCACAATTTTAAGATCGCTTAAAACCAAGGAGCATCTCTCTTATTATAACACCGATTAGAGCAGCACCTTCATACTAGATTATCAACAAAACATTAAACAATAAATGTAATCCCTCCGTTTTTGTCGTAATTTTATTATATGTATCTATAATCGCCCAAGAGTCTTTCTTCCACGTCAGCAGCTGCGTTACGCACAAACTCGGGCCTTTCAAAGAGTTGAGGTTGTGGTCGTGCAAGTGGGGAGACCAAGTTGTTTTACTTTGTTATTTTCGGAGGAGATGGTAACATTAAGAGTTTAATTGGTAGAGCATTAGCATAAGCATTATGTTCGTGATTATCAATCAACATTTATCATAAAAGTATTTACAAGAGCATTTACAAGATGCTAATGCTCTCCAAATACTCTTTACTATTTTAAAAATAATTATATATAATTAATATAATTTATTTAATAATATAAATAATTATGTTCATAATAAAAAAATAAATTTATATTTTAAAAAATAAATGTATTGATTAATTAATTTAACTTTTTAAAAAGAACAATATTTCACATTTGAAATATAATATAACTTATATAATTACACATATCATTCATTATTTTTAATAAAAAAAATTATATATATATATGTATATTAGAAATTAAATATATCTATATTATTTATAAAAAATAAATTACATGTCATATATTAATTTTTTGAATAATATTATATGAATCATTTACTGCTCTACCAATAGATAAATAATGATAATTTTATATAAATTATATATAATTAGTTTATTTTATTTAATAATTTCAAAATTATTTTTATATCCAAAAATAAATTTATATTTTAAAATAATATTTACATTTATTTTTTTTAATAATAATATTTTACATTTAAAATTAAGTTTAATTTTATAATTAAATAAGATTCATTATTTTTGATAAAAAAATATTATTATTATATATTATAATTTAATATATATATATTATTTTAAAATAAATATATTATATACTAACTTTATGATAATTTTAAAATTGTATACTGCTACTGCTCTACCAATCACTTTATTAAAAAAATTAATGAGAGCATAGAGCTTCTGCAGCATACTACTTTTATAGCATATTATTATTGCTTCTTCATCTGCTGTACCAATCGAGGCATAAGTGTGAGTATGTCAGATGAGGAGGCTGGTAATAGGGTCGTGGTCAGCATGCCGTCCCAATAAATTTGGTAGCCTAAAGCATATTTATATATGGTAACAAAATATTTAATTTAAAATATATTTATACAATATATATAATATTTTCTCTTTTAAAATAAAAAGTGATATACTCCTTCCGTTTCATTTTAATTGTCGTTCTAGACTTATGCACACATTTTAAGGAAACATATAATTTTATATATTTCCAATATAAAAACACAATTACCTATAAACCTAACCATAATTCAACCAATAGAAAAATAGACTGGATAATCTTATTAATAAATTTTGCATTGAAATTCTAAAACGACATTTGTTTTAAACGAAAATTTTTCTCCAGAACGATAATTAATTTGAAACGGAGGGAGTAGTATTTAGTTTTTTCGGAACTCATAGTAGTTTAGTTATTTGAGATGAATATTATATTATTAGTAGATATTTTAACAAAATAAAAATCAGTAGTTTGTTTGAATTATTGTAATGTTAAGTAACATAAAGAAAAAAATAGAAACAAATAAGCAATTCAAACAAAAAAAAAGGAACAAACATGCTAACATAGAAAAAAAGAAACATTAACCATAATGTTGAAGATGCAGAAAGGTGAAAATAATGGTTTTAACCACTTAACTATAATCATTTTTAGAAAATGTGGCCTCGAATTTTGTAATAATTTTGTGGCCTAAAACTCTAGCTTCACCAGCCTTATGTCTGGAACGGCCCTACTGTGTGCTGTTTATTTAGAGACTTCGGAAATTTCTCATGCAGGGCTAAAGGCTTCAGGATGGTTGTGGATTGAGTCAGGACTCAATTTTGTTCACCCGCTGGCCAGGCAATGTAAGTAACACTTATAAGTTATAAATATGGACGACT
This sequence comes from Brassica juncea, assembly GCA_018703725.1. Classification (NCBI taxonomy): domain Eukaryota; kingdom Viridiplantae; phylum Streptophyta; class Magnoliopsida; order Brassicales; family Brassicaceae; genus Brassica; species Brassica juncea. The sequence goes on along the minus strand of CM031935.1, from coordinate 46,324,314 downwards.
AAGAGAAAACAATTAGTGTCAAGTGCTGGATCTAAACTATCAACACCACACAACCTTGTCTATGTAAATGGTTTTCTCATAAACTCACAAAGCGGCTATGCTCTTGGGTGTCACATTGGTGGCATGTCTATTTCTGGTTAGTAAGATGGGTCATGTCTCTCTAGTAGATGTTGTTCTGAGAAATTCTGTTCTATTTTTGTCATAGCTTCTTAAGGATTAGCTGCAGTGTCCTCCATTATGCCATACTCAAGAGTCAAGACAACTCCTATTCTTGCGTTTCACTCTGTTAGTAACTTAATATGAACAGAAACTATTGTTCCTCATGATCTCCAGTGATAATCAGAACAACATGATGTAAAGGTTTTTAAAAAGCAAATTAATAAAAAGTGTTAAGAGGACTTCAGATCATGCATGCTTGTTCTATTACTTCAGATCACTCCTAATTTTTGAAGTCAAATCTCACTTTTGCATGTAGAGTTCACGAATCTTCCTCTGAAACCAAACCATTTAATGAATATGCAGAATAAGAAAAATAAACAAATAGCTCAACAATAAATATGTACATTAGGTTACTAACTATCATTGGTAGCTTTCTTCACCAATGGAAACCGTCTCGAAGTTCAGGAAAAAAGTCAAGACACAAAATTCATTAAAAGCTCTCTCTGAGCTTGGTGAAATGTTGTGCTTATAACATACTCTTTCCACCATGAAGTTGCAGTGTAAGACACTTATGAACTTTGAGAATATGGCGAATCAACATTTCTTCAAGCCTCTTCTTCCCGGCTTCCACAGCCACTTGGTACTCAATCTCTCTCCTTTCTTTTAAATCTTTCTCCGTCTCTTTGAAAAGCTAGTTTAGAAAGATGGTTCTGCTTTTGTATTTGCATGTTGCTTCAGAAAATTCCTGTAGCTTTCTTCTCCAAGCATATAGAAGGAAGAAATGAGCATAGAAATACGGCGAAGCTGAGATCAGACACGTCGGAGATAACCTGGAAAGTGAAGATAGAAGACGGTCTGAGACTCACTGATGGTTGGAAAGAGTTTGCTCTTGCACATGATCTACGAGTTGGCGACATTGTCATTTTCAGACAAGTGAAAGACATGGCTTTCCACGTTACACTGTTCGGACCTAGTTGCTGTGAGATACATTATGGATCGTGTTTGGACGACAAGAACAAACATAGTGAGTTTTGTACTGTGATAGCTATGACTTTGAGACTGACATTCAGGACATAACTGAAGTTTTATTATTGTCTTTTGCAGTGAATATTCAAAGCAAGAAGAAAATGATGAAGAATACAAGAAGAGAAGCAGAGCCTTTTACACTAGATCCATCATGTTATGTGGCTAATGTCACGCCTTCAAGCCTGCGATATGACATGCTGGTATATATCTACTCCTAATTTGAACCAAAAGCTCTCATTGACGTGTCTGATTTTTATCAAAACCATGTTCTGTTGTAATGAACTTCCAGAATATTCCAAAGAGTTTTGTAAGGGCAAATGGTCTAGAAACAAGATGCGGAAAGATTGTTATCATGAATGAAAAGGGTACATCATGGACTTTAATTTTGAAACGAAAGAATTCATGTGGAACTATGTACATCACACGAGGATGGAGACGCTTCTGTAGGGTTAATGGACTTAGAGCTGGAAGTTTCTTCACTTTCAAACTGATCCAAAGAGGAGGAACTCTTGTTCTACGTATGTCTCCCTCCTCCACAGAGTCTGAAGATAGCACAGAAGATGATGAAGAGAGAAACCAAGATGAGAAAAACTTCAAGAAGACTAGTTCTATATGGAAAGCATCGTCTTCACCATCCCAAAACCTATTTGTAACCTTAACTCTGCAACCTTACGCAGTCAACAGATCTATACTGGTCAGTTTCATCCACATGCAGTTACTCTGATTACATTCTATCTGACTCTTGAATCCTTTTTATTTCGGAATCTTCTTTTTTTGCAGTATCTTCCCTTACACTTCACCAGGAGGCATGGCATCAATGAGGAAACTAAAATGACACTGTTGGACAAAAACGGTGTGAAGTGGTCCACGGATCCGAGGTCTGAGAAGCCAAGTGCAAGAATAAGATTGGTAGGGGGTTGGAAAGAGTTCTTCAAAGCTAACTGTGTGGAGATAGGTGAATCGATCATGTTGAAGTTGATTTGGGAAGGAGACACAAGTTGTATCCTCAAGTTCTGCTCTAAGGTGAAGCAAGAGACCAGATGAAACTGTTTCCGAGAGTGTAATGCTTAAGTCCCAAGACGAGTTAAAATGAATGAAGTTATGCCAGCTTTGTTATCCATCTATTGGACGATGACCAATTATTTCTAAATACACCATATGAACCAATCTAATTCTGAACCAACCGTACAGGAAAATAAAGAAAGAAATAAGCTTCTTGTCTTCTCGGCACACCACACTTTTCATCATTGCATAACATCTCTTAAAACCTTCCTAGCACAAACCAAGGAGCATCTCTCTTATTATAACACCGATTAGAGCACCCTCATACTAGATTCTCGACAAAACTTTAACCAAGAAGTAATAGTATATTTGGGGGTTGTCAAAATTTTGAGTCAAACGTCTCCAAACCTCAGGAGTCAGGCCTAATGTTAATTACAAGGTAAGAAGCTTCATAAGACCAAACAAATAAATATAAAATAATTGGAATCAAATATGTTTACAAATTACACAAGATAAAAGATCTTAAATTTCATAAGCCCAAAAGCCCATTAGAAAAAAAATGAATTAAGCTTTCCCAACACGCTTGAGACTGGAGCTAGAAAACGGGAGACGACGACTTTTCCATCTTCTCTGTGATTTTAGTCAAGGGTTTGGGTAAGGACTGTTCATATTTCCTTTACACTGTTACTGAGAATGGCGAATAGACATTTCTTTCAGCCTCTTCTTCCTGGCTTCCACACCCACTTGGTACTCTTTCTCTCTGTCCCGCCATTTTCTATACATGTCTCTGTCTCTCTCTCTCTGATAATGTCATTAAAGGATGTGTCTGTTTTGATATTTTATTCAGACAATTCCTGTAGCTTTCTTCTCCAAGCATATAAAAGGAAGGAACGATCATAACAATACGGCGAAGCTGAGATCAGACGCGTCGGAGATGACCTGGAAGGTGAAGATAGAAGATGGCGGGAGACTCACTGAAGGTTGGAAAGAGTTCGCTCTTGCACACAATCTTCGTATCGGTGACATTGTCATTTTCAGACAGGAGAAAGACATGGCTTTCCACGTGACACTGTTCGGGCCCAGTTGCTGTGAGATACAATATGGATCTTCTTCAGACCAAGATAACAACCTCGGTCAGTTCTCGTGTTCTGTCTCTTTCTAACGCTGTTTGTCTGAGACATGCATTTTTAACACAAAGACTTTTTCAGAGAAGAAGAACCCAAAAAGAGAAGAAGTAGAGTCCTCTTGTTTTGTGGCTAAGGTCACGCCTTCGAACCTTCGATATGACAAACTGGTACGGACCCTACTCCTAATTTGAACCAGAAAATCTCTCATTCTAGGTTCTGTATTTGATCAAAAACCATCTTGTATTCTAATGAATTTTTTACAGTATCTTCCAAAGAGTTTTGTGAGGGCAAATGGTCTAAAAACAAGATGTGGAGAGATTGTTCTGATGAACGAAACTGGTAGATCATGGACGCTAAAGTTGAAACGAGAGAGATCACGTGAATCCATGTATATCAGACCAGGGTGGAGAAGTTTCTGCAGGGTCAATGGACTTAGAGCTGGAAGTTTCTTCACTTTCAGACTCATCAGAAGAGGAGGAACTCTGGCTCTACGTAAAGAAACAGAAGATTGCTCATCAGAAGCTAATGAAACAGAGTCGCTTTCCACAGAACCAGAAACCGATGAAGAGAGCAGCCACATAAGCTCACATGAACGTATAGAAAGAGAAGATAAAAAGTGTGGAACGATACGGAAAGCTTCATCTTCAACATCCCGAAGCAGATTTGTGACTTTGACTGTCAAACCTTTGGACTTCAAAAACTCTAGACTGGTCAGTTTTATCAAATCCAAGCCATTTCTGTCTTCTTACAGTCAGTCTCTCTCGATATTTAATCTTTTGTTTGAATCTTTGTCGCAGTATCTTCCCATGGCTTTCACGAAGAACAGTGGTATCAATGCAAAAACTAAATTGGCTTTGCTGGATAAAAACGGTGTGAAGTGGTCTACGGATCTGAGGTTTGAATACAATGGTAAAAGAATAAGAATGATAGGAGGCTGGAAAAAGTTCTTCAAAGCTAACTTTTTGAAGATAGGTGAATCTATCATGTTCGAGCTGATTTGGGATGGAAACACAAGTTGTGTCCTTAAGATATGATCCAAGGTGGACAGTTAGAGCAACCAAATAAAATCGTATATGAGTTTAATGTTTTTTCTTTTTAAGTGCCAAAGACATGAACCAATGATTGGCCTTACTGGTAAGGTTCATTTGCAGTATTGTAGTATATTATCTTTAGGTACAAGTTTCCCGTGGGAAAACTTTGGGCATTACGGTGTGAAATCTGTGAATGTGAGTGACTAACTCTGGTCTGAAGATACTCTCATTTCAAGGATTCTCAACGTGGCATCAACTTTTAGTCTCTCTTTCTTTTCTTTATATGTCTCTTCCTACTTCTATAAACCCTCTATATTTATCTAAGAAACTAATTGAAAGGTGGTTTTTGTTTTGTATTTGCAGGGAGATATATTGCAAATTACATTATAGACGAATGTATTTCTAATTATCAGTTCAAAAAATATAAAATAGATTATATGATTTTTATTTACAAACTCTAGGCTCTAGCATGTCCGTACCCATCTATCTATCTATACTATTATTTATGATGTGATTTTGCTGATTTGTCATGTCCTCCATAATTTTAAGTATTTTTGCTTATTTATCATTATTTATTGTTTATTGCTTACTAGGTGATTTTCCCGTTGCACGGTTATAAATATTAACAAAACAAATATACTATTAAAATTAGTTAATATTTATTTTGTTTTTTTAATTATTATGTAATTTGTATGTATGATTATTTATAAATAATAATATATTATTTTAATTATACATGTGATTTTGGATATATAATATTTAATTAGGTTGATAATTATTTAGGTATATTAGACTGAATATATGTTTCTAAATTCAACCATAACGTTTTTTTATTTTTAACAGAAAATATTTTTATTAATTTAATTATTTGCATCTAGTTGATTGTTTTTTAGATTTGTAAATATAGTTTAATAAGTTTGTGTACATTCATATAAGAAAATAACTTAATATATAAAGAAATGTTTTTATTAGTTTAAGTATAAATATAATATGTCTCATATTTTTCTGTTTATGTAAGAAATTATATTTTCTTGTGTTGTATACGATTCTTTAACTCTATTTGTACTTCGGTATATCAATAAAACATTTTTAAACAATACATATGTATATAAAATTATTTAAGATTATTTTTAAAGGAAATATATAATTTTAATATCAATATTAGTTTTTGAAAACTTTTTATTTGAAATCATATTATGTATAATATATATTTTTCTATAAAATTTATCGTTGTTCATTCAATTAATATTTTATTCATCATATATGTTATTTAGAAATAATAAAGAAAGGAAAAAAAAAATTAAAAACAAAAAAAAATTGATAGTAAAAGTTAGATATAATATTTTAATTTATTAATTTTACCTATGTAATTAACCATCATAAAAATTAAAATGAGTGATACACGTAGAAAAGTGACTTCTCTAATTATATACTTTGAATTATTTGTTCCAAATAAACTTATAGTAAAAAATATGTTAGTTTCTTATAGATATTTTTATCTATGTAATTTAAATATATATATATATATAAATAAAGTCTAAATCAAATTTAAAATTTAACAAAAAACCTATTTTGAAAATATAAATAAAACATATATGTACTATTAATCATACAAAAAAATAGATTGATAAAGAAAATAATTCTATAACTTAATATATATATATATATTATGTTGTTTAAGATTATATTTTAAAAGAAATAAATTGTTTTTAATCCGTCATTATTTTTTTGGAAAATTTCCTTTTTATGAATGTATAATATTCATTTTTGTTTTAAAAATAATAATTGCTTCTTTGAATTTTTTTTCTTTTATTATATATGTTATTTGGAGATAATATAAAAGGAAAAAAATAGAAAAGTTGATAATTGTAATTAGATTAATATTATTTAATTCATTAACGGTAGTTATGTAATTAACTATCGTGAGAGTTAACGTGAACGCAACACATAGGAAACTGACTTCTCAAATAATATTATAGAGATTGCTTATTTGTCATATTTTCCATAAATTTTAGTTAGTTTTCTTATTTGTTATGTTTTTAATAATTTTAGTTTTTCTTATTTATCATATTCATCATAATCTAGGTTATTTATTTATTTGTTATGTTCTTAATTATTTTAATTAGTAATTTTATTTATTTGACATATTTTAAAAAATTTAAGTGTTAATTTTAGTTTTTGCCTATGTGTCATGTTCTTCATGATCTTAGGTTATTTTACTTATTTGTCATGTATTATTATTTTTATAAGCGTATTTGTCATATTCCATGATTTAGGTTGAGTTATTTAGTTTTAATAAATAACTTTTGAATTGTTAGTTTATAAAAAGTTTAGTGATTTATTTAATAAATATCTTCATTATATTCATGGATAACTATTATTAACGACTATTATCAAATTTTAGCAATAATTTTATAGTTTTTTATCTTATGTTTATTTGAGTAATATTAAAAATTTTAATATTTTTTATTTATTGTTTTTAAGAGGAAACTTTCTTCTATTTTATGTAACCAAGTCATCTTACCAATCAAAAATATAAGTCCAAACAATACAATTTCTTGTCGTTATAGATGGTAATTTTAGTTTCGTTTATGTGTCATGTTCTCCATGATTTTAGGTTATTTTAGTTATGTTTTATTATTTTAGAAGTCTCATCTTCCATGATGTAGATTGAGTCATTAATTTAATAAATAAGTTTTGAATTGTTGGTTTTAAAATATTTTTAGTGATTATTTAATAAATATTTTCATTATATTCAGGGATAATTATTATTAATGATTGTTATCACATTTAAGCAATAATTTTATAGTTTTGTTCATCTTATCTTATGTTTATTTTAATAATATTGAATCGTCTAATGTTTTTTATTTTTTATTTTTTAAGAAGTTTTCTTCTCTTTCATGTCGCCGAGTCATTTTATCAATAAAAAATATGTGTCCAAAGATTATAACTTCTTGCCGTTATAATTTTAAAAAAATCCAGGTTTGACTGTAAATATATAATTTATAGTTTAGAAAATTTTAGATAAATAGAAGTATGTTTTTAATTACTGTAGTGTTGTTATTATATCTTACAATGAACTCCGATGAAGAGAAAATTCATATAAAATGTAGTAAGACTTTGATGAAGAGGAATTTGATTTTATAAGCTTTACTGATAGTTGGTATTTATGGTTTAATTTGTAATTTATATTTATATTATTTTAAAATATTAATTAAATTTAATTAAGTTATTATGATGTTGATATTTTTTACATGTATGGTTTGAAGATAGACTAAATAAAAAATTTTGTAAGTACCAAACCATTATTTATGTTGCGTTGTAAGAAAAAAGGTAGATTATATCTTCTGATTCATTTAATATTTGAAACTAATTAAAGAATTTAGATTGAAATTAAAAAATTATGTTAAAATTTGAATTAGTTGGATATATATTAATCCGCACAAGGTGCGGATCATCATCTAGTTTATTTTATTTTGATATTCAAATCGATTAATCACAATTTCACATTTGTATAAGTCAGTTCCATAAATAGATTCATTTAAGGGCTTGACTGGTGTAACCGCAGTGGTTGCGGTTGCGGGAGTTTGCGGATGCGGGTGGTTGCGGTTTTAAGCGTTTTCTAGAGATTTGTACGACTGATATATCGGTTAGAAATTGGTGCGTTTGCAGGACTTTTATGACTATTAAACTACCAAACGCAACAACTGTTAAATAATAAATTAACAATATTTACATTTTATATAATTATAAAAGTATTAAAAATCATAATGTTGTAATAAATAAAAAATTTATATTTATAAAATCATAATATTAAATTTTTAAAAGGTATAGAAAATATTTTTGTTTGAAAGTTTTATATTATAAATTAAAATATAATATGTATACATTTTACAATTTATATTATTTCAATTTAAAATTTTTATTGAATATTTTTAGTTTTTTTTTTTTTTTAAGAAAAAAAAATTTACCCTCCCGCAACCGCCCGCAACAGCAAACGCTAGCTGGAACCAGCTTTTGATTTTAAGAGGTTCAGAGCAGTTTGAAGCGATTTGTAGCGTTTTCTGTGATTGTTTCAAAACGCCAACAACCGCTACCAACCGTAAAAACTGCATTTATGGGTGGTAGCGGGGAAACCAGTCAAGCCCTAAGTATTTCTATTTGTAGATAGATATAATATATATTAAAATAGTTCTCTCTAAATATTAATTCATTAATTAATATCTCTATAAACTAATCTATCTATACTAATAAAATAGACTTTTTTATCTCCTTGGGGGAAAAAATACCATGTGGCATTTTCTTTTTAATAATTAAAATATTTTTTCAATTTAAATTTAATGAATTTTGGTATTAATTGTGAAATAAATTGGGGGTTTTAAACATTCATTCATACAGGTCCAAACGTTTATAAGAGTATTTTGAATCTGACACAGATCCGTAGTTAAACCGATAAATCCGGTGACCCAATATAAATCGGATTTGGATTTTGTGAAAAACCCATAAACACACACAAAAATCACTAAAACATGATACATGTTGCAACACTGGTTGAACCAATATATAATTTTTTTTTTTTTAGTTCAAGTTATGTTTTAAAATTATTTTTTTATATTCTAAACTTCTAATTAAAAATTTAAAATTTTCAGTCTTATTGTCGTCTTCCTCTTCTTCTACACTATAATTTACGTTTGCAAGAAAGGTGAATCATGATTGTGCTTGAGCCGCACGTCCGTAAAACAGACTAAATCATGATGAGGCTTATTATTCCTCTACACTACAATTTACGTTTGGGTGAGTAAATTATTATTATTATTTTTTATTTAACTTAGTTTATAACAAATCATTACATTTTTAATTTACAGATCAAAAAGAATAAAATCATATGATCATGTGAATTACAAAACAGAGTTTTGGATTGTTGAAGAAGAAAAACCTGGCGAACTTGATTATAATAAATTAGAGAATGCTCTTGCTGAAGAATATCCCAAAGATGATGAAGTGACAAATTTAGAAAATTTTGTTGGTAAGTTTTAAAATTTAGAGAAAACCAAAATTAGTTGATGTGATCTGGTGTTAGTTTATTTTTGTTATTGACAATTTATTACACTGATGTTTTAATTTTGGTTTATTTTGGATTGGAAGTTTAATTTTATGTCTTGATTTTTTTAGATGTCATAATTCTTGTGTTACAATTTTTTTAAATAATCTAAACTATTTCTTAATATTTTGTATATACACTTAAAATACTTAACTTTAGTTTTTATATATATTTGTTTTCATAGCTAATATATTATTATATAATAAAACTAATTCATTTATTAATCCGCGATCCGTCCGCGGTTGATCCAATGATCCAGTGATCCGGTAAATCATCCGATTCAGTGTTTGGGTCGGGTTTCAAAACACTGGTTTATAGGATTTCTTTGTATTTGATGTTGACGATGGAGAATATAGCCTCTACAATTCTCCTTCTTTAACGCAATCGACGTAATCGTTCATATAATCAATCCAGAAATCTCACTCATCCCACTATCTCCTATTGAATGCTTCTTTAGTTCCTGCTTTCTCAATTTCATTGTATATGTATAGACGGTGTGAGAGTTCGGACGATAATCCCTTTACTTTTTCCAATTCAATCATTGTCGAATTCCCAGTTTCATTGCTCGGATTTGAAGACAAAGCGGTGTAGAGATATTCAGACTAGGCTACAAGAGTTTTGGCAAACCTGGAATGTTAAGAAATGGGTGAGATATTGGGGTTGATATGTTGTTGATTAATGGGAAAGTACATCGGTTTCTTATTTCAGTTTACCAGTTAATGATAGCTCACTTTTAAAGTAGTAGTTTTCTTATGCATTATTTCCTTTCTCAGGTGGTGCTTTTACATGTGTTAATCAATTTTCTCAGGTTTAACACCTTCAAACATTTATTGAAATAAAGCTCAGTCTATGACATGAGTATTTAAGATTCTAACTAAATTAACTTTTTTACGACTATCGATTTTTATTCTATTTTTATTAATCGATTAGTAACAACTACTTATGCTATACTACTTTGAACTAAACAACTTCAAACAAAATAATATACTACGGTCGCGAACCACTATCAAAAAGATCAGAAAATATCATTTTTTACATATTTTCATTTTACATATTTTTAACATATTTTCTTTACTAAGACTATATAATAAATTATAAATTTAAGTAAGAATACAACATACGAATCCGGCGCGTAGCGCCGGAATATCACTAGTAAAATTATAAATCAAAGTCTAAACATTATTTTTTTATAGGAGTCTATATAAATAAAAGAGGATTTTCTCTCCTCTTAAGCATGCCGCGTTGTCGTACACGTCATAAATTCGTTGATTGTGGCGCGACACCTGTCCTTTCAACAAAACACACCGTTTCATTTTTTTTTTGGGTTTTGTTAATTTTTGTTTGGGTTGTTCAGAGTTTTCGTATTTACATGTAAGCTATTTTTCGTTTGGGCCTAGCAAAAGAAGAAGGCATAGGAGAAAGCCCTAAAGAGACATGTCCTTCGCTTTCTCGGCCGACCACGTTTCTTCATTTGTGAAGGCGGCAGTGGCAGACACGGCGGCTGCATCGCTGCAGACAAAGTCATCCTCATGTGAATGAGTTGATCGAAATCAGAGTATATGTGCTCAGCCATAGAGAAATGAGGTTCCTGATTGTGAGCCAGATGGTGATGAACGCTGGGGTTTGACATTGGCTTCATTCCTGGTGGAGCGTGAAGTCCACTAGCGACTCGGGCAGCTGAGAGATTCGTGAAGGCTCCTCTTTGGATATAGTAGAGAGGATGCGAGCCTATAAATGACATTGCTTATCTCTTGTGCATTGGATTTAAGAAAATTATTTTAGTCTTTCACAGAGATTTCAAATGGGCTTTGAACCTTTCAGATGAAAGATTGACACTTTATGAAGACCAGAGGACACACTACTCATAATAAAACTCTAATTGCCCGAGTTAGCAAAAAGAATAACAATGGGGGATTCTTTGTGAACCCTAGAAAGAAAGAAGCTTAATCTTGAGCTCAAGATTTGGAAGAGAGTAAAACTGAGACAACAAGAGAAAGTAACTTTTTTTTTTAATATTACAGTCTAGGAGAAGGAAGAAATCTAATTAAAAAAAGAAGAAGCTAGATGTAAGTTAAGAGAGTCGACTCAACAATGGTGATAGCTGAAAGAGATGCGGTGTTGTGAATAAGAGACGTGGCTTTAACCGGTGACCACCAAATGAATAATAGGAACAGCTAGGAAATGAATGAAGAAGAACAAAATAGTAGGAATATTTATTTCCTACTGTTCCTTTCCGGATTTTATAAGGAATAGATTTGTTCTATAATTTCTTAAATTAAAAGGAACGAGAAGAAATACTGAAGAAAAAATATTTTTTGTAAATGGTGTAAAATTTAAGGAATGGAAAGGAATTAACTATTCTCATTCTTTACAAATGGTGTCAAGTTTAAAGAACGAAGTGAAATTAATCATTCTCATCCATTCTTTTGGTCACCAGTTAGAGTCTCTATTAGGTTTGGGCCGTTTGTGTTTAGTTTTTAATTGTTATTTTTGTGTATACTAATTTTAATTTGTAAACTGGTTTGGGCCGCTTTATAAACCATATTTAATTTAAACGATGAGACATGGTTAGGAAAACCAGATAATATTTCTGTTTCATTTTAATTTGTTTTAATTGTTGTTTTAAGTTGAGACACACAATTAAAAGAATAGTTAATTTATATATTTTTAAAATAAAAATATCATCATCTATACGCCTAAGTTTTTAACCATATTTTATCCAATAAAAAAATAAACTGGAAAATATTATTAAAGTTGTTTGCTTGAAATTGTAAAATGAATTTTGAAACGAAAATTTTTCTATACAATGATAATTAAACTAATGGAGCATTATACTTTTTAAAATACACACAATACGGTTGGAATGTTATGTCAGTGTGTATATATTAGTTGAGACTTGAGACAGTATTAGGAAAAACTCTGATTCCTGATTTTCCTTGGTTAATTATTTTTTCCAAAAAACTCTGCTACTATTAAGTTGGGTTTTCTTGCAATACTAAAATTGTTCTTTTATCAAAAGCATATGAACTTTCTTTGTTAAATTAATTTCACACTAGACCTATGACTGAATTAATTTAGTCAGTGAGTTTATATTCAATTGTATTTATTACTATTTATCAAATGATATTTAATATTTTTAAGAAATAAAAATCAAATTTATTGATCATTATAAAAGAATGTTATAATCCGTGTAAGTTTAAATATTTTATAATTTAAATGAATCAATATTTTTAACTTATTTGTAATAGTTTAAATATTCTCATATTTAATAAAATAATCCGCAAATATCAATCTATTTTGTATATTTAAAATATTATATTTTATAAAACTAGGTGATAATAATTTTAAATAGTTTTCTTTGTATTATTCACATTTCTAAGTTTAGATATGTTTAAAATACATGAATTTACGTTTTATGTATATTTAATTTTATTTTATTTAACATTTATACAATTAATTAGTTATTAAGTTATTTAACTATATTTATTATGTGTTTTGATAATTTAGTTATGTTTATAGTGAATACTAATATTAAGAATTAATTATTTAGAAAGTTTAATGGTATACTTTTTTATATAAATAAAACCTAGTTAATTCCATAAAATGGTTTAGTTTTGATATATTGGATCAAATGAACTTAGATTAAAAATAAATAGAAAATAAATGTAATTAATTGGCCGCCCTCACGTCATTGTAGTAAATGACAAAAAAGATTTATTAGAGGCCCAATCTTCTTCTAACTTGTCAAAAAAATCAGAGTATAAAAGAAGAAAAAGAAGAGGAGAGATTCTCTTGGCATCTCCGAATCGAATCTGACAAGGAAGGAGAAGCTTGGAGATCGATGTTCGAGGGTATTAGATGCACGAAGTTGGATTGACGTGGGATCTCAATTCCTTCGCGCAGCTCGTACTCACTCTCTTCTTCCTCTCCTTCGGTCTCCTCTTCTTTGTCAAACGCACGGCGGCTAAGTACTTCGAGGTCGGCGGCGGCGGCTCCGGTGGTTTCGACAGCGATCTCCGCCGAGAGTTCATGGGTCCCGACGCCTCTGAATGCTCTGTCTGTGGGAAGCTCACCACCAAGAAGTGCTCTCGCTGCAAATCCGTTCGATACTGGTAATCACCAACCTCCTTCCTTCTCTTTGATTCCAAATTAGGGTTTTTTGGATTTGATATACAATTAGGACTTGTTGTTATTACAGAACAGTCTTGCTTTGGAAAGTTTTGATTTTTAGGTTTCTTGTTGTCTGAAAGAAGCTATCTTTGACCTTACATGAAGTCATCCTCTAGATTATCAATGTTTTGTAATGTTTCTACAGAACAGTCTTGCTTTGTCTTAAAGTTATGATATTTCAGGATGCTTTTACTGTATCTGTTTTTAAATTCGTTTCCTTTATTCTCTCTGTTATTGTTTACTAGCTCTGCGGGGTGCCAAACGTCAGACTGGAACTCGGGGCATAAACTAAAATGCAAGGTGTCTAAGAGTACTACTGGCTCATCACCCAAAGCTTCTCTGTTTGGGAATGGCTCTGCGTCTAAGACTGCATTGTCTCCTAAGCTGAGCCAAATCAAGCCTATCATCAAGCCAGGAGACGTAATTTGTCATCTTTTACTCATCTGATGTTGACACTCTTCTTCTTGATTATGCAAGTTTGATCGATTTTGTTTGCATTCTGTCTGCAGGTTCTTTTCCCATACGAAACTTTTGTTCAGTATTTTAACTGGGACAAACCTGGTTTGGCTCCTTGTGGCCTCACCAATTGTGGAAACAGGTATTTGTTCATCTGGTTTCTAGTATAGCTTTAAAGCAAATTGTTCTCTTTGTATGCTTCAGTCTGATCTTGTTAATCTTGTTTCAGTTGTTTCGCTAATGTGGTTCTACAATGCCTTTCCTGGACTCGTCCTCTTGTTGCGTACCTACTAGAGAGAGGTCACAAGAGAGAATGTAAGTTTCAATTCGAAGGGAATGTCAATGCTTCGCAATTATGTGCTTGAACTGTGAGTCTATGGTTTGTTTTGACAGGTAGGCGCAATGATTGGTGCTTTCTCTGCGAATTTGAAACTCATCTCGAAAGAGCAAACATAAGCCGGTTCCCTTTTTCACCAATGAATATTATTTCGCGGTTACCCAACATTGGTGGAAACCTTGGGTATGGGAGACAGGAAGATGCTCATGAGTTGATGAGGTCAGCAATTGTTATTGTTACTCGCTGGTGAAGTTTCTATCAATCTATCAGCTAATCTTTTTATAAAACTTTATGTGATTTTAGGTTTGTGATTGACATGATGCAATCTGTTTGCCTTGACGAGTTCGGTGGAGAAAAGGTGGTGCCTCCTCGTGCTCAAGAAACAACCCTTATACAATACATATTTGGCGGTCTTCTTCAGTCACAGGTGATGGTTTCCTATTCCCAGTAGCAGGTTAAGTAATGCAACAATGATGGAAAGTGTGTCAATAAGACATACTAATGTTAGTCCTATGTTTGATCATCGGGTTACTAGGTAATAAGTTCAAATCAGGTTAACCTAGGGGTTGGATTGGATCTATCTTATCAATCTATTCATAAAAGTAAAATTTGTATTTCATAACTGTAGACTGTAGTCTATGTGTAGTCATTATCTTAACTGTCTTAGTACTCTTTTGCTGGTTGGCTTTATTGAAGATGTCAGATACTCGCTTTAGTTGTCTTATTTATCCAACATAACGCTCTTTTGTGATGTATTCATCTGCTGATCTTTTTTTTTTTTAACTTTTGCAGGTCCAGTGTACTGTTTGCAGTAATGTTTCTGACCAATACGAAAATATGATGGACTTAACCGTTGAGATCCACGGGGATGCGGTATCACTGGAGGAATGTCTCGATCAGTTCACAGCTAAAGAATGGCTTCAGGGAGATAACCTTTACAAATGTGATAGGTGATTTTTACATTCCTTCTGCAGCCTTAGTTTTTCTTATGCAGAGACATTTTGTGAATGGACAATGTTTCTGAAAGTCTTAAGTCTCTCTTTTCCAGATGCAATGACTACGTGAAGGCATGTAAGCGCCTCTCAATTCGTTCTGCTCCTAATATACTTACAGTTGCCTTAAAAAGATTCCAGGTAGAAGCTCAATTCCTCTCATAATTGCTCCATGTTCCTCTGACGTTGGTTGTCTAATAAATCTAAAACTATGTACAGGGTGGGAGGTTTGGTAAACTGAACAAAAGAATTAGTTTTCCAGAGACATTTGATCTTGGACCTTACATGAGCTGTTGTGGAGGAGAAGGATCAGATGTTTACAAACTCTACGCTGTGATTGTCCATTTAGATATGTTGAATGCCTCGTTTTTCGGCCACTACATTTGCTACGTTAAGGACTTCCGTGGAGACTGGTATAGAATAGACGATTCTGAGGTAGGAGTCATCTTTTATCAACTCCTGTTGTTATGTTTTCCTAGAATGTTCCGGAGATTTTCTAATCTCATCTCAAAAAATACTGGCAGGTGGAGAAAGTTGAACTAGAAGATGTCCTTTCTCAACGAGCATACATGCTTCTCTACAGCAGGTAGAGCCTTGACTTTTATAAACTGTTTTATTGACAAGAAATATATATACTCTTGTATTAAGAGAATCAGCTTTAACAGATTATGGTTTCTTGATGTTTTGGTTGGCGCAGGGTTCAGACCAGACCATCAAGTCTTAGACCCGAAGAAGTTCAAGAGGAGAAGAAAACAGATACATTGGACACAGAATCTAGCCAAGATGGCTCTGTTGAGAGTTCCAGTGCGGAAACAAATGGCACCAGTGTGTCCTCGCTGTGTAACGGCATCATCTCACATTCAGAAAACCCCGAATGCAAAAAAGAATCATCATCGTCATCATCCTTAACTGTCTCTGAAGTTGCCGAAAGGGTTGACACAGTAGATTCTGAATCAAACCCTTCTATTGACATGGATCATGATCATCAAGAAGAAGCAGCGGCAAATGGGAAAGAAGAACCAACGGTTGGAAATCTGGCTGTTGATTCTCCCTGTTCGGACATTACCATTTCATCTATGTCTGCTACTACAGAGTCCAATCACCGGGAGAACGAAGATTCAGACACTGAGATGATTGATAATGCTCAATGTATCCAAAAGGATGGTGAAGATCAACAAGGGAGCTTCTAACTTAACAATAATGCTGGCACAATTGTTTTAGAAGCTGCGACTTCTGGTGCCTGAAGGATACTTAGTCATGTGTGACATAGAAATTTCCTTCAGGATCAGGAAGTACGTAGTAAGTTATTCTTTTGACTTTTATTTGTCTGTTATGATAGTTTTTACCATTGAACCCAAAACTCTTATAGCAAGAACACGATTAATGGAGGATGAACACTGTGACAACTTTTGTGCTTGCTTTGGTTTGGAAAATACGAAATCAAACTCAATTTGATTGTTAGACCGGTTTACTACGGTTCGAATTAGGATATTAGCTTGGTTTGGAATAGAATTAGTTAATCACTCTCCTTTTTTCCTTCTCATTTGATTCAAATAAATTTCACAAAGATGCGTTTGTCTTTGTTGTTGTAACCGGTAACTGATGAACCACATTAAACTTTTATGTGGTCAAGTATTTTGTTTAATCATTTTCCGCATCCCTTATAACAATTCTGTATGATCCAAAATTCCAAATATAATTTATACAAAAATTAATAAAAAAAAAACAATCTGGAATCTGAATTTTTAAAAGAGTCAGATGTATAGTCTGTATTTATACAAACTGCTGAACCATTTTAGAAAATTAACTTCAAGCAGCAAAGTTTTGATTTTTTAACAAACTGGTTTTCTAACTTAAAAAAGAGATTTGATTATATATCAAAACAGTTAATCTGCATCCACAGAGAAATCAGGTTCATCCGGTTTAGGAAGCATAGGTACCTCAACGTCCTTCAACTTATGAGCCGTCTTCCTCGTGTTCTTAGCAAACCTCGAAGCAAGTATCGTTGCAGCAAAATGTGGCTTCCCAATAGAAGAAGTATGATGACGCGACGGATTACTGCTCTGTCTCTCTCCCTGTTGACTCATTATCTCCTCTGCAGCAACCGCAACAGCCTCTTCTTCTTCATAAGATGAGAACGACTCGGCCAAGCTAAGACTCTTAGCCACCATTCTTCTCTTATACCGTCTCCAAGCCACTTGTACGAAACAAGCAGCCCAAGTTCTCCACTGGTGAGAGTAATAACGGAATGTGTGTTGCAGCTTCTTGCTATGTAAACGTCTGAACTGGTTAGCAACAAACTTGAGATCCTCTGCTTGTAATGCAAAGGCTTCAACTTCTTCCAAGGCTCGCACCGTTCTTGTAGATGATGGTAAGTTTACTTTTGATTTTGGAAGCAGTGCCCATGCAAGAAGCTCTTCTCCACAGAACTCTCCTGGTTTGAGTGTGATTGAGTTGAAGAAACCTGTTCTGCCTCCGTTAGTCGTCGAGCTATCAAGCTTTCCACGGATGATGAAGAGCATTTCCGTCACTGGATCACCTTCACGTACAATGTAGTTCCCTTGTGTGCTTAGAGATGACACTAACCGTTCACATATCGCGTCTAGTAACTGATCATCCATTTGCGCAAATAGCGGCACCTGAAAAAACCCATCACAAGAAGACATGACCAACTCTAGTTTTTGCACACAGATGCTGTAAATATATTTATTTTGATGATATATATAATATAAAGTTAGATAAGCTTCCAACTCAAAACCAATTGAGGACGAGGAGATTGTCCCTTATAGAATATACTTACACGACGAACAAGGTCGAGACAAAGATGTCGTTGGATGTCTCTTCGAAGATCTGCTGGTAAAGAGTGAAGAATGGTTTCTTCATCAACTCCTCGGGTAGCTAACCATTTATACTGAACAAAACGTCTCACTCGTTCTCTAAGATCCTGCGGAAGTTGACGATGTCCCATCCATTCTTCTGTGTCTCTTCTCTTTAATCTCCACTCCTCAAGCCTCACCGTGATCGATTGCAGGTACGTCTAAATACATTAACCAAAACATAAGTCAACATCTTATTAACTGATAAACAAGAAAGAAGATTCACATTTTACCTGCATGTTTCCGATTAAAAGAGCAAACAAAACCAGACCAAAGATAGCCACGAGGATAGCAAACATTGTCTCAAGAACAGAGGTGCTCGTATCAAGATTCTGTCCGTAAGAACTTTAAAAAGAAAGATACGTTAGGAAACACAAAAAAAAGGCAAAAAGAAACCGAGTAAGCGAATAATAAGAGGAATGAATGTACCTTAGATTCTGCAATCCAAACCATAAGCAATACAAATACTTCTCCAAGAAGGGCGACGAAACCACGTTCTTGGTGAGAGCATCCGCGAAAATGCCGAAAGTGAATTTGATATCATTCGAAGGATCACAATTGCTGAAGACAACTGTTATGTTCTGCCAGTTATTCCTATCTGGTCGGTGTAATGTACCACAGTCGAAAAAATCTGTAACACATTGTAGAGGCGCAAATTCTTTATGACATTCTGCTTTCCAACATGTAGCTTGCCGTTCTATCGACAATAGATACCACGCCGCTCCTAGAATCTACACAACAAAAAAATGTGAATGCATAAGGCTAACATAAGATAAAATCAACCTTTGAACTTAGATGAATGCATATGTTGATTTTAGAAGTGATTTATATCTCGGTACATGATAAAAGACAACATTTAGTATTTAGGATTAGAAAATCACCTTTAGTAGAAAACTTAAAATGGGAAAAGAATATCAGATTTTTAGCAATTTAAATACGGATCTTAGAATCATAGTTTATTCATTCATAAAATCAATAAACAAACTCTAAAACGGGTATATTTGCTTTCTTCGAGTTTGGTTCACGTTTTTCGCAACAGTATGAAGCTCAGTGACTACTATATTATTACTAGCATTTGGCTAAATGTGAAGCTCTTGTGAGTTGCTTAGAGATAGGACTTAGTGACTCACATGACTAGCAAGCATATACTGAAGGAGATTGTAAGCAGCACCGGCCCATGCGGTGGTTGTGACGACTCCGGTCGCTTTGATAATCTCGGCACTTAAAGGGAAAATAAGATAAAGCCTAGGAATGTATTGAACAAGAACAATGAGGACAAGTGCATTTGTTGTATGATCTGAGTGAGAGCTTCTTATTGATGGCAAAATAAACCAACTAACAATCTGCAAAATCAAAAGAAATTTGATTATACACATTTTCAAAATTTATAATAGAAACTTGTCAAAGATTATTTTATGAGTAGTAATAATACCTGAGGAAGAGGCAAACAAGCGATGAGGTCAACGACGAAATCTGATCTCAAGTATCTTCTAGCAATCAACTTAGGATCTTTCACAAGTTCTCCACGACCAAACACTCTCGAAGTACGAGACACGTAAGCCGTTCTGAACTTGATGACAATGTGCAATACATAGAAGAGATCCGCTAGCGTTCTGAAGAAAGTAACGACGATTCCAAGATTCAAATCTGTGGTCATACAAGAGGATCGTCCAGTGCGTTTGACTGAATAAAGAAAGAAGAACAGAGGGTCTACGTAGAGAGCAACGAGACACCAGAAGAGGAAAACTCTGTTCCATTGAAGCACCACGTCACCACCAGGATCTAGAATCTTGTCTCTCTCGATCTCGAAGTTCTCGGGGAAGACTTTGAATCTACCGAGCCTAGGGATCTTGAAGATGCTCTTCTTTGAGATTCCTAACTCTGGTTTTGAATATGGAGCTGCTGATGATTTGAACATTGGCAATGGTAGACGCTTCTCTGTTACTTCTAGGGTTTGTTTCTCGTCTCCATAGAATCTGTGTCAGACCAAACAAACAACAACAAGAACTGGGGTTTAACAATGAGATCAAGAAAATGATCAGTAATCAGAGACAGTCCAATCAAAGACAAAGTATAGAGGAAACGTGTAACAAAAGGAACAAAAAAAAACATAAATGTAACCCTAAGAAGGCAAAAAAAAAGATCAAAACTTTATTGGGATTGCAAATGAAAAAGCTCAACTTTTGAGAACCCAAACCCCCCCCCCCCCCGCCCCCCCCAAAAAAAAAAATTAATTTCTAAAAAGGTGTTTTTGATGAAAATCTAGAACCTGACAGTATTGTCTCTTTTGAACTCCATGTTTGTGAAGTTGAAAGCAGAAGCTTCTTCTTCTTCTGCTTGCTTAGGCAGATGAGAAACGAATCAGAGGATGAGATGTTGAGCTGACTTCTTCATGAACAGGCAGAGAGGGAGAGAGAAGGAGATCATTCGTGGGCTGTAAGCCTGTAACAGGTTTATTGAGTTTGACTTCACGTGAAAGAACAAAAAAAAGGATGAAGAGGGAGAGAGAGACAGATTAATTAAACAGCTCACGTTATGCTCTGCCTAGGAGATGTAGAACGAGTGAAAGACTACTACTACTTGTTGTTTTGATTAATTTAAATGTTTTTAAGAGAGAGAGAACGTGCGTTCCATTAACGCATATAAAAGAAGATCAATGACCAACAGTTTTTGCAGAAGACGGTTCTCTCTAATATAGCATCACTCGTTTTGTGTAGAAAGATTCATGAATCACTTTAAAGAAAAAAACAGTAGAGAACAAAAAGAATTCGTATATAATCCATTTTTGAAGTTTTTTTTATGCCTTTAGATCTCAATAATCCATTTTAGAATTTTCCTTTTTAAATAGTATTTACACCAAAGATTAATTAATACGATGACGCGGTTATAACATAATACTAAACAGATTTGATGTTATTTTATTAATTTTTGATTATTAAAGGAAGAATCGTTTGTGCTCACTATTTGTGATAGACTCAATGAATTTGGATTATATTCCATAACAAAGTTATTACATTTATGAGTAAGAGCCAAAGTTTACCAAAAAAGAAACATATATGAATAGTAATGGAATGAGATATTGAAAAGTAAATGTCATATATATGAGACGATGATACTGGTTTTTCATATCTCAATCAACATGATTGAGAGTATCTCTAATAAGTGGCAGTTTGTGATTTCTTTCCCAAATTCGTTTTCTCGTATATCAGCCGGCCATGTGAATAGACCGATTTATTAGCAAGAAAAGCATGAAAGAGGACAAAAAATATTTTATTTATATATTTGAATTTCTGTTCTTTTTTCAAGGTTACCAAATTTTTTTTCTTTAATAAAGGAATGAAAAACAGAGTTTGGTTTACCTGTATGTAGGATAAGTCATTCAAATGTCATATTCTGGTTTAGTTTGTACTTTTGGTTCGGTTTCATCACCCATTTCACATTTGAGTTGGTTCGAAAGAAGGAAAACAACAAGCGAAACAATTTTTGTTACAAAAATGTGTGACATCGCAAGACTCGGATCATCAGTGACCCAATGCCGTAAACATTGCAGAAGCAGACTAACTCTTACTAGAAGACATAGGTCAACCCTTGTCTAAACTAAAGTATGTGCCACTAAAAGAAAACATTCCTTGCACCTAAACATGTTGAGATCGTCAGGCATAAAACAGAGTATCTTATAAGGCGGCTACAGGTCAAAAGCTATCATACTTTCAAAGAATACATCAGGAATGTAATAACTACCTGCCACTGTAACAAATGAAGCTTGAAACGGCCAACTCTCTAAATCAAGAGAAGAAAGGCCAGAGGAGTTTTGAAGAAGGTAGCATCAGAGCAGAAGTTTTCAAACATACGACGAAGCAGTAGCAGTAGCCATCCACAATGTGGTAAACTATTATGAAGATGCCATTGCCGGTCAATCAATTAAGAAGCCTCAGGGGCAGAGAGCAGAGAAGCAGAGAAGTAGAGATGAGCAATGAGGCAGTAGAAACCAGAAGAAACAAGTAGAGATCTACAACGTAGTAAACTATTATGAAGATGTCATTGCAGGTCAAACAATTAACAAAGAAGCTTCAGGGCAGAGCAGAGAAGTGATGAGCAACTAAGCAGTACAGACCTCGAAGAAAATGTTATGATCCCCAACGTCGTACACTATTATGAAGAACTCAATTAATGAAGAAGCGTCAAGGACAGATCAGAGAAGCAGATAACAATGAAGCAGTAGAAACCCGAAGAAACAAGTAGGGATTCACAACGTAGTAAACTATGATGAAGATCCCATTGCAGGTCCTAGCAGAGAAGCAGAGATAAGCAACGAAGCAGTAGAGACCCAAAGAAAACACTAGGATCCACAATGTAGTAAAGCTATTATGAAGAAGCCATTGCAGGTCAATCAATTAACGAAGCTTCAAGGCAGAGTAGAGAAGCAGAAGCAGAGATAAGCAATGAAGCAGTAGAAACACGGAGGAAACCTCGACATAATAAAACAAAACACTCAGAACTTCTGTTTTAAGTCTTTTAAGAACTTCAGTAGGAATATTAAAAATACTTTTACCTAACGGTAGACATAACCACGGCAGACAAAAGTAGCAAGCATATCCAATCCACCCAACAGCTAAAACATGATTCTTTTAGTGAAATACATATACTAGTTTTCCTTAAATTGTCTTCTTGACGTCGCAAGCAAACAGTAGTTTTCCTCATCCATCCCTTAACACTCAGCTCCGGCTTCTGCGCACATCTTTCAGACCATTTCTGCATAAACAAATACACAAACCTCTATCAGTAACATGTACTTTGTATTTATCTTTATCAACAACACCAAACATATAGGCCTATGAAGGATCAATATGCATAGGATGTTGTCTATTGAGTAAATAACTGGAGCCGAAGAGAGTTTACCCATTAGCATACGGCACCTCTTCACGTCCTCTGTACGGTGGTGGCGACCTACTGTAGTTGCGACCACGAGGAGAAGGACTGCGACGCCTCGGAGGAGGGGGAGATCTTGCACGAGGGCTATAGCTCCTGAAACCAAAAGAAGAGTTCGTTAACCAGTTCACTGAGCTAGACCGACTGATAAGTTACAAAAACGCGCAAATAAGAAACAAAAGAGGGACAATAAATAACCTGCGCCTTTCTCCATAGGTTGGGCTCTTTCTGTATCTTGGAGGACTGCGACCACGGGGAGAAGGACTGCGACGCCTCCCAGAGCCACCACGGGAGCGGCATTCACGTGCAAAGTGACCAGACTCGCCACACTCATAGCACTTTAGATCAGAACCACCACGGCCTCGACCGCCATCACCTCCTCCACGACCACCACGGCCTCCACCACCACCTCGGTTGTGAGACTCCTCTACCCTCCATCCGTTCTTGCCTAGCATAAACAGTATATCAAAACTCTGAAGCCACATAATAACATAACAGCTGCACTATAACAATTCAAAAGATCTATCTTGCTACCATCTAAGTCACGGATGGCGTCACGGGCATCCCTTGAGTCTTCAAAATCAAGAAAAGCGTAACCAGGTGGTCGTCTTGCAACCCAAACACTGCACACAAAACACACAACAATTGAAAAATACAGACTTTACATCTAAAAACCCCTTCAATGAGATGAGATTGTGGTTTACCTCTTGATGACTCCATAGACACGAAACTCATCCTCGAGCTCACGCTCAGTAACTCGCGGATCCAAATTACCAACGTACACACGCGACATCTGTTTCAATCACCTCATCAAATTAAACCTACTTCAATTCAAATATCTCGATCCAATTCAGATTCGATTGAATAGAGAGAGAGATCACCTTAAAAACTCAGCGGTGGTGAGAAAAGAGAGACGGCTTCTCCTCGGTCGTGTGAAATTAGGGTTATCGAATTAGAGGATGGGGATGGAAGTCAATTTTAAAGTCCTCGTTCCTTACTTTGGGCTTAAATGGGCATCCATTAATTATAAAATATGTTAGGCCTATTATACTTTTTCTCACAATAAATCCTTAAATAAAACAAAACGGTAAAGCCCATGGGATTGTTGGTAATCAATTCTTAAAAAAACTCTTGAGATTCCATTAAAAATTTTGCGATTCTATTGAATTTTCTTTTTTTTTTCTAAAAACAAAATTGTTAATAAAATCAATAAAATGTAACAAGCTAGAAATAATATTTTTTAAAAAGAAAATTCATTAATCAACCCAAAATCGGGAATCAATTTTTGATTACAAGTTTCAACTTAAAAAAAAAATTCTCAAATCTAAAATCCCTAACTAGCTTCACTCGATCCATCACCTAAGCGAGTTCCGCTAGCTTGGATTCTTTATTCTCGAGAATCGATTGGTTCTCAACCATAGACTGTCCATAAGAAGGTGAGATTTACTTCGTTTTTCGGATGCCAAGACTTCATGTGTTGTATCCAAAGTAACTGGGTCTCGATTATCTTATCTAATCTTGTAATCTAAACAGTCACTGAAGCCCGAGCAACAGTAAACTAGAGGTACCAGAAATCCCTTACTGGAGAGAGACGTAAAACCGGACTGTACACCCACCACTGCCACTAATAACCTTGCAAAAAACCGGGTTTTAATCACCATCAATCCCTAACCATAAGTCTCGTAGACTGCAAGAAAGAAATTCACACCACCACAAAAGAACAAGAGTATTTATCGCTAAAACACAGGACTGAATGGAGGCAGCAACACACCCACTAAAGCAGCCAAATTAGTGGTCTCAAAACAAATTAGTTTGAACACTCTTCTGTTTTTTAAATTAAATTTTGGTTTTAGATTTTTCGCACGAATTAAAGAAATAATTAAATGTTTATTTTATTATTATTTAATCATTAAACTAATATTGAATTTTATTATTTTCTTAACTTATGTAGGATTAGTGGCGGAACTAGGCAATGGCATGTGGATCAAATGATCCATTTGAAATTTTGTGGAAAAAAACTATATGTAGTTCTTGCAAAAAAATCTATAAAAAAAAATTTCCTCTGCCACTCTATAGGATGAAGGTTTGATTGGCTTGATGACATCTAAATAAAAATCTAATATATATCTTTTGAATTTCAAATAAAATTATAATTTTCATCTAAATTAAAAAATAAATAAAAATAAACATAATAGTTTAATTCAATATATTAAATAAAAATTTATATTTTATTAAAATAATGTAACTGAAATATTTTATAATTTTATATTTGTTAATATTGTTGAATTATTATTAATCAATATTCATTTGGTAGTCAAATTAGTTATATTCCACAAATACATCAATTTTTAATGTTGTGTTTATTGTATAAATTGTTTAATAAAATCAATAACCACATTCACCCATATCCATAGATTTTGGTAACAGCAATTGCAAAGCTAGTTTAAAACCAGTCGAACTTTTAATCGTGCTGTGAAAACAAAAGGCCTGACGTGACAATCTATTAATTCCAGAGATTAGTTCGGGAAAAACCACAATAAATCCAATAACTAGGCCTGGAATTATTATTCGAGATCCGGATTCGATCCGAGATCCAATCCGGATTCGCTCCGAAAATCCGGATATCCAGAGAGGCCGAATCCGGATCCAGATAGTAAAATGTTGGATCCGTCAAAACCGAATCCGGATCCGGATATCTAAAATTTTTAGTCCGGATATCCGGATCCGTGATTTTTATTAATAATTATTTTTAAAATAGTAATATCTATATATAAAAACTAATTTTATTTATCATAATTTCGTTTTTATAATAGTATATATAAAATTTATATAAAATTTGTAATAGCATACATACAAATAATTAAAAACATTGTATACATTTTTATTTTAAAATTATTGTTAATATTTTATATATTTTAAGATTATTATTTTTATTTATTTTAAGGTTCCAAATCCGGATCCGGATATCCGCCGGATATTACAATTTTTAGAAGGATATCCGACACCCGGATATCCGAGAACCCCGGATCCGGATAAAGATAGTAAAATCATGGATCCGCCGGATAAGGATCCGGATCTGGATACCCAATCCGTTCCACCCCTACCAATAACACACCCCCACCCCTCCCCCCAAGCAAATATTTTGTATTTATTTATTTATTTGCTGTTTAGTGCGCACCTTTCGTGAAGGAAGAAGACTCGACGTTTTAGTGATAGGGAATATAGATTAGTATTTAGTGTATTATTGATATGTCGTCGAGAAATCCACTTGAAGCTTTGTATGACGACAACAATTGTTCCTTTTCTTTTTTCTACTCAGATGGAGACAAGTTCAACTAAAGATTTTTAAAATCGGCACTCAATTATGACATTTATGATCTTTCTTGCTATTTTCCTTTCTGATAGTAATAATTCAGATACAAACACAAGAGTTATATCGAACAACTGAACCGAAGTGTTGACAAAACTGTTTTTGTAACAAATCATTTAACTAATTAAGTGGATATAACTTTAGTTTAATGTTCTTTTCTAATGTCACACATAATTTTTAAAAGAATATATATATATATATACATTCAGAATCTTATAACAAACTGTCATCACTAAATCTAGCTAGTTGTAAATTATGGACAATAATGATTAGTTCTAAAACTAATAAGCTACATGTAGGTTTTGGAGTGTTCAATATTCGTTTATGATATTGATCTAATAAGCAACGGGATAAGGATTTCTCTTTTCCAACAAAACGAATTGTGAGCACTAAGAAAAGAGCGAAGTGACTCTATATTCATTCTACCATATTCCCCAAGACTACAACTAGTAAAAAAAACTTCAGAATCACGATTTCACAACAATTGTTATTGTTATCCTTTCTATTTTGTTAAAGATCGTGACACCGAAATATCGAATATCAAACAACCGTAGAAGTTGAATTATTCTAGTTAGGAGAAAATCACACAAACTGTGTGTTTGCGGTTAATGTGTTAGCACACTTATTTTCTCGACTTAAAGAGCTCCATATATTAATGACTCATAGGGATAGAAATCACTTAAAAGAGAACAAATTGCTTATAAAGGTCATTTGGTACAAGAATTATTACAAAAAAATTACAACGGAATATCAAACAAATATAAAATCGTTAAACTTATTAATAGAAAATTTTGGTTTTAGTTTTTTTAGAAACTGATTCAAGTTATTAATTTTTGATAAAAATGTTTTCCTATAAAATAGAGAATCTCTTTGAGTTTCTGATAAATTTAAAGGAAACCCTGAAATATATTGTTTGAGTTTTTTTCCTTCACAGTGACAAAAAAAAAAGAAGAAGTTTTTTCCTTCAAATCTACGGCAACCTTATAAAACAATATTTTTAATGTCTTTTTTTTTGTAAAAATCGAGATGCATTACATTATCATTAATCCAGTATATATTTCTACGTGCAGATATATGTCTCTTTGATAAATAATTATTTATATTATTTGTATATATTTATATTTTAAAATAAAATATTTTTTTATATATTTTTGAAGAAAATATGTTTCTATTTCTTAATAAAATAAGCATTGTCAAAAAAACAGAAATTTATGCATTTATACGGGATTCATAATATCAAAAAATTATATCTTTTAAAATATATGAATAAATTTTTAACTATCAATATACGAACTGAAAATTTCTATTCACATTTGAACTCAGAAGATACTAATGTACCAATTGAGTATTCCCACTAAGATCAAGACGAGAAACACAGTAGCACTATATGGAAATATTCTAATTATATTTATATATTTATTTGGGAATAACGATAATTTTATTTTGTGTGTATTGTTTTCACTTAAATGAACATGGCATACCAGTTTATGTTTTGGCACTTATTTAAAACTAATTTGAGACAAATTTGATAAAGTCAATTGAAGAAAAAGATCTATCTAGACAATGCAGTATTATCATGTTTCAATTAAGGATATTAGAAGTATGTCTGCTATTGTTGGAAAGGGAACATCTAGCATATCTTTTTTTGAAACAAGATCTGTTTGTTATCGCTAATGTGTCATCAATGATGTTTGTTTTCGCTAGTTTCTAGTGTGGAAAGACCATTAGTTTTTAAGCTATCGTTCTACGACTTCTATCATACTTTCCAATAATGTGATATGTTATAAATCAGTTTAAATAAATTTAAGTGTTAGAAAAAATTCTGTAGGTAGTTTCATTTTTGCTGAAAAAGAAAACAAGAACCAAATATGATTACAAGTTGCTTGACTGTGGTTAATTAACTACGAATATTTGATTAGCTAACTAAAAAATAATACATTCACGGAGTATGGAAAGTTTCATCCATCCCCACTAAAAGCCATCTCGAAATAGTAACTATCGTGAACGTGATGCTTGCTTCATTTTGTACAAGTTTGGCCACTTACACCATCGAATATCCCAAAGCAACCAAGCCTTATGACAACTTTTGAAGTTTATGTACTTGGACGATTTTGTTATACTAAGACATTTTAGTTTTTTTTTTTTTGCTTCTTTTTGTTTGTTTGTTTCCGTCATGTATAACGTGATTTTGTTATGATTATTTGACATGTTCAAGGAAGAAGGTAGAGAAGGAAAGTGACACGACCGAAGAAGGGCAGTGTCGTCATTAATATCAGTTTCGTCCACTTGTCAAACACAATGTGCTCTTATAATGCAGCAATACCAACCATACGCTTATCCGACCTTCAATCAAACTCTCTCTCTCTTTCTCTCACTACATTACTCATGGAATATTCCGGCGGCCACCACCGATTCGACGTGATCATCGTCGGAGCAGGAGTTATGGGAAGCTCCGCAGCGTACCAGCTAGCGAAAAGAGGCCACAAAACTCTCCTCCTCGAGCAATTCGACTTCCTCCACCACCGTGGCTCTTCCCACGGCGAGTCACGCACCATACGTGCCACTTACCCGGAGGATTACTACTACACCATGGTTTCCGAGTCAGCTCAGTTATGGGCTCAGGCCCAGTCCGAGATCGGATACAAAGTCCATTTCCCGACTCAGCAGTTCGACATGGGCCCTAAGGACCAGCAGAGCCTCCTTGCTGTTGTAGCCACGTGTCGTAAACACAGCTTAGCTCACAGGGTGATGGACTCGAAGACCGTGTCTGAATATTTCTCCGGGAGGATCAACATCCCGGAGAACTGGATCGGAGTCTCGACGGACCTCGGCGGAGTCATCAAACCGACCAAAGCCGTCTCTATGTTCCAGACGCTGGCGCTAAAGCACGGCGCCGTCTTGAGGGACAACACCAAAGTGACGAACATAAAGAAAGACGGTGAAAACGAGGGAGGAGGGGTAATAGTCAGCACGGTGAAAGGAGAGAAGTTCCACGGTAAAAAATGTATTGTTACTGCGGGTGCATGGATAGGTAAGCTGGTGAAAACGGTGGCCGGGATAGATTTTCCGGTGGAACCGCTTGAGACGACGGTGTGTTACTGGAGAATCAAAGAAGGCCACGAGGACAAGTTCGCGATAGACTCGGAGTTTCCGACGTTCGCGTCCTACGGAGCTCCGTACGTGTATGGAACTCCGTCTTTGGAGTATCCGGGACTGATCAAAGTTGCTGTTCACGGTGGTTACCTATGCGATCCAGACAAGAGGCCGTGGGGACCAGGAGTGAAGCTAGAAGAGCTTAAGGAGTGGATTAAGGAGAGGTTTGGAGGGATGGTTGATGCTGAAGGACCTGTAGCGACTCAGCTTTGTATGTATTCGATGACGCCAGATGAGGACTTTGTCATTGATTTTCTCGGTGGGGAGTTGGGGAAAGATGTGGTGGTCGGCGGCGGGTTTTCCGGTCATGGGTTTAAGATGGCGCCTGCGGTGGGGAGGATATTAGCGGAGCTGGCGACGGAGGGAGAAGCTGGAGGAGGAGTTGAGATGAAGCAGTTTAGTCTCCGGAGGTTTGAAGGGAATCCTAAAGGGAATGCCAAAGAGTATCCTGACCAGGTGATACTTGGTAGTTGCCTTTGAATAAAACTTAGTATTGCATTTGGTTACAAATTGTGTCAACTGTTGAATAAAAATAAAAACTTGTTGAAGAAGAAGAGTATAAAACTTTATTATGTCTTTTTCAACTGCCACTTAGATAAAGCACAATTAAACTTTGGGTGGTGATAATCTTTCTGAATGGTTAAAGAAGCTAACCAAATTAAATCATCACTGCGCCATCACTCTAAGCGTAGACAGTAACCTAACACCTCAGATTTAGGCAGCGAACATTCCAATGAGCCATCAAACTCATACGTGTTCGGTCACAAGAAAGCCTGAAAGAAACAAATACAGTCTTTTATTAGACCAGAAACAATTTCTAAGCTAAATGAGAACCGATTGACTAACCATAAACCACCAATCTGAAACTAAAAAGTCACAAAGAACCTATTCACAGCTCCTAATATGTATCAATGAACACCTACGTGAATATGAGTAGCAGCCACTAATATTTTCATTTTATTAATTCTAATTCTTACCAACATCAAAAAAATAATGATATTCAAGTATCTATAAAAAAATTTGGGACCAAAAAGGCTACCATAATCTCATCCTAATGACACGAACACCACACTTGTATTTGAATCTACTTGAACAGTTTTGGAAACCCGCAAATAGAATGACAAAGGGTATGATTGGCAGAGCATTAGCATAAGCATTATACTCGTCATTATCCAATCAACATTTATCACAAAAGCATTTACAAGAGCATTTACAAGATGCTAATGCTCTCCAAATGCTCTTTACTCAATGCTCTCATATGGAGCTTTTGGTAAAGCATTTGCAGTCAGAATATATAAAAATTTAAAAATAATTATATATAATTAATATATATTATTTAATAATATAAAAAATTATGTTCATAATAAAAAAATAAATTTACATTTAAAAAATAAAAGTTGTGAGTAATTATTTTAACTTTATAAAAAGAACAATATTTCACATTTGAAATATAATATAATTATATAATTACACATATCATTCATTATTTTTAATAAATAAATAAATTAAAATAATATATATATATATATATATTAGAAATTAAACATATCTGTATTATTTATAAAAAATAAAAATTATATGTCATATATTAATTTTTCTGATAATATTATATGAATCATTTACTGCTCTACCAATATATAAATAATGATAATTTATATATAAATTATATATATAATAAGTTTATTTTATTTAATAATATAAAAATTATTTTATATCTAAAAATAAATTTATATTTTAAAATGATATTTACATTTACTTTTTTTAAATAATAATATTTATATTTAAAATTTAATTTAATTTTATAATTAAATAAGATTCATTATTTTTAATAAAACATATATTATTAATATATATTATAATTTAATATATATTATTATAAAATAAATATATTATATACTAACTTTTATGATAATTTTAAAATTTTATACTGCTACTGCTCTACCAATCACTTTATTAAAAAAATTAATGAGAACATACAGTTTCTGTAGCATACTGCTTTTACAGCATACTGCTACTGCTTCTTCATCTGTTGTACCAATCGAGGCTAAAGTATTATGTCATGAGCTTTATAGACTAGAGACCAGTATGACCTACAGTTTTGGCATACCATGGTTCCTCCTCATGATTCCGTTCTCACAGTCATATATTCGTCTAAGACGATCGATGAATCAATCCCTTTGGAGCAAAACTTTAAGAGAACCGTAACTAAAACAAAAGAAAAATATAATTGAACAATATTTTCAAAAATAAAATAAAAAATACAAAACAGAGACATGTTTTACATATGAGTTTTGTTATTTGAACAAACACATAAGTGCATGTCTTTTAAAATGTTTCACAAATCTAATGATAAAGACACCATATCGACACCGAATGAGCTGCTCCATACAAAAAGGTTCGTTTCTTATTAATCTACAAAATTTTGAACACGCCTTATGCCATTTTTCTGTATTATGCTTTTGTCACATATGGTTATTATTACCTTTTAATATGTTTTTACAGTATATAATATGTATTATCCATTACCAATATGTAATGAATTCCGTTGGTGGATGAACTCCTTTTTTAGTAATGAAATGTTTGTTTGATCAAAAAAAAAAATCCATTACCAATATGTTTTACGAATTTAAAACAATATCGTAGAACATACGGAATGCATATTTTTACCTTCTTAAAACATATAAAAATATATAACACGAATTCTAAATTCACAAAACATAAAAGATAATTTTTCAAAAAAAAACATAAAAGATAAAATTTTGGAAAGCAAATTTCTGTTAAGGTTTTTTTCCAAAATCATGAACCAAGATTTTTCATTAACATTTTTTCTCTTTTTTATCTGAATTGCTATTAAGAAATTATTTAAAACATCACAGTACAGTTCTGAAATGAATAATAGTTGGAACATGTATTATATGAGCAATGCATAAATTACAAGGAAAAGGGGAAAAGGAGGTTCATCAAACAAATCAAAGAGCGAGTTGTAAATGACAAACGAAACAAATTAAGATAATTTTTTCTACTACTGTGAATCCATAATCAGGAAAACCTTATCGGTTGATACTCAAAATTGGGTGTTTAAACAAAAAGTATTCTTAATTTAATCTATTTTAATTTAATAATTATTGTTATTTTCTTAAGTAAATCTAGTTAGAAATGTGGTAATATGGAGTTCTTAAAAGTGTACTAAAAGTTCTGAAACTAGAACTTCTTTTTTGCCTCTTTCATGCTACTTTTTTCCTCTTTCATGTTTTTCAATTTTTATTTTGTTTTTATATTCTAAGATACTTATGTATAATTCATGGTTGTAAGTGTTCTTACTCACCGCAGATAAATATATTGGACACAAAAATACGTGGCTATCCCATCTCGTCAAATATTATATAGGATTAATTGGCTTCTATACCCATAAGAGTATCTTTAATTAGAGATCTACACATGAATTGACATAAATAATTTTATGACGATTTTAACCCTAGATCTTTACTCCCCTCCCTATGCGTTGTGGTGTTAGTTGGCTTTGCGTTTGTCCGCATGTGTAAATCTACAACCTAGTGAACCTACTAGCAATCTCCCTCTTCTTACCATAGGTTTTAACTCTCTCCGCTTCTATGGCTGTATTTTCCTTTCTTCTCTCTTCTTTTATTCATTTTTATCTTTTCTATTTTTCTCTTCTCTCTTCTCTTATTCACTTTTTAATTTGTTTATGAGAGGAAGATTCGAAGGAGGAAAGTGAACCAGCTAATTGTTTCGGTCATAAAAGAAATCTCATGACTATCAGGTGAAAACTAATCCATTCTTTTTTTATAAAAATTGTTTTTAATATGTTTGGTTGCTTGCTTTTAGTGAATTTATGGAAGATTCAGTTTATTTCCTTTGATTTTCTGGTTGTTTTGGCTTAACATGAGTGCTAATTGTCTCTGAAAATTCTATATCATTTTTCTGTTAGTAATCTAGATTCCAAGTATTAAACTAAAGAAAAAAAATCTTCACTTTGTTGTTATGGTTTTCATCAAGGATAAGTTAAGAGTTATTCGTTTTAGACATATTTCATCGTTACAGTAGTACATGCTTTTAGCTTCAATAAAGTAGTTAAATTTAACTGATGAATGTATGGTTTGATGATACAAATGATGTACCATGTGATGATAAATGTTTGGTAATTGGTAACAAAGTATGACTGTCGCTGACTAATTAATAAAATGAAAGATGATATAAAAGTTGTTGATTACTGATACATGGTTTGTTATCTGCCAGAAAATATGTCGCCATCAGTTGATACATACTAAGTTAGTTATTACGAAGCATATATTCCTCTACACTACAAGAAAAGTTGTAAATAACCACAAATTAGCCACCAAAAAATTTGTTGTCATAGTTTTACAGCTACAAATAGCCACAATATTTTAAAAAACAAATTTGTAGCTATTATGTAGATTTTTGTGACTAATTTAGCTACAAACTACACTTACAGCTTTTTGAGGATAATTAGACACAATTAGCCACAAATAATTTGTAGAAATAAAAAATCTAATATTAACCACAAAAATAATTTGTTGAAGTATATAGACACAATGTAATTTGTGGCAATTTGGAGAAATATAAATCATGAACTTATTCTAGACCCTAAACATATCTTAAAACCTAAATATTTATCTTAGATCATGAATTCTTAGATATAAACATTAAACGATATGAAAGTATTACATTTTGGATATATATTTATATGTTATGTTTAGATTAGATTTTGAGATATATATATATATATATATATATATGAAAATGTTGAAATCGGTGGACCAATGAATGGAGAAGAAAGCTATTGTTGGTAAAGCTAACTACTCGAGACATTTGAGGATCATGAGGTATATACACAAACATTTAATTACACAATGACTTTTAACTTTTCTTGTTCTCAGTTTGACATTTCTTTTGAGCAATTGACTTTAACTTTGATTTTTGTTCTCTTATGTATGCAGGAAATCTGGTTTAGAAGGTTGTAACATGTAAAATTAAATGGAACTATAAATTAATTATCTAGATAAAATATCAATTAACACAAAAATAGGAAAAATGAAAATTATCTTTGATCAATAATATCAAACTATCTATATCATATCCTCACATCCAAACCCTATACTATAAACCTAAACCTCATACCCCAAACCCCAAATCTATAAAACCACACCTAATCCCATTCTAAATCTAAACCCTAAATCACATACATCAAACCTTAATTTAATACTCTAAACCCCAAACTCGAATCCTACAAATAAAACCATAAATCCAATATTTTTCAAAATTAAAATCTATTATTTAAATAAAACCCAATTTTTTTCATGTAAACATATATAGAATTAAAGATCTATTCCAATATTTTCCAAATTTCATAGCCATAAATATAATTTAATTAAAACCAATCACGGTAAAGTCATATATAATTTATTTGAATGTAATTTTACATAAAATTTATTAAAGCATGGGGTCATACGTTTAATTCATTATATATAATTTAATCTTATAAGGAATGCAAATATATATATATATTTTTTGGCCAATATTTTTGATCCTTCCGCCAAAATTTCCCTCCTTCTCCGTGCACATCTTGACCAAAATTAAAACAACAAACAAAAAAAAGAAAAGAAAAAGAAACTCTTCTAATTTCTCATTGGTTGACAAAGTAGTTAAAAGATTGCTATGTAGAATCCTGGACCATTGATTAAATTTGATTCAATGGTCAAGATCACTTTGTATTTATTCCTCATGTCTTCTCTCTCTCTCTCTTTTTCACCGAGATCTCATCTTTCTTTCTTTCACGAATCTCAAATTCTCAATCACTTTACTCCAGATCTTCTGTCTCTCATATCTCTCTCTTTCACCATACCACTTGCTCGAGCTTGTTCACCATATCTTTGTGACAACCCGTCCTGTCCTTGTGACAACCCGTCCTGTCTGTCGGATCCCTGGTTCACGGCGCTGCAGCGCACCGAATTGGTGACAGCTTGTCATGTGGGAGAGTTGTTAAAGGGTGAGGTCTTGGGTTCGAGGCGCACCAACAACCTAATTATGGAGTTAGTGAGAACTCATAATGGAGGGGTTGAGATCGATGCGCTGCAGCGCTGTGAGACTGGGTAGACGGACGGGTAGGTCCACGGGACAGGTCGTCACAATCTTGTTCGTCACCAAAGCTCATCACCATAGCTCGTTCGTCGTCGCCACCACCAAAGGCTCGTCGATGTCACCACATAAGCTCTTCGTCCACCACCACATCTCTTCCTCATCCATTGACGGTGGAGCGTGAATGAAGCAAAGAAGAAGCTCGCGAGTCTCCTTTCATCTTCACATCCGTCGCTGCACAACCATAACTCGTCGCTCGTCACACACCTGTCAAGAAGAGAGGAGAGGATTAAGAAGATCCAGTAAGTTAGAGAGGACGAAGACGAATACGATGCTGGAGACTCACATGAGACGAAGAAGACAAAGGTATCTCTCACTCTCAGATTTAGTTTTGTTTTTCACTTAAGATACTGATTCGGAAGTTGTTATCGATTGAGAAGTCGACGATGGTGGAGAGAGCGTGACGACAGTGGGAGGACGGCATATGGTGGCGAGGGTAGAGAAGGACAGCAGATGGTGGCGAGTTTGAATGCTTGCCAAAGCATCGTGATGGTGGCGATGGAGGACAACAGATGGTGGCTGAAACGGCTATCTGTTTTAGATTTAGGTTTAGAGTAATTAATGGGTTCCGTTAGGTTTAGAGTAATTAATGGGTTCAGTTAGGATTAGAGTAATTAATTGGTTTAGTTTTATTGTAAACTAGATTGATAATCCGCGCAATCGCCCTGTGCGGATTGAATATTTTTTAAAATATTGTATTTAAATATTATAAAGAATATATATTTTGTTATCAATAACATTCTTTACATTTCATTAGAGGTATACATTTGAGCACCATTTGATTTGGTTCAGTCCGAATTATTGTTGTTTTGGTTCGGTTCAGATTTTCATGGATTTGGTTCAGTTTTGGATTCAGATAACCTATTTTAAAAAGTTTCAAAAAATAAAGTTCATATATGTTTTAAATTTTTTAAAGTCTAAAAATAAAAATAATATATCATATAAATTTGAATAATGTATGCCAAAATACTTAAACTTAACATGAAAATTGGTTTAGCTTAAATTTTTAGATAGGAAATCAAAAGATATTTTAAGTATTTTGATATTTTAAGTATCAATTAGTTATTTTAAACATGTACTTATAACTATCTATTACTATAAAGAAGAGCTCAATTCTCTTCTTAGGGCGCCACGTCATCAAATAGACTCACTAGAATGCGACACGTCACCACTCCTTTTGTTTTTTCCTTGCACGATTTTCTCTTTCTTTTTTATATTTTGGTCTTCTTATTATTTTGACCCACTTCAAATTAGCATCTTAACATTCTTATTGGGCTCATTATATCTTTTGTGTCTCATCTCAGCAGTCGGCTCTCTCCATAGTAACATAAAACCTAGATATCACAGTCCCAGAAACCACCAATGTAACTCCTCATATCAACACTAACTCCAAAAAAGGAATATAAACAGAGGTCACCTGGAATGTTTGATACAAGGCCACGTCGCTTCTCTATATCTTTCTTCTACTTGCTTGGTTCGTGATCAACCAAGAGCTGATGCGCAACGCCGTTCTTAGACACCACTCCGCTTGAGTCTCCAACATTAGAGCACCCACTAGCTTTTGACCATCGATTAGAATCCCCGTCACAGCCGCTGATCCACCTTTAAGATTATCACTGCGCAGTAAGAAAAAAGATAGTCTCATAAGAAAAATAAAAGTTTTTAAAGTAAAAACATAACTTCTCATTTAGAATACAAAATATATTTAATAAAATAACTAAAAACTTAAGAAAAAACTAAATAATAATTAGTCATTGAATTATCGGTGGTTCAACCGATAGCCGGATTGTCAGGTTTAAAGAACTTTTAACGGGTTTTATCGGATTTTTAATTAGTGGATATTTTAAAAAAATTAAAGCGGATTACTTAGAAGGTCTTCGAATTTACCAATCCAATTGCATATATGGATCAAGCATAAAACACGGCTTTCAAATGGGACTAAACTAAATATTATAAAACATATATAATATACCATATACTTTTCTATTATTTTTTTAATTTATCTACCCGTCCGTAGGGTGGGTTTACCCTAGTTTGTATATATTTCCAAGTATTTTAGACAACTTAAAAACATCTTATATTTTGTGTATATTATTTTAGATATTAAATTTAAAAATAATAAATATATTAGTCTGGTTAATTTAATATATTATTAGATATTTAATTTAAGTTTATAAATCTGGTTCAGATATATTCGAATACCCGGAATATTCCTGTTCGGATCGGGTTCAGTTCTGGTACTTTAGATACCAAAATTTTAAAACCATTCGGATATCTAACCAGTTTTGGTTAAAATTCAGTACTATTTTTTGGATCAGACTTGGTTCGTTTTTTAAATTTAGATTTTTTGCCCAATCCTATATTTTTATTGTAACAAAATTTTAAACGAAAATGATGATGGTTCATATTAATTTTGGGTATGCAATAATTTTTAAACTAAAACACATTTTACTAAACACGTGACTCATTTATTTAATCACTAAAAACTATTCAATGTCAATTTGAGAAAAACAATGGACTGATCTTAAAAAAACATTACCATTTCAGATTGTCAATCGACACTTTCAAATATTCTATTTTGGTGTTGTGATGAATAGAAATGGGATTAAAGTTAGAAAACAAATTTGATACGCACTCCATGTCTCGTTAGGTGATTTCAATAGCTTATAAATAAATATTTGTTGTATCGATCTCTTGTAAGATTTTTGAAAATATTAATTAATAAAATCTTACACTTGCTAGAGTAATCAATTGTTTCTCAATTAATATATAGGAGATTAGAGTAATCACATAAATAAAAACAATACATCTTGCTTATTCACAATATTTTTATGGTAAATAGGTCAAAGTAATCATTTTGTTTATTTTATATGGCATATAATTAAATTTCAATGATGTTTACATAAATATATAGTATATTTGAATATAAAATTTATTATTGAGACTTCATACTCATATGTTTTTATTAACATTTGTATATTCTTTGTAACAAAAAATTTAAACCATTGATCTCAGAATTTTTGATGTGATATTTTGTCGATGAAAATTTCAAAATTAAATACTAAGGTCTCAATACTTTTTCAGTGCAAATTCCAACATATTTATGTATTTTTAAATGGTACATATAAACGATATTAAAATTGATATATATATATATATATTATTTAATGTGAATGTCTATTACATAAAAATTCATATTAGTACAATTTTATGATCATTTGTACCTTGTTATAATAAAAACAATTAAGACAGTGATCAAAAAAATTTCAAAGTATTAATAGCTGTTTTAAAAATTCAAAATATAGCATACAAGAAAAAATCTGATTTTTTATTATTTGGTTAATATGATTATTTAATTTCTTTTAATAATATAAAATTTTTTAAAAAAAATGAAAAATGATACACAAATTGTTATCAAATCTTTATTATCCATAATCATTAATTTTCATAAATATATAATCATATTAGTTAATTTCGTAGCTTTTATGTAAGGAAGGTATACTTGCTTTTAATATTTTCGGTTCATATAATGTTTCATAGCACATTATATTATATAGTTAATGCTTTAATGTATCTAGCGAGACATATTAATTGAACTGGACCTCCTTTTTTTCAATTAACTACCTAATTGATTGACACATAAGCATTGAGCCTTTTTTAATTATTATAAAATTGAGGTTACATCTTTTTAAATGTTTCTCTATTAATATATAGGGGATCTGGATACTCGATAATTTTTTCCTATAAATGTAATATATTAATATATTGTACATAAAGCAATATTGATATATACCGTATATTGCAAAATATGATTATTTTTTATATATTTATTTTTTAAATATCCACAAATTAGCAACAATTTATTTAGTAGTTATATTGCTACAGTTTGATATGTGGCAAATTGTGACTAGTATAGCCATAAACACAGTTGTGGCTATTTGTAGATATTAGCCATAATATTTGGATATGGCTAAGTTGTAGAAGAGGAATCACAATTGAGCGACAGCCACAAGCTCGACGTCACAATTTTTTTTGTGGTTATTTGCGGCTATCGGACAAATAGCCACGAAAATTTGACAATAACCACAATAAAATTTGTGGCTTTAACCTGTTTTTCTTGTAGTGCTAACTGTTTAGATGTAATGAAACATTTGTTGTTAGTTGATATATGGTTAGTTAGCTGCTATAAAATTGTTTATCGTTAACTGCTAAATGTTTGGTTATATGTGTCTTCAAGAAGTTAATGTTTATGAAGAATCTCACATCAAGTAATTTGACTGGAGTGAGGATTTAAGAAAAAAAAAGAGTAATAAACCAAAGAGAACAGAAGAAGAATCAACAATACTGACCCAAGATGTTGAATTATTTGATGCACTCAACACTAACTAATTGGACAACCTTGAGCCATGTTCTAGAATATATATACTCTTGAATGTAGATGTCAACATTTTCATTTATGAACTTTAATTTTTTTTATTAACATGTATGGTTGAATGGTAGCAGCTAACTAATGTATCATCGGTTTAGGTCAACTCGTAACAACGACTCTGTATACAAATAATTATACCTTGTAAACACATTTAATTAAAATAACAATATACATTGATACAATTGTTGGCCATTTTTGTTAGTTATTTCATTTAGTAATAGACATTATATCAACTAATGAAACAAGTATCAAATAACAAATGATGTATCAATTAACAAATCATATATCAAATAATATATCAGCTAACAAACTATATGCCAAACTATGTATCACCTAACAAGAATTATTATTTTTGTAAAATGACAATTATTAAAAATTTATTTATCATCTCTATCTATCTTTACATAAACTGTACATGTAAATTGGCTTATATGGTTCAATAGATAAGTGTTCCCTACTTTTCATTGCCAAACCCACACAAAAAGAAAAAAAATGTGTGGTGGAGAATTGTCTAGTGTCAGACATATGGTTCAACAGAACATGTGTGATCTCTGACAAAATCTGAAGTCCTTGTCATTACACTCTCTCTTTCTGCCTAAGTTTCCAACTCATCAAAGACAAAATGGTAAGCATTCAACCGTAATTGTAGAGCTTGAGCTTTTATTGTCACATCATGGGTAAGTCTCTAATTTGGACCTCAATTAAGGATACTTCCCTAATCTCTCTATTATATATCTGCTGCTTTTTTTTGAAATAGTGGTACCTCAAAAAAAAAAGGTGTCAGATTCATGTGGTTCTGAAAAGGAAATCAAAAATCCTACTATGCATTTTTCTACGCAAGCATCTCCAAATTTGTTTTCATGATGATATCTGCTGCTACTTAACCATAATTTTGCTCTTTTCCTAAGAATAGAAGAAATCACATTCTGGTGAATAGTCTACAATAGTTAAACATTTCCTTCTCGTCCCTGAGCAGTGAGCATAAATAGAACGCTATCATAATTCATAATTCAATGTTCAGAACAACACAATGATTGGCGTTATGAAATGGCGAGCATACAAGTGATCAATATCAGTATGGCGCTTCTTGTTATCATTAAATCAGGAGGATATGTAGCATTGCGATGAACACTTTACTTGGCTGTCCACGAAAATCCAAGTCTTAGGGTCATAATTTTGGTAATCACACCCAGTATACCAATTCTAAAAGAGAACAAACTCCAATGCACATAAATCGCAGAAACCAAAAAGAAACAATGGCGGAAAATAGAACAAACAAATTCCACAAAGTCATATCCATTTATATAAACGTATATCAAACCAATTATTTTGAAATTTACCAACAAAACATACAAAATTATTTATTCCACATTACACGCAAATTACAAAAGTAAAAAGAAGCAGATTGTGATGATCAGCAACGAAGACAACTAAATCAAAATAGAAGACTAGCTCGAGAAAAGGAGTGGTTGCAGGTGAAGCAACTGAGAGAAACCGGAGCCGCCAAAAATATGAAATGAAGGCCAGGCTCCCAACTGAGAGATAGCATTTTTGGTAATGACTAACGAGTAGAAGGGAGCATCGATGTGTTGACAAAATCTTATATTTTAATGTTATTTTCTAAATTATAATTTATTATTATTATTTTGTTTATTCTTTATTTATGAATATTTTTAGTTGAAAACAAAATCAAAATGGTTTGGGTATAACTAGTAGGAAAATAACTTCATAATTGACATAATGTCTTTTATCAGAAGTTGCAAATCCCTCTGATAAATCATCAGTAGAATATGTTTTTTATAAGGATCAGTAGAATGTTAGTGTACCAAACTCCATCCGTTCCACGATCTAAGATGTTTTGGAAAAGTTTTGATGTTTCAAAATATAAGATGTTTTGATACTTTTAAGGTATTTTAACTTTATTGAAAATTAGTTAACCAATGCAGTTTGTTACATTGTTTGTGATTGGTTAATTTATATTTAATTTATATATTTTAATAATATTGTCTTCTAAGAGTTAAGTTTCTTAATTATTGTGCATTTAAATAAAACATCTTATATTATAGAACAAAGGGGATAACTTTTTAATTTCAAAGTTTGACACTCGAAAGAACAAACGACACCCAAGGCGAACAGGTCGCGTCGGGTTTCACAAGGCATATGTTTCAATAGTGAAAAAAAAAATTTCAATAATGCTACTAGATTTTTAAACTTTATTTTGCACTGACAAATTTTTATTTTTTTTGTAACTAGCACTGACAATTATATTAAGTCTTTTTGGTAAAGGCGCGATAAGATGAGTTAGGTATGGATCTTTTGGACATGATATTTTTTTGCAGATAAGAAAAAGAACTAAAACAGTGGGATGGTGGCTGTTTAATGTATTGGTCGAAACAAAAGAATCAAATCCTCAACCAAATCATGTTTCGTGATACGACTAGTGCTTCGGTATTATTTTAAATCAATTTCGCCTGCAAAGTCAATCAATCAGATAATTCTATTTTTACAATTCAAATGCTTAGAAATTAATCATGTTACAAATTTACATGATGATAATAAAGGGTTAATCGGGAAAAGTGGCACTCTCACTCTCAGTGATGTTTATTTCTAGTCGTTGCGTTTCTTAGAACATATGATTATTGGAGGTTTTTAGGTGGAGTTCTCAAAAATTATCTGGATAGCAAAAATCATTTATAACTAAATGAGTATCTCAAAACTGATGATTTCAAACATTTCCAATGTACATTTTTATATTTTATTCTAAAATAAAAAACTCTATTATACATGTGTTTTTGCTCCAATATATGTACTTCTATAATAGTGTTCATCGATTTCTCGGAAAAAGTTAGCCTAATGATACTTTTACCTCTATATTTAGGGATGAAAATAGAATTTCTGTATATTTTTTAAAAAACCCAAAGAATTTTACTATATAGGTATATATTGAAGCAAATCCATTTTTATAATAGATATCCTCTAGTTTAGAAAAAATATAGCGATAAACGTAGAAGTAAGTTGGAGATAATCTTAAAACATATTTACTGAAAATTTAAAGTGAAGGTCTAAACTATATAAAACGGATATAGATGTTAGATAAATTTTTAGTCTTTATTAAAAAAACTCAACTTGACACATATCAATATAATTTCTCAAAATTATTTTAGAGCATATGCACTCATGAGTTCTAAAGGATATCTAAAAAGGTTTTCATTAAAACTCTCAAAAATCTGTCTAGATACT
The DNA here is from genome assembly GCA_018703725.1 of Brassica juncea. Classification (NCBI taxonomy): domain Eukaryota; kingdom Viridiplantae; phylum Streptophyta; class Magnoliopsida; order Brassicales; family Brassicaceae; genus Brassica; species Brassica juncea. The sequence continues at coordinate 46,280,739 of CM031935.1, read as the reverse complement.
TTTGTGATATATATATATATATATTATTCTTTCTTGATAATTAATATATATATATTATTTAGAGTGGTTTATTTCCTATTTTACAAAATAAATTTAAATCATAAAACTAAATAATATCAAAAAATTATTAAATGACTGAGAATTTCACTTCGGTATCTTAAGAGGTGAGGTTGCTCTTAACCTAATAGTTTATGTTTGAGTTCTTATGTATCATCTGAATCTAATAATACACTTTCATATCAAATATGCGGCTGATATGGACAAACTGCTCTATGTTTATGGTACAGATTTAACAACTCTTATCAAGACGAGGAATTATCATATGCGTTAACCGCAAGGAAAAATACATGTCTTAGACCACATGGGATTTGAATGGTATGCTAATTCCATGGCAACTTCACATGTCATGAACTCCCCACATCACCTCTCTCAAACTCAGCTTTATAGAGGTAGTGATTCTGTGTTAGTCGGAGATTGTAATTTTATTCCAATAACACATTTCAGCTTCACACGAATATACCATCCACCTCCGCTATTCTCCCTTTAAGGGTTATGGTTTGCCATGACATTAACAAATCTTCAATTACTGTGTCTAAACTCACATCATATTATCCTTGTTAATTTAAATTTGACTAAACGGTTGTTCATGTAAAAGACAAAACAACAAAAAACTGTTGAGGTAGCATCCGTGAGGGTCTTTTTGCTGTTGAAGTGTTGAAGGTTCAAGTTCACTACTCCACATGTCAATTTTCGGCAAGCGATGAAGTGTGGTATAAGACACTTTGCCATCCTCATTCTCAAGTTCTCAACAATCTCTGTCGTAAAAAGTTCATTTCATTAATAAAACTACCACAAAGATATGTGAATCATGTCATTAAGGGAAAAGTAGTTTTCCTTTCAATACTTCTCATTTTGTTGCAACTAAATCTTTAGAGAAAGTCCATTGTGATATTTGCAATCTTTCTTATATCAAAACAAGGGTTTTTGTTGTAATCTTTTGAAATTACTCTTGCTACGGGTAGCTCCACCCATCGAAGCCAAGTGGAATCTTTCCAGTTTCATCATGGTACAGCGGTTTTTTAAAAACCAAATTACCTCAAAATAAGAGGTTTGCAATGTGAGGGTGGAGGAGAATTCACTGGCACCACAGTCCTCTTACATTTGAAAGACTGGATTCAACAATTCATCTCTTGCACATATATTCCCCAGCAAAATGAATTAGCAGAAAAGAAACACAAACACGTTGAAATGGGTCTCTCTATGATGTTCAAAGTAAGCTCCCTAAAAAAAATCGATTGATACATTCTTTACATTAAATTTTCTCAATCATCTGCTAGCATCGTCTGTTCTAGATGATAACAAAAGTCCCCTTTGAGATCTTGTTAGAAAAAACTCTTGACTACTCCTCCTTAAGGAAATTCCTATGCTCTTGGAACCTATATTCCACCCATACATCTAACAAGTTGGATCCCAGTCTATGCATAATGAATTGCATGTTTCTTGGGTACAATGAAAAGTTCAAAGGTTATATGTACATGTACCCTCCAAATGGAGGGTTTACATTATTCTCCATGTGCTGTTTGACGAATAGAACTTTAAATCTCAAAACGTTCATAGAACTCATATGTTACCATCCAACGTTAAAAATCCTTAAAACCATAAAGACTTCTTATTGGGTCTTTGATTCTTTTTATTTTATTTTATACATAGATTGAAAATGTTTTTTGTTTTTTGGGGCAGATGCAAACGTTAAGTCAGTTTCCAGTCTCCAAACAGTTAAAAACAAAAATCATATTTTTTACTTTTGTTTTTTTAATCAAGCTGAAATGATTGAAATTTATATTTACTCCAAAAAGTTTATGATAAAAAAAGAAATATGATTTTTCTCTGAATCAAAAACCAGCAAGATAAGTTATTAATGTTCTCGAAAATTTAAATGAAACATTAAATTATTTATATATGACAAAATTTTCATCAAAATATATATATATATATTTGTTATTGTGTTGAAATATTAAAAACACTCACATATTAAAAACACTCACATATTGAAAACAACATGTTTACTCAACTTCACAGTGCATGAGTATGTCTTTTGGAAGTTCTTATGGTTCTGTTCTAACCGCTCTATTTTGCAGGTTTCAGTCCAGCTTATCTGTGATATTGTCTCTATTCAATTCCGCGTTTTAGTATCGAGTATGTCCTTGTTGTATTGGTTAGGTTGTTGTGTGTTTACGTTGTCATGTATTTTCGTTGTTTTGTGTGTCTATGGTCTTAAGGTTTGTAGTGGATCAAACGATGAGGAGGAAGCGGGGACTTAGCTCTTCCACCCAGATTAATCTGAACAAGACAAAGATCATGGATGTCGGATCCGGAGTTATGATAAGCGGTCTGTATGTGTTGTTCTTTTTTAGAGTTGGGTCCAAAATTTAGCAAAGTAATTTGACTGTGTGTCCTTTGTAAATGTAGATGAAAGTTCTAGATCGTATAAATTTTATTCGAGTCACAGTTTGTACACATTATTTATTTTCAATCGGGTTGATTAAAAAAACGTTTTAAAAAGTAAGAGGAAAATAGGGACAGAACAATTGGACATAATAATTTGTAAAATGAGAAACAAAAAAAATAGTAGACGTGCACGACAATCATATATATAAGTCGGTCGGGTCGACTATTCCCACGTAACCAATTTATAATGCATTCCGTTTTTTATAATTCATTCCGTTTTTTATAATGCATTCCGTTGACAAATATATCAAAATGTTTCACTCCACTTTCAACACCCTAGGGTCTGTTCTGCCCACATAAAACGTCAGATGGTTGATGGTTCTAATTAGGTCAACTGTATACTTTCTACAAGTGTAAAACTTGCAAAACTTTAAATAAGTACCTACAATTTAAAAGTAAACTGATAAAAACTGAATCAAGTAACAACCGCACTATTGTACTCCGTTTGTTTCGTATTATATAATGGTTTAATGATATTTTTGTTTTGTTTCAAAACATAAATACCTTTCATATTTTTAGATACTTTTATATTTATTAAATATAGTGTAACTAATCAATTTATATAGACTTATTTATGATTGGTTCAACTATATCTAATATATATTAGATAATATTTTTTATAAATACTTTCTCTATTCTAAAATATGAAATATTTTAGTTAAAGCACATCTATTAAAAAATTAAGAAAATTATTTTTATTTTAAAAATATCAATGAAACCATAAACTAAATATAATTAATCATTTATAATGTAGACTACAAAATATGATTGATTTCACAATTTTTCATAAAGTTAAAATTTATCTAAAATAGTATTAAAACATTTATATATTAAAACATCAAAAATTTCTTAAAAATTTTATATTTCAGAACGGAGAGAGTAATAACTTCTAAAATCTTTTTATTTTTAGTTAAAACTATCTAGATCATTCATTTCTGAAACACATTTATTAGTATTAGAAGCCTGGTATTTTTTATTAATATGGAAATTCTCACTAAAAAAGAAGAGAAAAAAATAAAGATGAACTTTCTCAAAAAAATGAAGATGTATAAAAATTAATGTTCTATATATTTTACTGATTTTTTGCACGAATAAGATAATGTTAAAAAAAAAAAGAGGGAGCATGCAACTCTATGATATACATATAATGAGATACATATTATATATTTTTTTGATCAAATATATACATATAATATATCCAGTCTATTCTAAACTTTTTAAGTTTGGTGAGAAAAATGAAAACAAAAAAAAACTGTGGACGGGTGACAACGTATGAGTCAGCTCAAAAGACACGTGTCAGATGGCTATATGTCGCGGTGGAGATTTTTTAGGTTCTCATAAAAGAAAAATAAAAGTTAAAGAGAACAATAACTATCGTAAAGTCAACTCCAAAGTTTACAGATCCACCGTTGGATCCTACTTTGGAATATCAACGGTCTAGATAGTAGTTACCGGGAACATTCAGTTAGCAAGTTGGTCAATAGTTCTGAGTTTTTTTTTAATGGGTCCATGTGATCACTTTTATTTTGATTTATTTAGTCAGCTTTTTCTTTTTCCTACTTTGTCGTTTTCTTTATCATCGCTGTTCTCAACTAAAGAAAGACTAGTATACTCTACCTATTGCGCATAGTCAACGATTGTCGCTGTTCTTATGACATTTAATTTCTATTGATGATTTTTAATTGTTCCACTATCTGTGTAGATTAATTAGGTAAATTAAAAAGTCAAGGAGGACTTACTTTCATCTACTAGTTTCCCAAACTTTCCCAGACAGTACAATTTTCTAGAAGGCTAAATCTGGTTAGAAGTTTCCCCAACTTTCCCAGTCAATACAATTTTCTATCTAGTTAGAAATTCTTGTTTAGGATATCTGAATTTTAAATAGTAGAAGTGTTTTTTGTAAATGTAAATATAAGTTAAAAGTAACAAAACCTATTCTAATTTATAAAAAAATTATGTATTACAGATTTATTTTTAACCCTAGAAATAAATAAAATAGTAATAAAATAAATTGAGTATTCTTTACAAACAATACATATTTATATTTAATTTTGTCAATGCTGCATTAATAAGTAACAATTTCAGAAATGCATTGTTGTATATGTGCGCCATATACTTCATCTGTTTCACAAAGATATATATTTTAGATTTTTCACACATATTAATAAAAAACATAATAAATGCATAATTTTTTGTGTTAATCTTTTTCCCCATAATTTTTCCAATAAGTGCAATTAAGTTTTTTGAAATTTGCAATTAATCATTAAAATTTGATAAAATATGCATTGAAAATACAAAATATGTATCTTTTTGAAACTATTTTTTTTCTAAAATATGTAAATTTTTGAAACAGATGGAGTAATAAATATTATTAAATTAGTCTCTTTTAAGCTAAATTTCAAGACGATTCTTCAAAATTCAATTTTTACGCACTGACCCTTTATTTTGAAGATTGCTTTGCAATCAATAGGACCCCACGCACTTTAAACTCGAGGAGACCAACATATTTGATTGCTTTATTCCACAGAAATCTTTTTAAATCTCAACCGTTGGATCAAAAATGTAGTTTGACTAAAAAAATTCTCACCTAATCTCCCGGTCACCCGGTTGAACTCCATTCCCCCATATAATCACATCATTCCTTCATCTTCCATCTTCCACTTTCGCTCTCTTAATCAAAAACTTCCATTTTCCCAGGTCTTCAAACTTTTTTCTCTCTCAGATAACTTCATCATGACCGTCGATATCATGCGATTTACTAAGGTGGAAGATCAAACGGCTATACAAGAAGCTGCATCGCAAGGCTTAAAAAGCATGGAACACCTGATCCGTGTCATCTCTAACCGTCCTGAAGACCATAACGTTGACTGCTCTCAGATCACCGATTTCACCGTCTCCAAATTCAAAAAAGTCATCTCTCTCCTTAACCGGACCGGTCACGCCCGGTTTAGACGCGGACCGGTTCAGTCCTCTCCTTCATCTTCATCCTCCTCCGCCGCAGCTCCTCCTCCTCCTCCACCCGTTTCTCATCCTCTTTCTCAGCTTTCTCCTCCGTCGCCGGTAATAACTCCGGTGAGCTTCGTTCAGCCGCATCAGCAAAGCTTGACGCTAGATTTCACCAGACCAAGCTTGTTTGGCGCCAAAACCAAAAGCACGGAGATTGTAGAGTTTGCAAAGGAGAGCTTTAGTGTCTCCTCAGACTCTTCTTTCATGTCTTCGGCGATCACCGGCGACGGCAGTGTATCTAAGGGATCTTCGATTTTTCTTGCTCCGGCTCCGACGGCCCCTGTAGCTTCCTCCGGGAAACCGCCGCTTGCTGGTCTTCCTTACAGAAAGAGATGCTTTGAGCATGACCACTCTCAGAACTTTTCCGGCAAGATCTCTGGCTCCGGCAGTGGAAAGTGTCATTGCAAGAAAAGGTATTGTTACGAAACACTAGTAATAGAATTAAAGTCTGGTTTAATACTTTCGAAACCGGTTTTATGTAGTCTCAACCAATCGGTCAACGTACTTTGGTAAAAACCAACATTAGTTAATTTTTGTTACATCTTTTGGACTAGTCTAGTAGTAGTATATCGATTAATTTGATTCGTGAACGAAAATAGAAGTTCCTGATTCTAAACCGGTTTGGCTTAACCAATCGGTCAACGCACTTAGTAAAAATCAACGACATTAACTTAAAAATGCACGCCAGAATATGAATAGTATTGTGGTGTTGTCGTTTTGTATAGGGAAGGTTAATGTTTTAAAATGTAGTATTTCTTTGACCGTTGACTGTGTTTTAACATTTTGTGTTTGTTAAAATCACTTAAATTAACTATAATTATTTATTAATTACAGCAGGAAAAATCGGATGAAGAGGAGCGTGAGAGTACCGGCGATAAGTGCAAAGATAGCCGATATTCCGGCGGACGAGTATTCATGGAGGAAATACGGACAAAAACCAATTAAGGGCTCACCACACCCACGGTAACTATCGGACACCCCCTCTATATCCACCGTTGGTGTAGTTGTCTGATTTGAACGTGTAGAGATCTAACGGTGGTGATTTGTTTTTGATTCAGGGGTTATTACAAATGTAGTACGTTTAGAGGATGTCCAGCGAGGAAACATGTGGAACGAGCATTGGATGATCCAACAATGCTTATTGTGACTTACGAAGGGGAGCACCATCACCAAAAGTCCGCGATGAACGAGAACCTACCTTCCAGTTTGGCGTTTGGCTCGTGCTTGAATGGTTAAGAATTAGAAAAGAGAATGAAATCAATTAGTTTGGTAGACTTTGTAATATTTTGAAAAATAGAGGGCTGATTTGTATTTTTAGAATGTTTAGTATTTTGAATGGATTTTAATCTTACTACCGTGAAAGAGGCTTAACAAAAAAAATTCTTACTTACAAAAGTTTGTATTTAGTATTTACTTTCAAGTAATTCCTTGCAAGATGACAAAAAATATGGTGTATAAAGGTATTATAGGCATATGTATATATTTAAATTACTGATTTAATGATACGGTTAGTGATTACCACATTAGTTGATCTAGTAATGGCTTTGAGTTGGGTTGGGTTGTTAATGCAATGTTTGACTAACTTACGGTTTCTTGAAAGTCAAAAAGAATGTTCGATGAGTTGTTGGAAGATAGGGAGGTTGAACAATGAATTGAAGCCAATTAAAGGCGGTTCGAGGGTCAACGAAATCATAATGATGTTGGAAAACTTAATTTGATGAATGATATTCTCAATCTCTTATCTCTTGTTTGGCAAAAAAAATATTACTAAAAAAGTTTAAAACATTTATATTCTTATCAGTTACATTTTATCAGTTAATATTATTTGAGATAACTAAATTATTTATAAAATCAATATATATACTCCATCTGTTTCTTAAAGATGTATGTTTTGGTGTTTTCACACATATTAAGAAAATATATTAATCATGTATTGTTTTTATAAATTATCAAATTCTAATGCATTTTAACCAATAGTCTTTCAATAAATTCAATTAATTTTGTTGAAATTTGCAATTTTTGTATAGAAAACATAAAAAAATACATCTTTTTGAAACAATTTTTTTTTTCAGAACATACATCTTTTAGAAACAGAGGGAGTATTTAATATTTAATATAAAAGAAGTATAAATTGCATTGAAATTTTAGAAATAAATATTTATGATTTATAGGACATAACTGTTAATCTGTTATGATAGTTGTCACTGATCATATGTTGACCAACGAATAAATCTCTTATGATAGTTGTCACTAATCATGTTTACATTTATAGGTAATTCCAACCGATAGATTAGTTGTTTTGGTGTCTATAAGAGTATCTCCAATATAAAATTCTATTTTTCGTTTAAAATGAAGTAAAAGTAAATATGAAGTTAAAGTGCTCCAACTCAACTTTATTCTTCACTTAATAATGGAGTAGTGAATAGATAAAAAATTGATTACTTCATTTATGGAGTAAATTTCAAAATGAAATTAGATATGAAATTGGATTAGAATATTTGTTATTCCAAATTCACTTTTATTTTAGAGAAAAATATAGACTTGGGTTGAGATGGACTAAGGGACGTGAAAAAAGTTTCATAGATCCGTATGAATTTAAACTTCATCAGTTCATTCTTTCAAAAAGAAAAAAACTTCATGTCTTCATCAGTTCATCCTTCCTTCTCGACTCAGAATTGGGCTTCTACGAGTTGCCTTTCGAGTTTGATATCGAAGCTCAATATATGGGCTTTTATAGGCTCAAGTACAGTTCGAGATCCACATGAATTTAAATTTTAACAGAAATAACTCACTAAAATATCCATTTCATGGACATGACTCAGCAAATAAATGACTGATTAAATATAACATTTGTAGGTGATTTTTGGCCGCTAACTCATGACTCAGCATAGTTAATGTCTGACTAAAAATAAACTACTCCATATTCTCATTTTGAACCAGTCCAAGTTCTTGCTTCCGCACTAACCCAGCATTAGCACTCTTCATTTTAATATAATTTTCGTACCATTAACGATACTGGTTTTTAATTAATTGTACTAAAAGTAAACGGGATAAGGTTTAATTTGGCCACTTGTTATAGACTAATCACCCTTCTTCTTAAACAATATATTTTCCGCATAGTACTTTCTATTTTTAAATATAAAGTAAATATACACGAATATTTTTGTATATCTTTTGACTTATTATTGCCAATCCGCATCTCATTTTGCAACCCAAAATATTATCCGACTAGATGTTTTGCCCGCACTTGCGGGCTTAACAATTTTACAAAAAATTATATTTAAATATATTATCAATTCAAAAATCATTAGAGTAAATTATTTTCATACTTTTAAAATATTTAATGATTAATTAAATATTAAATATTTTATATATGATAAAAATATATTTTACTATGTAAAATAAACTTGAAAAAATTCATATATACATAAAAATATATACAAGGATTTATATTTATTTCAAAATATTTTTGAATAAAATAATATAGAATCTTTTTAGATAATGATGATTATTAAATTAATGAAATTCGTTTTTTATTTGTGGGTAATTTTATACTAACAAATCTAATCTAATTATTTATTAAGGATAATAAAGACTTTAAATACTCTAATTTTTAACGTAAGAGCAAAAAAAATACTTTGTAAATAATAGTATAAATATTTTTGAATTCTTTACCAACTTTTTCATGTGAGTTTATCTATTTTATGTGATATATATATATATATATATATATATATATATTAAAGTAGATTTCTTTTAATATTATTAAACCAAATATAATATAAACATATATATAATAATTTAATATTACTAAAGTAATATAATATAAATTTAACTATTTAAATATGATATTATCTTTAAAGTTTTAATTATTCTTAAGATAATGATAAAAATTTTTGTTAAGATTAATAATTGAATATAAAATATGACTAAATATAAATATATGATCTAATATATTACTAAAGTAATATAGTATAAATTTAACTATTTAAATATGATATTATCTTTAAAGTTTTAATTATTCTTAAGATAATGATAAAATTTTTTGTTAAGATTAATAATTGAATATAAAATATGACTAAATATAAATATATGATATAATATATTTAAATTAATAATTCAAATAAAACTAATAAAAACATGACAAATCATCAAAATTAGCTAAAATTATGGGGAGCATGACAAATCAGCAAAATCACTTCATAAATAATAGTATAGATTGATTGATCTGCTCGAGATTTTTTCCTCTTTTCCTGTATTTATTTTTTAAAATAAAAGAAAATATCAAGAAACATATAAATAAAAATATTCGGACAGTAATGAGAACTGGATAAGGTCGAGAATGGTATAATAGCGACCACCGAACTTTCGGTACAACGACAGCATCTGATTAAACGGAGACAGTAACCCGCAGCGTCCGGCCAAGGTCCGAAGAACAACAAAAAAATTGCCACGTCAACAAGACCGTCAAAGTCGCCGTTAGCGTTCCCATATTGAGAACATGTGCGTCTACCCATAGCCTCACAATACGTATTAATATACGTATTGTAATAGTATCTTATACGATGTTTATCATTATAAATATTAATAAGAATTGATCCTTTCTTCAACTATATTCCATTTTTCCTCGATCGGTGGTGATTTGAGCTTTCCATTATTTTTTCTCTTTTCTTCGTATCGTTTCTTGAGAAAATTTCCTTAACCTGCGCTTCGCGAGCGATCAGATGGAGGTCATGGTGGGTTCTTCGTTTGGAATCGGCATGGCGGCGTGCGTTAGAGATCGAACCGGTGTCTCGGCGCAGGACAAGACCGTACCGGCGGCGGCTCTGTTTTCGGCGGATGAATCGGGACGACGTGGATCGCAGATCGGGCTTGCTAGTCAGATCGGATTAAGGATGGATAGAAAATCGCCGGAGGAATCATCGGAGGATAGTTCATCGTCGATCGGAGAGTGCAGCGAAAACGAGGATGTAGAAGAAGACGACGCCGTTTCATCCCAGAGAAGAGGAGGAACACTTGTTTCGTTTAGTTCCTCTTTAGAAGACTCTCTGCCGATTAAGTATGTTCTTGATCTTTTATGTTTTGTCTTTAAACACCAATCTTGAACCATTTTGGCTCTAAATATTTGTGTTTATATATTGAGAGAGTTTCACCTATTGAATATTAACATGTAGTTTTGTTTGGTTGAACACTGAAGAAGACATGTTTGTTTGTTTGTTCAGGAGAGGATTATCAAACCATTACGTAGGGAAATCAAAATCTTTTGGGAACTTAATGGAACCGATGATGAACATCAACGCAAAAGATCTTGAGAAAGGAGAGAATCCATTCAACAAGAGGAGGAGATTGCTTATTGCTAATAAGCTGAGGACTAGAGGAAGATCAATGTCAGTTTCGAATTTTTATTCTTGGCAAAACCCTAATTCTATGTCGTTACTTGCTGTCCAAGAACACAATGAAGTGAATCATCATAGTGATGATGATGACTATGGTGAAAACGAAGGTGATGATCAAACTATAAAGTTATCGGAGAAGAGGAATATGTTGATGAAAAATAAGAGAGATTTGATGGCTCAGACTCAAAGTTGTTTCTGTCTTAGTAGTTTGCAAGAAGAAGATGATGATGATGATGATGACGGTGGAGTTGATGATGAGTGATTAATCAGTAGCATGGTTTAGTGATACTTGTTCTTCAATTTGATCTTCTCTTGTGAATTTGATTAGAGGAAGTTTCAGTGGTCACACAAGTGGTCGAAGATTTGATTTGTTAGAATATTATTATTTATTAGTAGACTTTTTCCTACCTACAAAGGACATTTTCTTCTTCATCTTGTCTGTGTCGATCATTCATTTTTTAATCCTCTGAAATAAAAAATATTTACATCACATTTTAATATCCCAGAGAAAAATAAACAACGGGGATAAAACTCAAAACCAAACAAATAAACAGCACAAACACAGTTCTTACTCGAGAAAAACAGAGAAAATATGAAGAATCACACAAGTTTAATATTTATTCAGTTACCGTCAATAATATTGACAAACATTATCAAGTGTATTATAGGATGAAATTAGAGGTTGTCCACATACGCTAGACTAGAGTGATGTTGTGCCGACTATGTAAACATAATATCTTTTTCGGTTGTTCAGTGAACAGCTTTTAGCAGTGAAAAGTGAAAACATGTTCGGAGAATTTTTTTCTTTCGTTATTTCATTTAAATCTTTATTTATTTTTTTGACTAATATTCATGTTTTTGTTTATTTTTAGAAGGAATGTTTGAATATGTATTTTAGAGACATTTGCAAGCCAATACCTAATATTACAACTTTATGGTTATACTTTGGCGTCAGTCATCATGAACATTTTAACCTTGATCAAATCAAGTTTGGTTTGCCGCAAGGCTTTAAACTTCTGTTTTCTGCTTCTCTCAAGTACTAGTGGCACTTTCAGATTTTAAAAAGTACTTGTGGCACTTGATGTAAAACGTATTTTTGAAGAATTTTACTAGTATTAAAAAAGAACGTTGTGTGTGTTCAAAAAAAAAAAAAAAAATAAAAAAGAACGTTGTGACTTTATAAAGTCAAAAGATAATTTCGAAGGCTCGGAAACAATCTTCCGACTCAATAGGACCAAACAACGATAGCAAGAGCTTGATATTTACGTGATATATCAAATACTTGATAAAGCATCCTCAGGCTGCGAGTCTTATCCACAAAACACAAGGAAAATACCAAAAGTAGAACATTCAAAATCAGGCCTGCATATGGAGAAAACTCAATGGAGACAAGAGAACTATATTCTCTCCCCCCCCGGGCCTAACCCGACAGAACTCTATAAAGCACTCTCTGGCTTTGATAAGTCAACCGTCAAGTTCTTTTTTTCTTCTCATCTCTGATTGAGACCGGTGGCTGATAGCTTTCAAAGTTTGGTGCCGGTCCCTTAAGTATCTTCCATTTCGTTTGCTTTTCATTTTCTGATGTGTTTGATTTCAAGTCAAATCTGATAGTTATGTGGACGGTGATGGCGCTTATGTGTTGGTACACCAAAAAATCGACGGATTGTGCCGGATTGGAAGGTCGATGGTATGACTTTTCCATTTATCTTGTTTCTTTCCGTTCTTCTTCTCCGTGGTAGTCGTTGCTTCATCTAGAAGCTAGGTTATGTTATGGCTTAAGATTGATCTCTCTTCAGAGCTTATTCGACACATGTTATATTGTTTACAATGGTTTAGTTGGTTGTTGATGCATTCCCATCGTTCCTACAGGTGTGCGTGGATTGTTTCACTTCTTTGTGCCACATACATTATCTTCTTGTAGCCAGGGACGGCTCTGAGATTTTGGAGGCTGCAGACGAGTCAAGAAGAAATTCAATAATTTGGAGGCTGAATTTTTTTTTTTTACAAATTTGGAAATTTATATCCATATAAATATTTTCGAAAATTTCGGGGGCTTGAGGCGAATGTTTCGTTAGGCTTGGCTCAGGGCCAGCCCTGCTTGTAGCTTTGGTGTTGTGAGCTGCTCTAAGTTTCCGAGGCATCATATGTTCTGACAATAGAGGTTTTGTTCTCCTCTTAGATTCCCACTGAAATCAAATACTTTGCTCTTTAAAACTGAGATATGGAGCTTTGATCATGCTCACTGGATAGTAACACTACTGCGAATGTAGTAGCATCCTGGTAACATTTTGTAATGTCAAGTTTACAGCTGAAGCTATTTTGAAGCTCTTGTAGTGTATACTGACATTTTTTATTTTATACTATATATTGAATGTTATGTGTATCTTTGTATGTTGTGGATCCTGATTGTGGATCCAACAAATATTTTGGTTTGGAATAAAATTCAGCGTTAAAAAAAAGTTTAGTTAAGTCTTATAAACGAAACCTCATATGTATAGAGATCGAAACAACTTGTATAATATCAATTTCAAAAAAAAACTTGTGTAATATTGAAAACAGATCATCTAAAGAAAGAGCAAAGTATTAGATTTGGATTTTTTTGTAATATAAAAATTTGTTGAACTTAGCAAAAACAACAGTTAGGTATTGGAAAAAGGGTGTGACTTTCTGAGCGACTGTTAGGGTTTCTTCGACGGCGGCTGTTCTCCGTTCTCCGCCGGCCATGGCTTCTGAAACTCCGGATCCTCCCGATGAAACTGGTCCTCTGACCAACTGCTCACTCTCCTCTGATTCACCTGCTCAAATCCGCACCTCAATCCCTAACTCAATCCCAGCCTCTAATGTTCCCACATATGCTCAGAGATTCAAGGATTCTCTCAAGAATCTTCGAAAGATCACTACTCCTTCCTTTCAGTCGGACGGCATCCCGATTGTTCAGGCTCCAGACTCAATCCTCCTGAGTGCTTCTGAGACTTGGAAGGATCACATCCTTGCTCAATTTCATGGAAAAGCGCCGCATCCCTCCAAAATTCTCTAAGATCTAAACCCAGTTTGGGGGAAGCATGGCTCTATTACTGTTCACGCAGTCTCAAAAACCGCTTGTATGATCTTTGTTCCATCTGTCCCAACACGGGAATGAGTGATTCAAATTGGATACTGGCAGGTTGACAATTGCGCTCTTTCAGTCTCCCTTTGGACACCTGACTGCTCTCTGGAATCTCAAGAGCTTCAGTCCGCACCCACTTGGGCCATTCTAAAGAGTGTTCCCCCTCAGTTATACTCATTGGATGGGATCAGTGTGATTGCCAGTGGCATTGGAGATCCTCTACACACTGAGAACTCGAGGCTTCCTCCTTTCCACTTCGGTGATACCAAGGTTAAGGTTGAAATCAATTTGGATGTCCTACCTCCTATGGCGGTCATTGTTCGCGACTCTCAGGGATTTACAGTCCGTGTACCCGTCGCTTACCCTCGCCTTCCGCCACAATGCTCAAACTGCAGTAGGTTTGGTCACACAATCAAATACTGCTTACACCCGGTTACGAAGAAAGCTCAATCTAAGCAGCCGGCTCACTCTTCGCCTCCTAGAGAAGCTCAAGTCAGTGTGAAAGATGATTCGTTAATCCTGGCACCTTGTGTGGCTGATCAGGAACCTCCAATGGAAGAAATGGCAACTGAACTCGAGGACGGTGAAATCCCAGCCTCCGCTGATGAAGCTCCGTTAGTGAAGCAAATCGCTCCCTCGTCTCAGACTCAGCAACTTTCAGCTAAGCGTTCCAAAAATATGAAACCAGGAACCTCAAAAACAATTGGCCATCGCTCTGACCCGTCTAAGCGGTTGACCCTTGCTGTTTCACCGGCTACGCAACTCACTCCCCTAAAGGAGACTGATAAAGGAGGGGCGAGCAAGGATCCTGAAACTCCAGTCCTTTGGTTTTCAAACTCTAAGGACCTTCCCACTGCAAAGTCTGCGGAGTGTGTCGACGACAAGGGTTTCATTCCTGCTCCGGCCACTCTCCGTAAAGCCCGTAGAATGGCGAGAAGGGAGGCTTGCATCGCAAAATCCAGCCCTACCTTTGCTGTCTCATCTATGTTCTCTTCTATCAGGGGTCTTTCCCTTGGTGGATTAGGGCGTAGACACTAACTCCTCCTCCTATCCAGATTTATAAATATGAAAATATTTTCTTGGAATGTTAGAGGCATTAATAGCTCCTCTCGGCAAAGGGTGGTCAGAGATTGGGTTCGAGTTAATCGTCCGGTTGTTGGCAGTATTTTGGAAACAAGGACAACTCAAGAGAACTCTGGCAGTATTTTGGCATCTCTCTTCCCTGGTTGGAGATGTGATGATAATTATTTTTTCTCGGATCTGGGCAGAATTTGGATTGTATGGGACCCTTCCCTCTCAGTCATTGTGTATAAGAAATCTGCCCAATATATCTTATGTGGTATTTTGGATCCCTCTACGGGTGTCTCTTTCTCAGCGGCTTTTGTCTATGCTTTTAACTCCGAGACTCAACGGAAGGATCTTTGGCGGGACATCTCAGAGCTGAACGCGTCCACCCCACTAGCAAATCACTCATGGGTTCTTCTTGGAGATTTTAATCAAATCATCTCAGCGAATGAGCACTACTCAGTCCTCCCCTATGATCTTCCACTTCGTGGTATGGCAGAATTCAGAGAATGCTTGGACGTCAACAGTTTGTCAGATCTTGCAAGCAGAGGCGTCTTCTACACCTGGAAGAACTGTCGGCCTCGGGAACCCATTCTCAGGAAATTTGACAGGGTTCTGGTTAATGGCTCTTGAAGGAGTGCTTTTCCGGATTCCGTGGCCATCTTTGATCCTCCTGGAGACTCAGATCACTCACCAACCTTACTGGAGCTTGAGCCAGAAAGAGAAAGGGTGAAAAAACCTTTCAAATACTTCTCGTTCATCTCCACTCATATGGACTTTGCACAAGAACTCCGAACGGCATGGAATTCCCCTAATACCACTGGTTCTTCCATGTTTACTCTTGGGCAGAAAATGAAAGTTGCTAAAAAGTGTTGCAAACGTCTCAACAAACAGGGATTTGGAAACATTCAGCAGCGAACTAAGGAAGCTCTATCTGAGTTGTAATCTATTCAGTCCTCCATGCTAACTGATCCTGATGAATCTCTTATCGCAGCGGAGCATCTTGCCAATGAAAGATGGAACTTCTTCTTCTCAGCGCTTGAAGATTTCTATCGCACCAAATCTCGCATCCGATGGCTCAAGCTCGGGGATGCTAATACCCGATTCTTTCATCGAGCGGTCCTTGCCCATCAAGTGGGTAATGCTATCACTCACCTCAGGAATGCAGAAGGTATTCGAATTAGCAACATGTCTCAGGTGAAATATATGATCCTGCTCTACTTCTCCATTCTACTGGGCTCAGAAAATACAGACGTCACTCCGCTTTCAGTGGATGAAATCAGGGAAATACACTCTTATCGCTGTCCTGATGCAGTTGGTGAAGCGATGGTTCTGATCCCTTCGGAGGCTGAAATCAAAGAAACATTCTTCAAAATGCCTAAAAGCAAGGCTCCGGGACCTGACGGCCTACCGGTAGAATTCTACACTGATGCATGGGATATTGTAGGTGAGGATTCTATAAAGGCGGTGAGGGAGTTCTTTCAATCCGGTACTCTACTCAGGAAGTTTAATGCCACCACTATTGCCCTGATTCCCAAAGTTCCTGGAGCTGATACTCTCTCTCAACTCAGACCTGTCTCATGCTGTTCGACGGTCTATAAGGTTATCTCGAGAATCCTGAAAAGGAGACTTAAAATGATAATCTCCTCTGCAGTCCAAGCCAATCAGGTTGGTTTCATCAAGGATCGATATCTCAGCGAGAATGTCCTCTTGGCATCAGAGCTTGTAACAGAGTTTCATAAAACAGGGAATGTTACTCGCGGCTGTCTGCAGATTGATCTTACTAAGGCTTTTGATAGCTTGAACTGGCAGTTCCTACTCAACATTCTCATCGCTCTTCGGCTTCCTGTTATCTTCATATCGTGGATCAGGGAATGCATCACGACCCCCTCTTACAGCATTGGTATTAATGGAGAACTTGTTGGATGCTTTCCGGGGAAGAAAGGACTTCGACAAGGTGATCCCATCTCCTCGCTTCTCTTTGTTCTGGCCATGGACATTTATCCAAATATTTGGACAGAGGAGCAATTAATCGGCAGTTTGGGCTTCATCCGCTATGTGACGCACCAGTTATCACTCACCTAAGCTTTGCTGATGATGTTTTGGTTTTCTTTGATGGAGAGGACTCCTCACTTCATGGTATTCTTCAGATCTTGGACCACTTCAGAAGCATCTCGGGTCTTGCCATCAACAAGGATAAGTCGGCGGTCTTTTTTGATGGGGCTCAGAATAGAAGAAATAGAGAATTTGCTCAGTCACATGGTCTCACCCAAGGCTCTTTCCCGGTTCGTTACTTGGGCGTACCACTGACTACTCGGAAGCTCAGGAAAGAGGACTATCAACCTCTTCTGGATAAACTTCATGCCAGATTCACCTCGTGGACTGTCAGGCATCTATCCTTTGCTGGCCGGCTACAGCTTCTACGCTCGGTTATCTACTCTATGATCATGTTCTGGGCCTCAATATTTGTTTTGCCTAATCAGTGCCTCAGGAAGATTGAGCAAATGTGCAGTGGCTTTCTTTGGAAAGGGGTCCCTGATAATGCAAGAGGAGCTAAAGTCAGCTGGGAATCAGTGTGCACACCTAAGCGTTGTGGAGGACTAGGCTTAAGGCGTCTCACAGCATGGAACAAGGTTCTGTGTCTCAAGCTAATATGGCTTCTCTTTACAGCATCAGGATCCCTTTGGGTATCTTGGGTCCGTCGCCATCTGATAGGAGATCATTGTTTCTGGAGCCTTGATAGCTCGGCTGCTGGCAGCTGGATTTGGAACTCACTATTCAAACTAAGGTCTCTTGCAAGACCGTTCTTGGTTTGTGAAATAGGCTCTGGTATCTCTGCTAACTTTTGGTATGATAATTGGACTTCCTCCGGGCCTCTCATTGATCTGGTGGGAGAAAGAGGACCAGCGGTGAGCGGACTAGATCTCAATGCTTCTGTGTCTGATGGGCTATCCAATGGAGACTGGTGGTTAACCAGGTTTCGCTCAAGGAATAGAATCATCATGGCTTTAAAAAATGCTTTGCCGCCAGTAGAATCAACCTTTACGGATGAACCTGACGACACATACTTATGGAAGATTGGCAACCGGGTTCCAACATCTTCTTTCTCGGCCTCTGATACTTGGGCTCACCTGTAACACCCCCGGACCGTCCTAGACATAGGTCGACCCACCGGCCAACAATCAAACAAGAACATGGCCGATGAACCAACCAACGCCAAGGGTTGGAGATGAAAGGCCAACCGGCCAGCCAACAATCAAACAAGAACATGACTGACCGTCCAACCCAACACCCTGATCCGGAAGCGCTACGTGACGGGTCAGGAACAATCCGGCCAATGTCGCAGAATTTACTCCGCAACTTAGACCAGTTCGTCCACTAACTCGTCCCGCTAAGTCAGGGCATAAGGCTTTGCAACCTGTAGCAAGACTTAACGGTTTCCGTTAGATCGAGGCCTAAGGCTTTGCAACCCGTACCAAGACCTAACGTTGTGTTAGACCGGACTAGTCAGTTATCAGAGTACTCATGATGCGCATATAAAACAATTACTTTATTGATTTAAGAAATATCCATACATTGATATAAACAAGACTGGGCCCGGCCTAATGCCAAATCGAGTCAACTAAACTCTTATCAAAAATACCGTTAACAAAAGGCATGAAAATCTACACCGGCGGTCCTAACGTCCAGCACCAAGCTATCCGATCAATCCTACTAAAGCTACCTGCAAAAAGGACAACGAGAGTTGGGTGAGTAACCTAGTGTTACTCAGTGAGCTGGCGGCCTCTACCCGCAACCTATCTCACTAACCCAGACAACCCAAAACAACAAGCAATCTATCCTATCATGCAATCTATCAAAACCAACATTATATAAACAAACCGTTACTAAGTTAGATCCGGCCTCCTGCCGTTATCTAACTTCAAGTAACGGGACCCTGCATGAAAACAAGTCAACAACCAATCCCTAGTTAACCATATATACGCCTGAGTTCAATACTCATGTAGTGTTAGACACTTAGACTATACAAGGATCATTAACTGGTCGACCAACAATCAGACAAGAACATGATCGGCCAACCAATGATACCGCATAGCTTTTGATATCCACCACCCTTCACAAGCAATCACTCAAACAATATAACAATCAATTTCGGGTCTACACTAACCAAAGAGACACCAAGCCTAATCCGGTACCAAATCCGGAATCAGATCTCAATGCTAGAAACCTGCAAGCAAATCAATCAACCACAAACAACAATAACAAGATACTAATTAACTACGACTCAATCTAACTCGTAACACCGTATATCAGTGTTACACTTTCTATAGGGTTCCATAACCCTTAACGACACACTAACACAACATGACACTCTAACCTGGGCCCTGGTGACTTTGTGTTCCTCCTCAATATCGGCAATATCCTATCTCCCTACCACAAAGGCCAGAAGAAGGAACTTTCAACCGACCGCGGCCCACAGTCATTCGGGTCACCGCGCGACAGCCCACAGTCCTTCGGATCACTGCCACATTACACCGTCGTGTAATACTCAGCCCTAGGCCATGACCCCGTCTCTCTGAGTCTTCCCGATCCAGCGAATAAGGGGTTTCCTTAAACCCGCCAGGTACGAGGTCTGAAGGAAACACTAATCACCCCTACACAAGCCTAGTATGGGCGAGTTACGCACATACTGTCGGCACACTCACAAAACAAACACAATCTAGAACATAACCTAAAGATAAAGTTCTAGACTCTAACTAGACACTCGACTCAACAACACAGTCAAAAGTACCAGTAGTCCGGCCTATATGGCCTAAGACCCTTAGTACTCTAATCAACTAAACAACACGATTAATTAATCAAAAAGCAAGAATAGAAAACATGATGCAACCTAGCCCTAGTCCTAGTCAGGTTATTAACTCAGTCTTAATTCCATTTCATCTCAACTTAGCCCTTGCTAAACTGAATCCAATTCATAATTAAAAATAACCCTAGGACTCTATCAAGAATCAGTATGAGATAAGTACTCTATATGCAACTCGATCTATCCTAAGTTCCAAGTGGAACTCAAACAAACCAACTCACTAACCTATCTATCCTAAATTCCAAACGGAATTCAAACAAGCCAACTCACAGTGTTCTATGCCGATAAGCAGTTGGTTGATCGGAGAGGACTTGGCCAAACCCAACCTGGACGTCTTGAATGGACAGGACTGGACTGATCTTGACTTGGACAGAACCTCCCTTGATACTGGTCTGGACTGAACTCAACTCGAGCAGAACCTTCCCTAGCTGCTGGACGATTCCTTCGGAAATCTGGGCAGAGTATCGAACCATGACCTCGACTGAACTGAACCCTTAGAACTGAAATGATCTTGGACAGCACCTCCACTTGATCATCAAAGAATAAGAATAGAGAGGACGGATTGATTTGGGCAGAGCTTCCGCATAACAATTGCAGAAATTCTTCGATTGGACAGAACTTCACTTCTCGGTGGAATATCGGGGTTTAGAAAAGACTATACCTTCAAAATGACTCTCTCTCTCTCTAGCCACGTTGACATGGTTCCCATCTGAATTGATCTTCACTTGATTGATCTTCAGTTGGACAGAACCTTCCCTAGGCGCTTACTTGAAATCAGTAGAGAAACTGATCTCGAAAACTCTCTAAAACTCTCGGAATAGCTCAGAACCTCTTACTTTCTTTTTCTACTTCTCTCTCTCTCTAACCCACGTTTTTAACTTGCTTTTGAAAGGTCTGGATGAATGAAATGTGAAGGGGTCGTGGGCTATTTATAGTAGACAGCAGCGAATCAGATCAAAGTTGGTGGCAGCCCGTGTGTTGCTTCGCATGGCTCCGGACGCATGCGTCGCGACAGCTCGTGCTCCACATGTCCTTCAGCATGGCCAGGACTCATGCAAAGTGACACCTCTCTCCTGCCTGGACGACCAGATGGCTTGCTGCATGACTGGAGTGCATGCAAGGCGACACACCATCTCCACATGTCGATCAGCATGCTTCGATCGCAGATACGATGACATCTCGTGCTTCTGGTGTGTCAAGCTGCATGTGCTTCTTCCATGCACGTCTACACCTCCTCCTTGTGTTGACACTCAGCTGGTTTGAGGATATACATCACGTCCTGACCCCTTAAATCAAGCCACCTCGAGCTTCTCGGTCGATTTGCGCTATTTCGGCTTTCCTAGTAAATTTTCGTCCCGCGATCAATCCTGAATAATTTTCCGCTCCCGTTCTGATGATCTGAATATTTTTAATAAACTCCAAAAGAATTCTGATCTTGGAGAAAAATATTTCCCGAGCCTCCCGCTTCCTAAAAAAATCCACAATACCGAAATTAGCGATTTTTGCCAATTTCGGGTTTTCCCGTCGTGCTTACTTCCCGTCCTGCTTAATTTTCCGTCCTGCTTAAATTCCCGTCCTGCTTCCGACTTCCAGAATCATATTTTAATGATACGAAAATTTTCCGGGAAAACTTCGCGGTGAAGAAACGTCTGCTTCAAAAACGTCGTGCTTCTAAAAACGTCGTGCTTCCAAAATTTTTATTCTTCCAAAAGATCCGTCTGATGAATCTAAGACATTGTCTAACATGGTTGAGCAGCTTAAGATTCCCTCACGATCAATTCTTTGACCACCTCGTTCTTCGAAATTTCTCGATCGACCCTTCTTGCCCGCGGTTCGGCCACTATGCTGATGCTCGACCAATCTTCTGTTTTCTCTGAACAATGTCAAATATTTCGTGATGAAAACTCAACATTACTCAAGATGTTTCAATCCCCAAAAGCTCGGCTTCAAATTACGACTTCTCGATCTCGGCCATTTTACCCCTTTGGGCGGGTTATCACATTCTCCCCCCTTAATAGAATTCGTCCTCGAATTCTGATGTGTGAAATTGCTCAGCTCCACGACATGAACCCACTTGATGATAATTTCTCCTTGGATCACTTCGTCTCGCGGTCTTGATCACTTGATGTGCTTCTTTATCGGTTTTCCTTTGATATCTTCCGTTTGATTTCTTCAGGTCTCCATACAACTTCTGATTCAGAACTCGCTCTATCATGCTACACTCCAAAGCATTCGCCTTGGCCTTGAATCCTTTCCTTTCTTCACGTCCTGATTTCTCATGCTTCACTCATTCTCAACTCGTCTCCATAACTCTTTACTCTGTCCACCAATGTCCCTTAAGTTTCGTCCAAGGTCGCCACAATCATCTTGCTCTTTGCTTGAATGATCACTGAGTCGTCCTCTTGCTTTTACTCTGCGATGAAACTCTTTTCCCATGAAACGATCTTGGCCATCTGCGCCTCTGATTACTCCAGACAATTCCTCAATCTCTCCTTTCCCAGATACTGATAGAGTCCTTAACCACTGAAGTCTTGTTTCCCTTTGTCCAGTCCATACCACTGTCCAGTCCCTCTGAACCTATCTTCACTCTTTCTCTTCGGCTTTGGATTTTGGCCTTGAACTCTCTTTACTTTAAGGTTTGTATCCTTAAAGTTCCGATCAACGAACACACTTACAAGCTGCAACTAAAAGAACACTTCACACGCAAGTTAGCCAACAACTAACCCAACAGAAACTAACCAAGCAACCTAATCGCAACTCTAACCAAACAACCTAGCAATTCTAGATTCCACTACCTAATTCCTAAAACCACAAATCCTAAGGCTGAACGTGACCGGTTTCCCTAATGCCTTTTGTGACTCTTTTTGACTCGATAAAAATATTTTAAAACCGATTATGAGTTCCGGAAGCATGGACGAAACCATGCTCTGATACCACCACTGTAACACCCCCGGACCGTCCAAGACATAGGTCGACCCACCGGCCAACAATCAAACAAGAACATGACCGATGAACCAACCAACGCCAAGGGTTGGAGATGAAAGGACAACCGGCCAGCCAACAATCAAACAAGAACATGACTGACCGTCCAACCCAACACCCTGATCCGGAAGCGCTACGTGACGGGTCAGGAATAATCCGGCCAATGTCGCAGAATTTACTCCGCAACTTAGACCAGTTCGTCCACTAACTCGTCCCGCTAAGTCAGGGCATAAGGCTTTGCAACCTGTAGCAAGACTTAACGGTTTCCGTTAGATCGAGGCCTAAGGCTTTGCAACCCGTACCAAGACCTAACGTTGTGTTAGACCGGACTAGTCAGTTATCAGAGTACTCATGATGCGCATATAAAACAATTACTTTATTGATTTAAGAAATATCCATACATTGATATAAACAAGACTGGGCCCGGCCTAATGCCAAATCGAGTCAACTAAACTCTTATCAAAAATACCGTTAACAAAAGGCATGAAAATCTACACCGGCGGTCCTAACGTCCAGCACCAAGCTATCCGATCAATCCTACTAAAGCTACCTGCAAAAAGGACAACGAGAGTTGGGTGAGTAACCTAGTGTTACTCAGTGAGCTGGCGGCCTCTACCCGTAACCTATCTCACTAACCCAGACAACCCAAAACAACAAGCAATCTATCCTATCATGCAATCAATCAAAACCAACATTATATAAACAAACCGTTACTAAGTTAGATCCGGCCTCCTGCCGTTATCTAACTTCAAGTAACGGGACCCTGCATGAAAACAAGTCAACAACCAATCCCTAGTTAACCATATATACGCCTGAGTTCAATACTCATGTAGTGTTAGACACTTAGACTATACAAGGATCATTAACTGGTCGACCAACAATCAGACAAGAACATGATCGGGCAACCAATGATACCGCATAGCTTTTGATATCCACCACCCTTCACAAGCAATCACTCAAACAATATAACAATCAACTTCGGGTCTACACTAACCAAAGAGACACCAAGCCTAATCCGGTACCAAATCCGGAATCAGATCTCAATGCTAGAAACCTGCAAGCAAATCAATCAACCACAAACAACAATAACAAGATACTAATTAACTACGACTCAATCTAACTCTTAACACCGTATATCAGTGTTACACTTTCTATAGGGTTCCATAACCCTTAACGACACACTAACACAACATGACACTCTAACCTGGGCCCTGGTGACTTTGTGTTCCTCCTCAATATCGGCAATATCCTATCTCCCTACCACAAAGGCCAGAAGAAGGAACTTTCAACCGACCGCGGTCTACAGTCATTCGGGTCACCGCGCGACAGCCCACAGTCCTTCGGATCACTGCCACATTACACCGTCGTGTAATACTCAGCCCTAGGCCATGACCCCGTCTCTCTGAGTCTTCCCGATCCAGCGAATAAGGGGTTTCCTTAAACCCGCCAGGTACGAGGTCTGAAGGAAACACTAATCACCCCTACACAAGCCTAGTATGGGCGAGTTACGCACATACTGTCGGCACACTCACAAAACAAACACAATCTAGAACATAACCTAAAGATAAAGTTCTAGACTCTAACTAGACACTCGACTCAACAACACAGTCAAAAGTACCAGTAGTCCGGCCTATATGGCCTAAGACCCTTAGTACTCTAATCAACTAAACAACACGATTAATTAATCAAAAAGCAAGAATAGAAAACATGATGCAACCTAGCCCTAGTCCTAGTCAGGTTATTAACTCAGTCTTAATTCCATTTCATCTCAACTTAGCCCTTGCTAAACTGAGTCCAATTCATAATTAAAAATAACCCTAGGACTCTATCAAGAATCAGTATGAGATAAGTACTCTATATGCAACTCGATCTATCCTAAGTTCCAAGTGGAACTCAAACAAACCAACTCACTAACCTATCTATCCTAAATTCCAAACGGAATTCAAACAAGCCAACTCACAGTGTTCTATGCCGATAAGCAGTTGGTTGATCGGAGAGGACTTGGCCAAACCCAACCTGGACGTCTTGAATGGATAGGACTGGACTGATCTTGACTTGGACAGAACCTCCCTTGATACTGGTCTGGACTGAACTCAACTCGAGCAGAACCTTCTCTAGCTGCTGGACGATTCCTTCGGAAATCTGGGCAGAGTATCGAACCATGACCTCGACTGAACTGAACCCTTAGAACTGAAATGATCTTGGACAGCACCTCCACTTGATCATCAAAGAATAAGAATAGAGAGGACGGATTGATTTGGGCAGAGCTTCCGCATAACGATTGCAGAAATTCTTCGATTGGACAGAACTTCGCTTCTCGGTGGAATATCGGGGTTTAGAAAAGACTATACCTTCAAAATGACTCTCTCTCTCTCTAGCCACGTTGACATGGTTCCCATCTGAATTGATCTTCACTTGATTGATCTTCAGTTGGACAGAACCTTCCCTAGGCGCTTACTTGAAATCAGTAGAGAAACTTATCTCGAAAACTCTCTAAAACTCTCGAAATAGCTTAGAACCTCTTACTTTCTTTTTCTACTTCTCTCTCTCTCTCTAACCCACGTTTTTAACTTGCTTTTGAAAGGTCTGGATTAATGAAATGTGAAGGGGTCGTGGGCTATTTATAGTAGACAGCAGCGAATCAGATCGAAGTTGGTGGCAGCCCGTGTGTTGCTTCGCATGGCTCCGGACGCATGCGTCGCGACACCTCGTGCTCCACATGTCCTTCAGCATGGCCAGGACTCATGCAAAGTGACACCTCTCTCCTGCCTGGAAGACCAGATGGCTTTCTGCATGACTGGAGTGCATGAAAGGCGACACACCATCTCCACATGTCGATCAGCATGCTTCGATCGCAGATACGATGACATCTCGTGCTTCTGGTGTGTCAAGCTGCATGTGCTTCTTCCATGCACGTCTACACCTCCTCCTTGTGTTGACACTCAGCTGGTTTGAGGATATACATCACGTCCTGACCCCTTAAATCAAGCCACCTCGAGCTTCTCGGTCGATTTGCGCTATTTCGGCTTTCCTAGTGAATTTTCGTCCCGCGATCAATCCTGAATAATTTTCCGCTCCCGTTCTAATGATCTGAATATTTTTAATAAACTCCAAAAGAATTCTGATCTTGGAGAAAAATATTTCCCGAGCCTCCCGCTTCCTAAAAAAATCCATAATACCGAAATTAGCGATTTTTGCCAATTTCGGGTTTTCCCGTCGTGCTTCGATTCCCGTCGTGCTTACTTCCCGTCCTGCTTAATTTCCCGTCCTGCTTAAATTCCCGTCCTGCTTCCGACTTCCAGAATCATATTTTAGTGATAAGAAATTTTTCCGGGAAAACTTCGCGGTGAAGAAACGTCGGCTTCAAAAACGTCGTGCTTCTAAAAACGTCGTGCTTCCAAAATTTTTATTCTTCCAAAAGATCCGTCTGATGAATCTAAGACATTGTCTAACATGGTTGAGCAGCTTAAGATTCCCTCACGATCAATTCTTTGACCACCTCGTTCTTCGAAATTTCTCGATCGACCCTTCTTGCCCGCGGTTCGGCCACTATGCTGATGCTCGACCAATCTTCTGTTTTCTCTGAACCATGTCAAATATTTCGTGATGAAAACTCAACATTACTCAAGATGTTTCAATCCCCAAAAGCTCGGCTTCAAATTACGACTTCCCGATCTCGGCCATTTTACCCCTTTGGGCGGGTTATCACATCACCTCTACAACAACATCCCGGAGGTTCCTTGGTATAAAGTTGCTTGGTTCGCTGAAGCCATTCCTAAGCATGCTTTCCTCACTTGGATAATCATCAAGGACAGGCAGCCTTCTCGTGACAGAATGAGGAATTGGGGATTAAATGTCCCTGCTCACTGCGGTTTATGTGGCTCGGGTACTGAAACTCGTCAACACCTCTTCTTTGATTGCTCCTTCTCCAAGCAGGTTTGGTCTTTCTTCTCCTCCAAAGCCCATCTCACACCTCCTCAATCTTTTGAGCTTTGTGTGAGATGGATGAAAAACCCAACCACAGATAGGAATTTAAGCTTGATTGTCAAACTCATTTTTCAAGCCTCGATATATGCAATATGGAAGGAGAGGAATCAGCGGATCCATTCGCAGGTCAACAGGCCAGCACACTCTTTGATAGCAGAGATTCAACTCCAGCTGAGGAAAAAACTCGACATTTTGTCAAGAGCTCAACGGAACCTTCCATCAACAGTTTCTCTCCTTTCTTCTTGGTTTCTTTACTTTCAGTAGTTAGTAGTAATCTTTTTTGTATCTAGGTCCCTACCTGTCTGAGCTTAGGCTGTGTGCTATAATCTCGTTGGGAGCATTGTAACCTCTAGATTATGAATGGAAGTTATAATTTTTTTTTAAAAAAAAAAAAAAAAAAAAGTATTACATAAATCTCAGGGAATTTGTTGAAAGCAATAAAAATATGTTCAACAAATCTCTTGATGTCATAATTACTAGTTCATTAGGTTAATTAACAAACAGATTTTTATTAGATTAACGTATTTTAACTAAAACAAATAAAAATTTCAAATTTATTAGAATTTATATATTTAAATATTGACATACTTAAATTAAAGATATAAGAGGCATTTAAAATAAATAATCATTATATAAATAAATTTTATTTTTATTAAAAAATTAACAAAATAAAATTGAAATAGTTAAACCAAATCAGAACAAGATTAGAACAAAACATTTATAATTTTATTATTTTTTAAATTGATGAAACTCAAATATAAAAATATTAATAACAAAATACAAATTAATTTTAAAAAATAAAAAATAATATTAAAATTATTATTTTTGCATATGGTCTTTAGAATTTTTTTTTTTTGAACTTTTGGTCTTAGAAAACTTATCGTTTAGTATGATGCAAATTAAAAATAATAACTAAATGGGTTACGAGAAAAACATTTATTTATTTTTTGTCGTTATTGGGAAAATAAAGCCATAAAGGTATAAACCATCTTAAACCGATATACTACCAAATTTTACTTTGCTTGAAACACCGGTATAATTTAAAAAGGAAAACAAAGAACCTAACTGTACCAAATACGAATACAAGAAAAGGAAACAATAAGAGGAAAAAAAAGGAAAGTGACATTGGCATTGACGCGTTTAATGTTTCGACTTTTCTTTATAAATACAAACATCAATCCATTCAATTCATTCATTCACCAACGCAAATTTCTTCTTTCACAACACACTCACTCTCTGTTACGACACAATCTCTGATCTCTCTCAATTTCTAACGACTCATCTCTGACTCGGTTGTGTTGTTCAACTTCAAGGAAGAAGAAGATGGAAACTAAATCACTCAAGATAGAAATCAGTGCACAGGTGACGCCACAAGGTCTGTCCTTAGGGTTATTAAACTCTGTCTTGATCAGTCAATGTCGGGAGATCCAAGAGTTTCTCGTAGACGAGAGTGATGATGGTAACAATATCACGAGTCTCGGCTCTTACCCCGATTCTTCTTCTTATCCCGACATGCTATCGCTTCTCAGGTTCAAAGACTTCGAACCAACCACAGTTCATCAACAAATCAAGACCCGCTTCAACGACCCTGTCTTGTCCCGACTTATCACCGATCGGATTGTTCTCGAATCATCCGGAAAAAGAAGAAGAGACTTGCCACAAGGACCCTTGTTGATCACGGTATTCCTCAAACTTACAAAGAAAGAGTACTTCGTGGCGCCTTTTAGTTCTGCTCCTTGGACAGCGAAAGTAGAAGGATCTTGTGCGATTTGTCCAGAGGAGATGTCTGAAGAGTCGGAACAAGAATCCCTATGCCAACCGCCTGGATGTGTGCATATGTTTCATGAAGATTG
This sequence comes from Brassica juncea, assembly GCA_018703725.1. Taxonomy (NCBI): domain Eukaryota; kingdom Viridiplantae; phylum Streptophyta; class Magnoliopsida; order Brassicales; family Brassicaceae; genus Brassica; species Brassica juncea. The sequence continues at coordinate 46,251,972 of CM031935.1, read as the reverse complement.
CTTGACCCACTGGTTGAATCGACATGACTCTTGTCCTCTCCGTCGCCAATCCACAAACCCTTTAACCAACAAACAGAGTGAAGCTTTGGAGATGTTAGGAGAAGGTTTTAAGTAATGACCCGTGTCTTGCAAGTCTCGTTACGGTTTCTTTTAATGTTTGTCTCAATTCTCTCTTTTTTCTATTCTCGTTATTAATGTTGTTGGCAAAAAGCATAATGCAGCAGACTTAATGAAATTAATTCGCTTTAATTCCTGTCTTAAATTCATCGCATTAACAATTTTCAATTACTAGGCTTGTTTCTGGTGTGGGACTGACAACATTAACAAAGAAACCAAGTTTTACATCATCGTATACGAATAATAGCATAATGCAGGCTTGAGATATGGAACATAAAAGAAAATGGAAAACTAAACCAAGAACATGATAGGAAAATCAATCCAATTTCAGTTTAAGCAGGCAAGGTACATAAGCTAAAGTAGTTGCAGAATGATACTAGATCGTGATGAAAAGGATAAAATGCAAATTTCTACTGGTCAACTGCAGTCAAGATGATCAAAGCTCGACATGTTTGAAGTGATACTCATCGATTGTTGAGTATATAAGACCATCCCCTTCCAGCGACTGAATAACACCCCTGTGTAGTTAACACCCAAAAACATAAAAATTAACAACTTGCAAGTGTGGAGATGGATATTATAAGGAGAACGAAAGAGGCATTACTCTAGCTTGTTCTTTGGAACCTTCAACTGCTGGGCAATTTCATCCAGGTGTATCCCCTGTTGTCTTGCACTGCAGCAAACAAAATAACAACAATTATCAGTCACAATTTTACTTGGTTGCAATCAAAAGTGAAACTCACGTGCAAGCAGGTTGCTTTAGATAGTCTAGAATCATATCATCCAAGTTCTTGCGCCCATTTCCATCACTGTTTTGAGTGGGCATCACCTATAAACGAGTATCAAATATAAGATTTTAATGCACATGTACCATAAGTCATGTAGAAAACAGAAAGGAAAAAAAAAAAGCTTGGTAGATGTCAACGTACAGGGTTCAGTGTGGTTGCCTGGTTTGTGTTAACCGATGAGTTCACCGTATGGGATTGAGTGACGTCACCAACCTGCTGTCCCAACTGAGAAACCACACATGTCAAAGAAGAAATGAATTGTGAACTTACAACAGAGTTTATTAAATTGCTATGTACCATTTTCCTGATACCTGTGATTCAGAGTTCTTGGAATAGAAGTGTATACACTCAATATAGTGAAAGGTCACCTCGTTGAAATCCACTATAGGCCTGCACCAACAAATCAAGATAGCTTAACTAAATAACTAGTTACCCAAAACCTATAGCCAACAGGTAAAGGAATCGAGTCGAGACCTGACAGAGAAAACAAGAAGCTGCTTATTCCCTTGAAAAGTCTTCAAATGACCATTGAGACGCACATAGGTTCCATCTCTGTTTCAGAAGATATATTTAAACCATAAGAAACCAGCTTTCCCAAGACAAGTGAGAAAAGAAGATAGTAAGTATACTCACTGAACCGACTCCATTTCTCTAGCGTCGAAACTTTCATTCACCCTAAAAACAAAGGCACAACAACCCCCAATTACAAACATTCTCTACGTCTCACTTCATACATAAAACAAGTGTTGAAATTTTATCAAAGGGATGTATAGAAAGCTACCATCTTTTACAGTCGATGCGCCCAGTGCCATCATCAAGAGTGAATCTAACTTCAGTGACTTTGGAAACGTCTTTGTCACACACTAGCCCAACGAGTGACACCTGTACAAGACCAAAAACATCACCACACGATTGAGTAAACTTTCGAAACCGGATAAATCTGGAAACTGGACGTTTGAAGAGAGTTTCTACGTTTGTAAGTTCGATTCCGTTGATGACGATACCGGATTTTTCACCACCGGAGTGAGAAGATTCGGTGATTTGCTTCACCGTCACTGGAACTAGTCCCTGAAAGTCACGAACACATAGCAAAAGCGATTCGGATTTAGCATACCCTAAATCGACAAAATCTGGGGCGAAATCAACACAGAGAAATAAGAAGCGGACCTTAGTAGTGGATGAAGAGGAGGAGGATTCGTAGGGCTGAGAAGGCTGAGAGGACATGAATCCGCCGCCGGAGAAAGCGGAATTAGGCTCGAATTGACTGTTGGAAAACATCTTCTCGATACAAGGGAAGCGATCGGAAAAGCAGAAGATGGGTGAGAGAGGAGTTTAACAAGAGAGAGAGGGATTTTTTTTGGTCAAAGAGAGAGAGGGATTAAATTACTATTTTTCCCGCCAGTTTCGATTCAGCTTCCCGCCTATTAGGGCTTCACTCGTGGGCTCTCTCCACATATATATATATATATATATATATTTTTTTTTTTTGTCGACCAACTTTATATTGATAAATGGCCAACTTTTACAGAAGATTTTCAGAGAAATTTAATCATCACAGTCTCAACCCACTAACCCAATATACAAATTATTCAGTTAAGCCCAGATTTAAATGATAATGATTGCTTTACTCACCCCCACGTGTCCTCTGCTTGTATGGGTGAAATCGGTGGCTCTCTCCATATAATAACCGACCTTTTTTATGTTATGTCTGAATTTACATCTTATTTTTGTTAAATTAAGTTTTTTTGTCAAACAATTTTTTTAGTTTTGATTCATTTTCTAGAACTAGAATTGTTTTGAGTTAAAGCACTAAATTTTGTGTTATGTCTGAATTTAAATTGTATTTGTGTTCAATTAAGTTTTTTATAAAACATTTTTTTAAGTTTTTGATTCATTTTTTAAAAAATTATTTCTATATTTTTTAAAATATCTTTGCTTTCGAGATCAATTCTTGTTTACTAAAAAATAATTAAAAAAAAAACCTCACATATTATTGTTAGGGGTGGGCAAAGTAGGATACTTGGTATTTTTGGTAATATTCGATTGGACTTGTATGAATTAGATTTGTATTTAGTTTGTTAGAAAGAGTACTTGAATTGATCAAAAAAAAAGAAAGAGTACTTAAAATTTTAAGTATTGTTAAAAATGACAGATTTGGAAGTTAATTGCTTTATTTTATTATTTGTTACTTGCAAACTATTTGCAAGTTACTTGATAATTATTTATAAATTTTAATATAAGTTGAATATGATTCATGTGTTAAATATGATTTACATTGCATGCCCCATACTAAACAAATTGATGGATCTGCCCCTGAACTGACTGTTAACTTTTGACAAGAATGAAATGGCTTAGTCATATGAGATTTATTTGCGTTTGACTAAAAGTAAGAATTAAAATGACTTGTTTGTGAGTTGGAGTTTTTTGGTTTATTTTCTAAAGTTGAAAATTATTACAAAGGTTATAAATTATTCATTCAACTATCAATAAAAAAGGTTATCTGCCTCAGTCGACTATTGCTCTCTAAATTTTGTTTTTTTCGAGTAGTTTGCAGATTTTCTTAACAACAATATATGTTGTTTCAGTTGACTAGGAATGAAGACCAATTCATACATATACTCCACTTTGATTTTTGATGCAACAGCTGCTAGAGCCCTACTACTCTGCCATAATGGACGAACAGAGCAACACCGCTCTGTTCTTCATATGACATACGACATCCACACATAGAATGTAGGCTCCAGTCAAAATAGGCGTTGCCATTTTCCTTGGCAAAATGTCTGTGATTCAACATGAAGTAGATCTTTAGGAGCAAATATATTTAATATCAAACTTGACTGTTAAAGTTTAACATATAAGCAACAAATCCTATCCAAAAATGGAGTAAGACAAGCCGATAATAGTGTCTTATTGAGTATCTTACTGATCAAATTTTACTAAGGCGTTCCCACAAAGAGTGGAGGCCTTTTACTAAATGAACTCTAACTTCTTTACCGTACAAACTTTCCTTGTACACTCTCATAAACTCCAACCTTTTCATTCCTTTGAATTTTTCATCTCTTCTCAATCTCTCTTCCATTTCTGATACTTTAAACGAGATGCCGAACACATTTTCAGTACCCTGAAAAGTTATTTTATGAGGGATAAATCAGTAGTAGCTTATAAACACATACAATGATGCTAAACAAAAAAAAAATCTTACAGTTTGATCAACAAGTACGTCAAAACCCCCACGAGTATCCGTCAAGAACTGACAATATGCAGGCTAGTTAATGAATGGTCCAAGAACTATTTCTCTGCCTATCTTTTGTAGCACATGGTGCATACTTATGACTCTTTCTTCTGAAATCTGTATCAGAGACTTTTCATATAGAATCTTGAGACTACCTCCAACATTCAAGTCACTATCTTCCAGCAATCGCATCACACTCTCATATGTCTCATTGTTAAGAAAGCAAGCAATATGACGAAACAACACTTTCTCATTCCAAGTGAGACTATTGTAGTGCAGTTTTAACGTTTTGTCAGTTTCCTGGTCTAGACTCATGGGCAGGATTTATGGTGTAATAGTTAATGCAAAGGAAATATTAACAGCCATTCTTTCAATCATCTCTGCTTCGGAATCCCTGATTGGAAGAACGATGATGACACAGCAAAAATGGAGTAAATACTAATAATAAATGAACGTCCATGAAGATAACAAATCAAGTTTTAAATAGTTCATTTACTTACCAGTCCCGGGTATGATATCCTTGAAGTTTGCTAAGTACAGTAAACGCTTGTAACCATTTTTGTTGATTGTCCACTTTATGACTCTTTCCAAGGTCTAGGATCTGCTTCCTGATATGAACAAGATCCACATCATAAAAAATGGGTATCACTTTTTGACCAATCTCTTCGACGCATTTTATGATCTCCACCAATTCATCCAAGCACCAGCTCGAAGACGCATAATTATTGAAAGAAGGACTATAGCTATTCTTGATTCTCTTCTCCCATGTCCAAGATGAGTGGCCAGGTCATGGCCTCTCACAATGTCATCTTCTCTAAATCTAGTGATTCCTTTGCGTTTGAGTTCCTTGTACAAGTGGCTCAGTACAGTTCTTCGAACATCGCTCCCAAGGAAGTTTAGGAAGACATCGTTCTTCCAACTGTGAGAGGAAGAAGCATCTGGTAGTTGAGTGTGAGTGTTGTCTGCTGCCGTTGCCTCTGCACTTGGAGAGTCATACCAACTCGCTTCTGGTAAAAATTCAGAGTTTTAAAAGAACATCACCTCAAGATGTTTCAGTTTCAAAATGTTCGGAGATATATATTTTAAGTTGCTGCAGCCGTTCATCAATATGTAACAGATCCCAGAGATGTTTTCTACCATCTCCGGAACTTCTGCAGTCTCGGTTTCATCTAGAAAGAGATACGAAATATTCCTCGAAATCTGAGGAAAACTTGTCAACTGTGAACATCCACTGAAATGAAGGGAAAGGAGAGACTCCAAAGTCAATGTTGGTTGGAAGACTTTGCAGCTTTTTGCATCTTTTCATGTTTAGCCTCCTCAGTTTCTTGAGATTACCAATAGAGGAAGGAATCATCACCAGACTCCAGCAATCTTCAAGACACAGTTCCTCGAGATTGGTGGCCTTTGAAAGATCTGGGAACACTTTCAGCCTTTTAGATCTCCGCAGATCCATCTTCTTGAGTTTTATAAGCAGCTGATCATATATAACACAAGTAGTAAGGCAAGGTTAACTTAAAATATGTCAAACAACAAACATGCCTCAAGGTGACATACAATCAAACAAGAATAACTTACCTGAGCTCCATCCCACAATGTCTCAAGGTGACTATTCGGCATTATAAGTTCAACAAGATTTTCCGGACTAAAATTAGAAGGCATGCATCTCATTGAGAAACCCCACCATTCCAGAAATCTAAGATGGCACCACATATCTTCTTCACCACCCTGTAAAGCCAGTATGACTTCTATATCATCCGGTATGACCCCGTAGATGATTAGAAACCGAAGTTTTTTCATCGTCTTGAATGATTTTTCACTAATAGAAAATGAATTCTTGATTTCAGATAAGTTGAAAAATATGCCCCGAACACTTTTTGTACCCTGAAAAAATATTATTAAGAAAGCAAAACCAATAAATTTCGACAAAGACCAAAGATGGACATTCAAGGGAAAGCAAGTATAACTAAAAGCTTACAGTTCCATCAAGAAGTACATCACGGATCTCCTGAGAATCCATCAAGAATTCACGTTCCCCAGGGCTATAAATATATGGTTGACGGACGATTTCTCTACCCATTTTTTCAACGAAATCGTGCATCCTAATGATCTTATCCTCTGATATCTGAATGAGACACCGCTCAGCTAGAGTGACAAGTCCAACATCAACACCCAACCTACTGTCTTCAAGCAATCGTATCACGTAGTCACGTGGTTTATGATTAAATAAACAAGCGATGTGAAGAAACGTTGCCCTATCTTCTCCTTTTAACCTACCGTAGCTGTCTCTTAGAGTGTTATCAATTTGTCCAGCCAAACTATCTCTGAGCTTAGGAAACCTCTCTGCCCACTCTTCCTTCTTGATCCCTCTCAGTGATGAACCCGAAACATTGAGACACAGTGGAAGATTACCGGTGAGCTTAACATCTTCAGTAGCAAGCTCCATAAAACCGTCATGTGGAGAGTCTTGCCCAAACGCACATCTGCAGAACATCTGGAAAGCTAGAACTTGTGAAGGGAGATCGACCTGATAGATACGATCAGATTCAATTCCACAGGCCCTTAGAAGCCCCCTATCCTTTGAAATCACAACAATTCTACTTCTAGGACCAAACCATGTTGTTTTTCCCACCAAGGCATTTAAGAGGACTTTGTCATCCATATCATCAAAAATAACAAGAACTTTCTTATGCCCTAACCTTTCTTCCACCGCACCTAAACCATGTATCTTTATGTCCTTCTGGTCCAGAACCTCTGCCAGAAACTGTGTTTGCAAGTACAAACTCGTGTTGTAGTCGTCTGACATGGACCTTGTGAAATTCTCCTTAGTCTTATCAATGAAAATGCTTGGTAGGAACTGACATGAGATTTGATTAAAGAGAGCTCGTCCAATGGTAGTCTTGCCAACTCCAGATGGACCCCAAATACCTACCTTGATCACTTCCTCCGACTCCAAGTTCAACAGCGAATTCATGTTACTGATGTGATCTTCAATTCCAACAAAGTCAACAAAATCAGGGGATGCTGTAGAAATCAGTTTGTTTGAAACATCGTTGGCGATTTTCTCAATCATCTTTGCTTCGTTAGACCTAACAAAAGAAGATCACAAATATAAATAGGATACTTAGGTATTGGGAGATCGACCTTATCAAGATAATGGTGACAAAATGATGAGTAATATGAAGTGGTTAGAACTTGAAATGAAAATGGTTAAAAGGCAGCATCAACCAGCAACTATGGTGTTAATTAAATGAAAGAATCAACAAGAGGATGAAGCATCATGGAGTTTCTCTTAAATTGGAAAGACGTTTCCCATCTTTTGCACCATGAGGACAAGATTGATTGAATAGGGAAGAATTGATATGGAACGAGGGGAAATAACATAAGTTTGTAATAAAAAACAGAGTGCCGAGTGATGAAAGATTTTTATTTAGAATTATTTTGTAATATTTCATTTTCTCTTCATACTACTTTCATCATCGTTGCAAGTGTTAATCAGTGTTTGTGTTCTTCTCTAAATACTGTAACTTAGTTTCAATTTCCATAAGAGTCTCTAAATATTTTTGTGTTCTTACCCTCATCAATTTATTATAAGTGAAGACATGATCTTGAAAAAAAGCAGAAAAATCAAAATTAGGCAAGTATGTACCAGTTCCGAGAATCCTCTCCAGCTATGTTTGCTGTGTGGGTCAACGCCCGCCGCCACAAAAGTTTCTGTTCCTCCGTTCTGCCTTTGCAAGTCTTCTTGAAGAGCTCACCGAAGGCGTGGGTTTGTTTCCTGACATGAGAAGGATCCACTTCATAGAAAATGGGTATGACGATTTGGCCTTGTTCTTCTCTGCACTTCATAATCTCGACTAACTCATGCAAGCACCAGCTCGAATTTGGAAAGTTGTCGGAAAACGTTACAACCGAGATACTCGATCCTTGTATTGCCTTAATAAGCTGAGGCGCAATAGATCGGCCTCTTTCCATCTCATCGTCAATGAAGGTGATTAACTTGCGGTCAAGCTCCTTGAGTAAGTGGGAACGGAATTTGCGGCGCACGTCTTCTCCTCTGAAGCTGAGGAAAACATCGTGTGAACAGTTGGTGGCTTGAGAAGAAGAAGAAGAAGAAGAAGACGCCATGTGAAACAGAGGGAGAAGTAGGAAATGCAAAAAGGATTCTTAGTAAAGCAATGTGTAACACAAAGACTAAAGACAAGAGTTGTTACGAAAACAATGTGTAAAGTCAAGTGGTACAATTTTTTATTGCGAAAGAGTTTGACTAACTACGGCACTATGTTAGGGTCGAGAAAAGAGTGACCAAATAGTATACATGCCCAGGGACCACAAACATGATCTATGAATTGTTTTTTGATGAACCTGGTAACCCAGGCCGAGACCAGACTAATCTTCAGAGGTCCGACTCATCGGCAATAAGTAAGTCTGGTTGCTTTTTGTAGGAGTTAGATTATACTATGACATCGCCTGACCACGCAGATGAATAAATTTAAGTGATAATTTTCGAATTTGGAACGCTTAACATATTTTCCAATCCGCAGCAACCACTCACCACCAGTGTAATTTATGAAATTAAGAAGATTATTAAAGTGCATACGTCACCCGGCTGTAAACAAATTCAGTTTTGGCTATTTGAAACACTTCCACAATCTAAACTTCATATACTCTCAAATATATTATACTAATATTTAAATATAATTAATGAAGTTCTATTTTTGAAATGGTCAAAACAATTATAAAGATACACAATGTTTTAATCTTCTTATAAATTAAATTTGAGAAACTATCTTTATCTTCTTCTTTGTATAAAACATTATTTATCTATACAGTTATTTAAAAATGATTTTTTTTAATTTAGAATTATCACACTAAAAGTTAGAATGGTTAAAAGTCGTTGATACCATTAATAAATTATTAAGTTTATTATTATGTTATCAACTATGTTTTCATTAAAAATAGTTATCGAGTACAGAAAAGAAATTGACTTTTAATTGTGAAAGATGAGAATATCATATTATTAGGTTTTATTATTTTTGAGTTTAAATTAGGTAACATTCTTCTCACTCATATAGAGCCATTTTTCCTTTTATGATGTTTTCTCCGTACGTGTCTTCATATCACAAGTTCAGTTATAACGAGGTTTCATATTCATTTACATGATTTGAGAAGCTTTAACATCTAAGATATATCACGTCTCATCATTAGAATGATTTATAAAATCTTTAAAAATGATGCTGATCAATCTAAATATGTACTATATTTTCATTAAACTAATCATATAATTATTTACTAGTATAAAAATATTATTCTTTCTTTCTTTAAATGAAAGATACGAAATTATCTAATATATATGATTAATATATATATATATATAGAAATCAATTATTTTGAATAAAGATTTGATAATAATTTTTGTATCTTCAATCACTTTCTAAATTTTATATTTAAGATAAATTAAATAATCATAATAATCATATAATAAAAATTAGATTTTTGTGTAAATATTATATTTCGAATTTCTAAAAAAGACTATAAATTAACAAAACTGTTAAAAATCCACAATGAAACTTTTGTGATCGATGACTTAAATTATTTTATAACAAGATACAAATGATCATTAACCAGATGATTATGTAGTATCATTTAATAGATATTCAGATAAAAATAAACATATATATTTTAATATCATTTAAATTAAACTATATATCATATAAAACATAAATATTTAAATTTTGAAATTTTCATTGAACAAATAATTGAGAATTTAATAATTTCCAAAATTTGCATTGAACTTTATGAAAAGATTATAAATTACTAAAACAATTAAAATTTCGTATTGAAAATCTTGTTATCAATGGTTTAAAATCTTTGTTATAAAAGAGATACAAATAATCACAATAACATATGAATAGGAAGCCTCATTTAAGAGATAGACATACCAAAAATATATTATATATCTATATTAATATCATTTAAATTTAATTATATCTTAATATATAAAGTAGAAGTATCTTCCTGTTTAAGCTGTCCACGTCGCCTCTGAGGATGGGGGAAATGACGACACGTGTCGGCACGGTAGTGGAGTGTTTATTTTCACGTGATATTCTTTTATTTGGTGCGTGGATCGGGTTTGGTTGCGCGTTCCTTTACGTGTTGCTTATAATTTGCTTTGGGCTTCATTTTGTGAATCGGGGTTGGGCTTCCTTTTTAGCGTTCCTCTGTGTTCTTCTTCTTCCGTCGAAATCTTCACCTCAGAGTTTCCAACGTTGCAAAGCACACCCTCTCCTATCCGTAACGCCTCATAACTCCTCTAATTCGTCATTTATTCAGAGTTTTCCTTCATTAATTCACTCCTCCTTCTTTAAGATTTCTGTGAGCCTTTTCGTTTACTCTGAAACCGCCTAGATCTCCAAGTATATATATCTCACTACCTATCATGCAAACTCCAACTCGATTCAAATCCGAAAACTTTCTATTTGCAAGCAAACGATTTCGATGGCTAATTCATACACTGTTCTTGCTGACTTGAGAGCCGGGAGATGCTCCAACGCAGCGGAGGTCCGTCTTTTGAGATTCTAGGAGGCGAAGAACATCAACAGAAGGGGACAACTGATGAGCCTTGAGATGCTATTGATTGATGAACATGTAAGTTTCGTTTTCCTCTCATATAATTATCTTCTCGGTTGAATCTCTTAACATCTTATAAAATCAATAGTTTTTGTTTTTTGTTTCCCTCATTTCTTCCTGTTTCTATTTGTTTGCAATCACGTTATTTCTTGGTTGGATCTCTCTACGATTTAGAAAATCAACATATTTTGTTTTTTTCAATTTTCTCCCCGTTTCGATCTCTTTGCAATCACGTAGTTATTCTTATATGGTTTGTTTTCTGAATTTTAATTTTTCTAATTTCTTGATATGAACAATCTACGCTGGTCCAAGGGTCTGTTCCTGCGTCTTTGCAGCTTATGTTTAGGGGGCGTTTAACCGAAGGATCGGTCTACAACTTGAGTGGGTTCGATGTCACACGAAGCAGCCCGAAATTCAAGTTGTCTGATGGGCCTGTCCCCATTCGTTTCAATGAGGGAACGACATTTGAAAAGATAGAAGCCACTTCAAGGATAATACCGACAGAACATTTCCGCTTCCAGCCATATGAACAAATACTGGAACTCGCAAACACCGGGAAACAGCTTCCAGGTATATTTGTGTTTCGAAATCTGATTTCTCATATAGCAATTAATCTTGGTATTATACGATAATATGTTAGACGTTATGGGTGAGCTTCGTGCGATAAGGAGCACAATAACGGACCGTTTACCTGGGGCGCAACGGGTTATGCTAACTTTACGCCTGGAGGGTACGCTGTTTTCTCTCATATCTGTTTGCTTTGCTCTATTACATTAACTCTTCTATTTTTTACTCTGGTTCGTTTATTATGTGCAGGGATGTAAGTGTTTGTGTGAGTATGTTTGATTCTTTGGCTCTAGCATTTCATAGCAAGTTTGATGGATACGGGAAAGAGCCAAAGATTGTTCTGGTGACAGCCATCAATCCAAAGATGGTTTCTGGTAAGAGATCATTTGAGTTTGCAGTTATTTCATGTCCGTTTTACATTCTCTTATATGAGTCCGAAATGATTTGGCAGGCAGGTTATATCTGAATGGCATTTCTGCTACAGGTGTATTCTTTGATTGTGAGACTACTGTTGGGACAGAGGCATTTAACCGGCAAGTCCTTTTATTTCTAAGTGACACCATAACTATATATATTGATTGTTAGTTTTGCATACCGTTTACTGCTTCTCCTTTGAATTTTGTTTCAGATTGCCCGGTGGTGGGGCAGACCAGGGAGGATCTTCAACAAAGGTGGTTCATGCCCAATAGATCGAGCCCCTGACCATTTCTGAGCTCGACAACTTTGCTCTGACTGGTTGTGGGAACCGAAATTCACACCGTCCATTTCCGATAAAGATTTGTGGAGGAAAACCGAGTTAACCCGATCTTCCTTGAAGGTCCCGGATATCTGCTGGGCCGCACACGAAACAATCAATAAAAATAGAAGTCGCAAAAATAGAAATCGTAAAAGTTGAGCGGAAAAAAGATCTTATTTCTGAATTCGCGTTTTGAGCGTGAACAACAGGTGAGAAGTAAGCTATAAGAGCTGTCGAAAGGTCCGCTAGTCCGATCGCCTAAGTCTATCCTAGTTGAGTCGCAGCTCGCTAGTGAAAACAGAAAAGAATGCTAAATCGCTCTAAGTGCTAAGTGCTCGAAAATTTGTGATCTGGTTTGCTTCTTGCTCAAAGCTCTCCTTATATACTCCTCCTATGACGGTCTATCTTCTCGCGGGCTGAGTCGGGCTTTTTCCATTTTCGTCCATCTTTGTGTTTATCGGGAAACTTGACATTTATCTTCGGAAATCTTGACATTTATCTTCTGGAAACTTGACATTTATCTCTTATGTGAGGATAAAGATAAACCGTCATAGTTATCCTTCCTTTTCGGAAAATCGTACGTGGGCCGTTTTGGCCACGTTGGGCCGTTTAGGCGTTTTTACGGTTTCTCGAAATGACAGTCTTTGAAGGTCTCGGTGTTTCCGAAGGAACCTTAATTCCTTGTTTAGTCGAGGAAGTGGCGTTCTAGAGTAACCGTGATCATACCAAACTTGCGTAGATTGATCCGAACAAGCTAAGATGGGATCGAACCGGGCACGATAGGAACGAGACCGGGACGAGGGCCGTGGACCGACGCCAGGCCGACCCGCGCGACGGGTGCGCCGGCGCAGGCCGGGTGCCGCCGGCGCCAGGCCGGCCCGCGTGACGGGTGCCGCCGGCGCCAGGCCGGCCCGCGTGACGGGTGCCGCCGGCGCCAGGCCGGGTACCGCCGGCGCCAGGCCGACCCGCGCGACGGGTGCCGCCGGCGCCAGGCCGGGTGCCGCCGGCGCCAGGCCGGCCCGCGTGACGGGTGCCGCCGGCGCCAGGCCAGCCCGCGTCCCGCATGCCGCCGGTGCCAGGCCAGACCCGCGTCCCGCGTGCCGCCGGCGCCAGGCCGGGTGCCGCCGGCGCCAGGCCAGCCCGCGTCCCGCGTCCCACGTGCCGCCGGCGCCAGGCCGGGGTGCCGCCGGCGCCAGGCCAGCCCGCGTCCCGCGTGCCGCCGGCGCCAGCCCGCGTCCCGCGTGCCGCCGGTGCCAGGCCGTCTTGCCGTCTGTGGGTTTGTTCGATTCTTCCCTCGTCAGTTGTTTGCGGGAAATCTTTTGAGTTTTGGGAGGGTCTCTAGTCGTAGATCTCGAGATAATTGTTTCCAACGAGATTCCGCGAGTATCGGGATTTTGAGATGGACTTAGATCTGCAGATTTTCCGTCGTCGAGGATGAGAGCAATGTGGCTCCGAGTTTTAGATATGTTAAAAGATGAATCTTTTAAACAATCGGGAAGGTTTTACGGAAGACTCATTGTAGATCTCGGACAATCCAGACATGGGTTTCAAGGGACCAAGATGCTGTCGTTGCCCGAGATTATGAGACGATCGCATGGACGGGCGCCAGGACCCTCGCCGTTGGCGCCAGATGAGAGTGGACGAGCCTTCCGTGAGTTTTATCGAGCGACGACCCGTTTCTTGGATTTGATCGTCGCTTGGCTTTTCTTTCGAGGATTTTCGGGTGACGATTTCGTCATTGACCGATTTTGACCCCAACACTGGTGATTCCCAGGTATGAAATAAAATGTTCACAACTCGGCTCTAACTCATATGTTGAATATTGATGTCCGTTCCCATATGCTCACAGATCATTGAGTTTCTTTGCACTGCCAAAGTAACTGGCATTCGGCTAGATGAGGGGTGGTGTTATATTGGCTGTTCTGTTTGTTCAAAGAAACTCATGCGCGAGGAATCTTCTTTCACATGTCTCTCATGCAATCTACCCAATGCTGTGGCTGAGCTCAGGTATTTATTTAAAATTTTTGAGTTGGTTGCGAACTGGAAGGACACCTAAAAAACGTCATTTGCGACAGGTATCGGTTGATTTTTTCTGTGTTGGACGTCACTGGCGTTGCTGGTTTTGTTGGCTTTGATGAAGAAGTTGCTAAACTGACTCAAGTTTTGGCATCGGAAGCTGCACAGATTGTGGTGGGCCTTATAGACTTTTAGTTTCTTTGGCTATTACTATTTGTAGACTTCTAACGTTAGCAAATGGTTTTGAGCGTTATGCAGGGGATTGGTGTTAATGCTCAGGTGGACACTGAGCTCCCTCGATCCCTCTCTGCTGTTGTAGGGAACACCTACACCTTTCAGCTCAATCTGAAAGACTACAATTTCACTGCAAACCACCAAAACTTCAATATTTCTCGCATATTTCCTGCACGAGAACTTTCACCCATCCCAAACTTTACTGTGCGTGCTGATACTTCTCCTGGTGTGAATCTGTTGCTTAAGAAATATCTAAACACAAGTGATTTTTTTTGTTTATGACAGGAAGGTGCTGAGGCTCCTAAACCAGCGATTCCTCCAACTGTTGTGCCAGGGTCTGATTCTATAGGTGCAAGCTCCAACGTTGTTGCAGAGCAAGCCACCACCTCTGATGGTCTACTTGCAGGGGTTGAAGCAGCAGACGAAGGAGTTGGTGTCGAAGGGAGTGTTCCGAAGAAACCACGTGTGGGATGAGACATATCTTCAAAGCGAACAACCACGTTTTCCTATCATTTAATGTCTAAGCATGTTGATCTTTGCTCTTTTTTTCTGCTCTTTAGTATAAGTACGGTCTATATTTTCTGTTTTGTTGTTTTTTAGAATACTTTGTCGTGGTTGTTCGTTTCTCCTTTATGTCACATGACCAAGAACTTTTAAAATCATCATTACATTCTATCTTCTTCTGAGTAGGAATTCTTACAATATATTTAAAGCTGTTTATGTGTTTTGTAGCATATGGTATTTAGATCAAACTCATCAACTATGTATATATTTTCATAACAACCTTAGAATCCATGATCGCGATCGAATATAGTGTTAAAATGTTTTTTGAAAAACTAAACATTCACTCATGATAGTAACAATCTTTACGATGATTTGTTTCTCCTATGTATAGAATTAACTCAAACGGGTCATAAGATATTTAAAGTTGACCCACATAAGTAGAACGATACAAAAGCAAAGTGACCATCACTCTCATCTGCTTTAAAAAAACATCACTCTCAATCTCAAAATGGGTTTGTTTCTCATGAACCTTATTTAAAACTCACGTTACTAAATAAACAATTTGTATTATTGTGCTGGTAGTACAATGTTAATGTTTTTGGTTCTCCTCTTTTTTCTTTACTTCTTTTCCAAGTTTTTGTTTCTTATGCCTAACAGAGGGCCAGTGTTACCCATATTGGTCCGTAGAGATTTTCTCTGTATTCACTTATCTTATATCAGTCAGGGATTTATCATAGTTGGATGAAAATAATCACCTTGCTAAGACTTTCAGACATGCTCGGGATCGTTTCCTATCTGGTGCCGCAGTAGACTTCAGTATCACATTAGTGAACCCGAAGAACAGAGGAAGACAATATGACTTGCCTACTGCAGATGAGATAGGTGGCCTGATAGTTGGTGATTTCGCAGCTGAATCTGCAAGCAAAGATATTGTTCTTGAATACAAAACATCTAAACTGCAGAGGATTAGTGATCTTCATCCTCTTTACATGAGTCTTCAGTATCCGTTGCTCTTCCCATACGGAGAATATGGCTACCACGAGAGGCTTCCTTATCAAGTTACCGAGAACTCTAAAATAAAAAGAGAATACATGACCATGAGAGAGTACTATGCTCACCAGATCCAGACTAGGCCATCTGAGGGTATGACTATCATCAAGTCGGGAAGATTGCTTCATCAGTATATTGTGGACACGTACATTGCGACTGAGCAGGAGAGGTTGCGTTTCATCAGACTAAACCAGAAAAAACTGAGGCCTGAGTTATATACAAACGTTTGTGATGCATTTGACAGTGGAGATACAGACGCTAGCAAACTTGGCAGGAAAATCATCTTACCTTCTTCTTTCACTGGAAGCCCGCGCTATATGTCTGAGAAATATCAAGATGCCATGGCTATATGTCTCTGGTAGGCGTGGGCATATTATCCAAAACCCGAACCCGAACCCGAACCCGACCCGAAAAACCCGACCCGAAAAACCCGAACCCGAACCCGACCCGAACTATAAAAAAATCCGAACGGGTTTAGGATTTAGTCAGTTCGGATACCCATACCCGATCGGTTCGATACCTGAACCAATTACCCGAAATACCCGAATATATATATATAGCTATCCTTCTTCAACTTGTCTCTTCCTCTTTGATTTTTTCTCTGTTCTTCGTCGTCGTTGATCCCACCATCAACCCTTCTCCGTCCAATGACTATGGTGACTCCGCCTCCCGTTGATGTAATCTCCGATTTATCATTATCTCTGTCTCTTGTTAATTTGATGTCCCCTTGAATCTACTTTGAATTGTTTGTTTAGCTGATCCCTTAGGGTTTTTTTTCTGATTTGATTTTGAAACGGTTGAATTATGTGTGTGGATGCTGCGATTTCGGTGAGTTAGATTAGTGATTGTGGTTTGTGATCACTGTAAGGCGAGATTAGACTTTTGTTTTCTCAGAAGTTTTTTTTTTTAAAAAAAAATTATTTGTTACACAGTTCGGGTGTTTCGGTTATACCCGAAATAACCCGAACCCGAACCTTAAAAACCCGAACCCGATCCGAAGTTCAAAATAACCCGAACGGGTTCTATACCTCTCCATCCGAAAACCTGAAAATCCGAATCACCCGACCCGAACCCGAACGGGTACCCGAACGCCCACCCCTAGTCGCTGGTATGGTAATCCCAATATGTTCATCACATTCACAGTAAACCCAAATTGGGTTGAAGTGAAAGAACACTTAAAGGTTTATGGAGGAGGTTCACCAAACGACAGGCCAGACCTTGAATGCAGGGTTTTTAAACTCAAGTTAGAAGAGTTTATGTCAGACTTGAAGAAAGGTGTTTTCTTCCCCAAACCGGTTGCAGGTAAGTTCAGATGTAACAACTTTACACACACACAATCTATGTTTCATCATTAGGTTGCTTTAAAAATACTATATACCATAATTATATTATGTTTAGGGTTAAAAATCAAATCAAAATATACAATTTAAAAAAATAAACAGCTCAGAAACATCACTTACTGTAAATGTAAATCTTAAAATATTTGATTTTTTATGGTATAGCTAAACTAAAATTAGCGAAAATTAAAATAGTGTAATCTCTTAAATTCTTATTTTAATGGAGAAATATAAAAACAGAATTTATCAATAAAATTTACTACAATAATATTATAGATGCTGTAATGCATGAAATTTATTAATAATTGGCCTGGATTACTAAATTGGAATACAATATCTTAGTAGAATGTTTTTCCATATACTAAGATAATAAATAATAATTTAATGGACATTAAAAAACATTGTCAAAATTACTGTAAACCCATTATGAATCTTAGTTCTATTTAAATTAAAATTAGCTGAAAATTTATAACTGTGCAAAACCCCTGACTTGAGCTCTAAGAGACTTCATATTCCCGTCTAACATTTTTTTTTTAAACAGTTGTTTACACAGTTGAATTCCAAAAACGTGGTTTCCCACACGCGCACATACTTACTTGGTTGGAAGGGTTAAAAGGAGAAGCAACAACTGAGATTATTGATCAATACATCTCAGCAGAACTACCGAACAAGGAAACAGACAAAGAAGGTTTTGAGTTAGTTGAGCGCCACATGATACACGGTCCTTGCGGAAGGCAACTACCTCTATCACCATGTATGGAGAAAGGAGAGTGCACAAAGAAGTACCCCAAACCTTTTTCAGCCAATACGAAGATTGACAAATCTGGTTTCGTAGTCTACAAACGGCGCAGTGATGGCAGAGCGTCTGTTATGAAAGGTGATATCGAGTTAGAAAATCGCTTTGTTGTGCCTCACAACCTTCCTCTCCTCAAAAAATACAAAGCACACATCAATATCGAGTGGTGCTGCAAAACAAGTTCTATCAAGTATCTCTTCAAATACATAACAAAAGGGGTGGATCGTGCATTGGCTGTGTTTGAGCAAACTGGTATAACAGACAAAGCAGCGCTAGAGAAAAAAAAAGAACAGCTGGAACTAGATGAGATTGAAAGGTTCTTGGAATGTCGGTACATCTCAGCATGTGAAGCCTCTTGGCGTTTGTTTTCTTTCCACATACATCACAACCAGCCTTCGGTTATGAAGCTCACACTCCATCTTCCGGGCCAGCATAGTCTGGTATACGACCAGGATAAGAGCTTAGAAGAAGTTCTATCCAGGGAAAACATTGAGAAGACGATGTTAACTGCCTATTTTGTCGCCAACCAGAGATACGAAGAAGCTCGAGAACTCACATACATTAAGTTTCCGTCTCGGTTTACTTACCATAGTGACATCAAAACGTGGACACCAAGGAAACATGTGACAGCTATAGGTAGACTTATTTATGTCCATCCAACTGCAGGGGATAGATACTATCTTAGAATCCTTCTCAACGTGGTGAAAGGCGCTTTCGGTTTTGAAGACCTCTACACAGTTGGCACTAGCTACAAAGTTTGAAGAGTTTCGCGATGCTTGCTATGCGCGTGGGTTACTAGACGACGATAAGGAATGGCATGATGCAATAGTTGAGCCCTCCTACTGGGCAACAGGTCGCCAACTTAGGAGTTTATTTGTCCTAATCTTGATCTACTGTGAAGTGGGTAACCCACGGAAACTTTGGGAACATACCTGGACGTTTTTGTCTGAAGATATTCTGTACATGAAACAGAGAGAATTCAACTTCCCGGGCTTGATACTTCCTGATCTTCAGCTGCAAGAATATACATTGATAGAGATTGAGCGGCTCCTCAAAGAGAATGACAAATCATTGGCTGATTTCACTGGGATGCCAAAGCCAAACCCAAGTGTTCTTAAAGAAATCTCCAACACTGTCTTGCGGCAAGAGTTGAACTACGACACAGAGAAGGAAGCACTGGAACATGATAAACTGTTTAGCACCATGAATGAAGATTAAAAAAAATCTACGATGCTGTAGTTGACTCACTCGACAAACAATCTGGTCAGTTGTTCTTTGTGTATGGTGCTGGAGGGACTGGAAAAACTTTCTTATACAAGACAATTATAGCAAAACTGAGATCAGTTGGCAAGGTCGTCATCCCTGTTGCATCAGCAGGCATTGCAGCTTTACTATTACCAGAAGGGAGAACAGCTCACTCCCGTTTCAAAATACCTGTCTCTAACGGACGAGACGTTGTGTGAGATCACAGCTAGTTCTATGTTAGCATCGCTTATTGAGAAGACTGACTTGATCATATGGGACGAGGCCCCTATGGCTCACCCCCAAGCTTTTGAGACGCTAGATCGCACACTTAGAGACTTACAGTCTCTCCATGATCCAGCAGCAGCTAATAAACCTTTTGGAGGGAAAACTGTGGTTCTTGGTGGGGATTTCAGGCAAATTTTGCCGGTCATACCTCTTGGATCTAGGCAAGACACAGTTAAGGCATCAATCAGCAAGTCATACCTCTGGCCGTTTGCAGAGGTTTATACGTTAACCACAAACATGAGATTGAGCCAAGCGGACAAGGAATTTTCTGAGTGGATTTTAAAAGTGGGTAATGGAACTGCACCGAGTGTTGAGACAGAAGGAAAAAGTCATGAGGATGGCGAACAAGTTGTGATTGGAGATGAATTCATGATTCCGAAATCTGATCATCCTCATCAGTCTATTGCAGATGCTGCGTACCCAGACTTTGTTAAGAACTACTTGGATCGCACCTACTTAATAGAGCAAGCCATCTTGGCTCCAACCAACGCCAGTGCAAATGAAATAAACTCATACCTTCTGTCTAAGGTACCTTCTGCAAAGAAAGAATTCCTGAGCTCAGACAGTGTCGTTTTTGAGAGCACACCCGAAGAGGACTGGAAAAATAACTACACTCATGAGTACTTAAACTCACTTGAGTTCCCAGGTTTACCGCCTCATAAACTGTGTTTGAAGGTTGGTGCCCCAGTTATGATGCTGCGCAATTTGAGCCAGAAAAGTGGTCTATGCAATGGGACACGGATGATGGTTTCACGTCTGGGACACAGAGTTCTAGAGGCTGAACTACTGACGGGTACTCATGTTGGAGATAGAGTCCTCATCCCAAGGATTCAGCTAACCCCAACGGACACTATCCATCCATTCACGTTTCGCAGAAGGCAGTACCCAATCAAGCTGTGTTATTCGATGACTATAAATAAGAGCCAAGGTCAGAGCTTGAAGCAGGTAGCCCTCTATCTCCCAAGGCCTGTTTTCAGTCACGGGCAACTGTATGTTGCTCTCTCGCGAGTAAAATCACCGGAGGGTCTAAAAATTCTAGATGATACGGAGGGTCACTACAAGAAAAATGCGTTTTAATAGCAGAATAGGATAGTGTTTTTTCGCTTTCTGCTATGGTTGACATATCCGTTAGTTTTAGATAGCGTTTGTATTTTTGGAAACACTATGATAGAGCGGCGTAACTGGAAACGTTATGATAGTATACATTTAATAGCACATAAAAATAATAAACGCTATAATAGTGAACTTTTTGAATCCCTAAACCCTAAACAAACTTCTGAACCCTATACTCTAAAAAGCAAAATTTAAACACTAATACAGTAATAATCTTTATAATATTTTAGAACTTAAACTCCAAATCTCAAAACAAAAATTTATAAATATTTTAAAATTAAACACCAAACCTATATACATTAAATCCATACCCTATATCATACATAATCTCTAAATCTAAAATCCTAAACTTCATATTTGATAGTTCTAAAATTTCAATACTTAAAC
Organism: Brassica juncea; assembly: GCA_018703725.1. Lineage (NCBI taxonomy): Eukaryota > Viridiplantae > Streptophyta > Magnoliopsida > Brassicales > Brassicaceae > Brassica > Brassica juncea. The sequence goes on along the minus strand of CM031935.1, from coordinate 46,230,938 downwards.
ATACACGTTAAAACCAAAATAGATTTATTATATGTATACTCATAGAATTTCAACACAAAACCTTTAAAAAAAATTATCAAAAAAAATCCTTAAACTCTTAAACTCTAAACAAACACAATAAACTTAAAACCTTAAAAGTTGAATTCTATTTGTTTTAACATAAACACAAATCTACCCAATCATTTTATTCTTTAGTCATATAACCACAAAATTAAAATGCAAGAAAATCATTTCAAAATTTATATATAATTATTTTAAGTTAGGCATTTTAAATAGTTATAGATAAATGAAATATAATTTTCATTAGTTTCTTTTAGGCAATTTGATTGATTTTGATCCAAAGGCTCAAAACTATGCTTTAGTGATCTTTCCCCTTCTTTTTATTGGTCCAATTCTTCAAAATTTAGATTAATATTACTGACCATTGATTTCATGTAATCCAATGGTTATAAAATCAATCCCTTTTCATTTCTCTTCCTCTTACTCTATCGTTTCTCTGTCATTCACAAGTCTGAGAACATTCTTCTCAGTTTCACTCTCCATTCACTCTCCTCATGCTCTCTCTACACAGGAGGTAGTAGAAGACTTCCTCTCTCCTCTCTCTCTCTCTCTCTCCTCTCTCTCTCTCTCTCTCTCCTCTCTCTGCTCTCTCTCTCTCTCTCTCTCTCTGCTCTCTCTCTCTCTCTCTCTCTCTGTGCCTCTCTCTCTCTCTCTCATCTCTCCCTCGGTCCTTGCACTTCCTCTACTCCGCTAAACATCGTCTTCTTCTCATCCTCTCTCCTCATCTCTCACTCCTCTCCTCTCGTTGCCTTCTCTCTCTTCTCGATCCGGTCTTATCTCCTAGATCTCTCATCGTCACTCGCTCTCATATCCTCTACTCTCTCCCTCGCTCGGTCCGATCGGGGTCTCCCTCTCTCTCGATGCTCATGCTCAAATCATCTCGCTCTGCTCATCGCCACGTCATGCTTCTGTGTCTTGCGAAGCCTAGCCTCGGCGATCTTCTACTCTGTGCGCCGGTCTCTCAGGTCATCGCGTCCGGGCTCACTCCTCCGGTCTCCTCGCAACTGCTCATCCTCTCTCTCCCTCGTCTCTCTCTCTCTCTCTCTCTCTCTCTCTCTCGCTCTCTCTCTCTGTATCTCTATCTCTCTCTTTCTCTCTGTATCTCTATCTTTCTCTCTGTATCGCTCTCACTCTTTTTCCGTTGAAACTAATATTTTTTTCTCTTGGTACATAAGGTCGTGAGCAGATACTTCTCTGTGGCCATGAGCAGCCGTGAGCAGAGTCCCTGGAAGACGCCGTCTTTGTGGTCGAGCGCGGTGGCTACACCACTCAATCATCCTGTTTCGATGCTTCTTTTGTTCTCAAGAGATTCATTCTGGTGGTGAAGGAAGCTTGAAGAAGCTTGATGGAGGTGGTCTCACGTGGTGGTTGAAGGCGGCGGCTGAATTAGAAGAGTGGATAAGAGACAAGAAAAAGGGAGAAGATGAAGAAGCTTGATGGAGGCCTCCATGACCTTCGCTATCCATGGCTTGACGGCGGCGTTAAGAAAAGAGGAGGCCTGGTTTTGTTACTAGGTTTAGTTAGTGAATAGGTTTAGGATTAAGTTTGGTTTAGTTTTGGTTTAATACTTTTAATTTGTAAATCATTTTTTTTGTAAACCAGTTTAATTATAAATAATTTTATTTAATAAAAAATTAAATTAAATATATAAACGAGTTTAAATTTTAATTATATTTCTAATTTTTATTTATTTTTTATTTTTTATTTTTTAAATTTTTTATAATAGAAATAATAGCAAAAATTATACGATATTAAAGAATATTTAATTGCAGATAGAAAAGCGCTATCATAGCAGAAGAAAAGATAGCAGCGCTAAAAACCGCTATGTAATGTCCTTAACCTATTATGACGGGCGGTGATACAGCGTTTCAAAAACCGCTATCGTATCGTTATATAGCGTTTTTCGTCTGTTAATAAAATCCAATTTTCTTGTAGTGGGTGCAACTAGAAGAGATGTTGTCACAAACATTGTGTACAAAGAGATTTTCCGTGATCTCAGGCCACGTAAGTCCAAACTACTCTACTCTAATAACAAAAGCTTTACGCAGTTGCAAATAGATAGCATCAATAAAGCTGCTCTGTTCATTACAGGAAGCATCTAAGGAGCTCAAACCATCTGCGCACGTATCCTAAGACAGCTGCGATGCCCAAATATCAGTGGAGTCAAAATAGGGGTGCTATTTTGGTTGTTGACTTTCTAAAAAAACGTTTATGATTAGGAGTTTATTCGAACCATTTCTTTGATGTCTACAACATCACCCGCTGTTATATGTTTTACATACAACTTTTAAAATAACTATGATAAATCCCTTACTGATAAAGCATTAGTCAAGACAGTGAAGATGTCTACGGACCAATATGGGTCGAACTTTGGTTTTGTGAGACATAAGAAACTAAAACTTGGAACAAAAGTAAAGAAAAAATAGGAGAACCAAAAACACTAACACTGTACTACCAGCACAATAATACAAATTGTGCCTTTAATCACGTGACTTTTTTAAATAAAGTTCATAGGGAACAAACCCAATTTGAGATTGAGAGTGATTACATATACATTAACGTATCTAATGATTATATGATTATAAAATATGGTTATAAATTTATAATATCTCTTACTCATATATCAATTGGGGTATGCATTGTATTGTTATGTGCTTGACTAGCTTTACCTTTTTTTGAAACTATTTTGATGCATTAAATTAAATGTAAGTGATATAGTTTAGAGGCCATATCGAGTTTAACAAGCTTTCTGAGAACAAAGAAGATTACAACATACAATCTTAAAAAGAACCCCAATTCACATTAGGCTAAAGAAGGAAATAAGATAAAAATGTCTTAGAAAATATGGTTACCACGCCCTCTCTAAACATGTTTTCCTCTTCCTTTGATAAGCGTCCATGCCACTTTCTGAATTTTTTGGGTCGGCTTAACTAGCTTTACCTTTTGGATACGAAAGGAAGGAAATGTACGTGAGAAAATTACGAGCAATATCAAATGTGTATACTTACTAATTTTGTGATCAAATACACATATACCTGCATGAAAATACACGAAGCCATAAAACTCCAATACTTAAATTCGTATCCTTCTCATGCACATAAAGCAAAGGCTACTAAATATATTCCTTACATGTCACGTTTCAGACCAGCTGTTCTAGATATACCATCTTTCTTTTCCTCAATTTTATTAGACAACACAACGTATCCGGCGCGTAGCGCCGGTTTACCCCATCATATAAAATAGATAAAAATGATTTTTAGAGGTTTAGAGCATCTCCAATGGTTAGTTTCATTTTTTCCTTCAAAATTTGAAATCCTTCAAAAAATGAAGCAACATGTTCTCCAATAGTTTGTTTCATATTTTTCTTCAAAAAGGAATATTCTAAGTATATTCTATCACCACTTCATAATTAATTATTAATAATACCTTATACTTTTTCAAATTTACTAATTTTACCTATATATTCTGTTTTTACACTAATTCGACCCAATTACTATTTATTATAAGTTAAAAATTATTATATGATACAATCTATTACATATAACATAAATAAATAAACATATAATTTTAAATTTTATAAAGAAACACTAAATACATATATATTTCTTAAGTGATTAGAAATGTATCTTACAAAAAAAATGAACTTATTCATTCTAAATTCTTCTAAATCAAACATAAAATTCTCAGAAATTAATAATTTCATGTTCTTCCTCATTAACATTCAATAAGATAAAAGTAATGATATAAACTTTGAAATTAATTGGATGACATTAACACTTCTAATTTGTTTAAGTACAAATAACAATAAGTAAAAATTAAGAATCAATTTGTAAATAAAAAAGTCCATCTTCAAAAAATGAAGAACTGGATAGTATTTCTCCAAATTTGAAGAGATATTGTTCAATTCTTCAAAATTTGAAGAAATGAAGAAAAAATGAAGTACCATTGGAGTAAAAAATGAAGCAAAAAGTGGAAAATGAAACACCATTGGAGATGCTCTTAAGCTTTTGCTTCCAAAAATCCAAGACATAAGAATTGGTTGTTCAACATCTACAATGTTTTAAGAATCAGGTTCTACATCAACACTTGAAAAAAATTCTAAACATCACAAGGAAATTTTGTCCCAAAAAAAATCAAAGGATAACTCATACTTTTCCATCAGATATTTTTCTGGCCAAAGCATTCAATTTCTCGATTTGTTCTTTGTCTACCCACTTTAAGATATTTGTTAACCGGATACAAATATGTGTTTATGTATGCAGAGACGAGTAGATTGTGTGATGGATGATGCAGCCAACTTAATCAACATGTTAGTCCTAACATAGAGGTTGATGTGTGGGTATAATCCCAAACGTGAATCCTAATAGCAAGAAGCCTTTATTTGGGGTGAGCGAGCACTCATAATGCAACTAGGTTTCATGTTTGTTACATATTAAAATTAAAAATTATATATTCAGTGCTCTAATTCTGAATTCATGGACTTGCGAGCTTAGCATCTCGTACCTTACATAATTATTTTCCAATTACTTACCTATCTCCTTCTTCCTTTCTTCCTTTTTAGGTGAGACTGAGAGGGGTGTCACAATTTTGTCTTAAGAACTTGTTTTTTTGGATTGGCGGAAGCATATGTTAATCTTCACTCGAATATTTATATATACAACATCATATTTGGATCCAAGAAAAATATAATTTATATATACGTAGGGTACATTTTAATGCAAAACTAACTCATCTATTTACATAACTTATTTAAAGCTCATTTTACAAATTTAAGTTTAAAATTTTTTACATATTTTTGGATTTTTAATGTTAAAACCCCTAACTAAGTTTGGTTAGTGTAGAAACCCTTAAACTAAAAATTTATCTGTATACTTGGTTTTGTTTTATCGGTATTGTTTAGATAGAAGGTATAATTCATTAAAAAGGTTAGTTTTGGAGGTTTTACGTTAATTAAAGTTATCAACTAAGTAAAACTAAATAAAATTATATATCAGTCTAATATCGATAATTAAAATTTGAAACTAAAAAAAAAATCTGAAATCTGAAATTTGAAATTTGAAATCTTTTATTTTTTGAAAATAATTAATTTTGAGAATTGAATAAGATAAAATTGGGTTTTCATGTTTCCATTAAACAAAGCATAGGAGATTTAAGAATTTCATAAGAAATTAGTGAATGATATAGGGACAGGAGATGATGCCTCACCTTATCGCTCACTCGCTCATTGATCAGACCAGTAGAAGACTGAATCATCAAGCCTTGAACAAGACTTTTATTCCAGGTGATGTCAACAACTATTTCAGAATGCAAAGCATATAAAAAAAAGAAGAAAATGTTGTAATAAATAGAAGTAAAGTACTGGTGAAACGTAAGAGATACAAACTCGACAAAATCGGCCCAATGGGCTTATGAGACCTTGGAAAGTATACAAAGTTTCTCATATAGGTTCTAGACTTCACTCACCAACACAAGTTCCATTAAGAAGCGTTATAGAAATCAAACAGCACACTCGTTTGGAGAGACTAGTACGTGACGTTGTTGGGCAGGTTTCTGATGACGTTGCTCTTCATTCCCAGCTTAACACGCATCCTCGCTCCTCTCTTGTTCATCTCTCTCATCACCTTCATCCTCACTATATCCTCCTTGGACTGCACCGTTGCCAAACCCAGGCTCTTGTACCTGCGTTGTTTAACATCCATTCAAATCAGATTCTGCAATGCTAGAGAAAGATAGTAAAAAGAGATGATCTCTCATGGGTCTCAAAGACAAACCTGTTGGCTAGGGAGCTGACGATGTGTTTCTGAGACGATGGTGGTGGCTTCTGTTTGTAGTAGCGCATGAACTCTCGAGACCCAAGAGTCCTGGACGTTACTTTGTTCTCCCCTCTCTTGGTGATCACAAGCTCAGACCCACCAAAAAGCTCTACGGTATTAGCTGATTCACCAGCCACAACCATCTGGTTTTCGCCTTCATTAGCGTAACTAAAACAAAACACACATTCAATATAAACAATAGTTTCTATCATAACAAAGATACTAACTAAACAGAGGAAGAATAGAGAGAGAGACCTGCTGCTGTAGTCATAGAACTCTTCTAGCTCTGCATCTTCCTCATCACCACCATCACCGTAATGCACTTTGCAGTGACTCTTGGCTTCCATATGCTTTCTAACAGCTTCCAAACTGCTGAATGGATGGCACAGTTCATTGCAGTACAGACAAATGAAGTCCCTCTTCACCTTTAGACCAACGTATGTTAGAAACCCTTTGGGATCCTTCAAGTACTCGATGTCAGGAATGAAGAACCCATGGAACTTATGCATATGAACCATACACTTCTCTATCGTCTTATGGTTTTTATCACACATCAAACAGCAACTCGGGTCCAACTCGAAATCATCATCCTCATCCATATCTTCTTCACCTGAACCCTCCTCATCATCCTCATCCATATCTTCTCCACCCTCCAAGTCCTCATCAGAATCAACCTCAACCCATTCATCCTCACTCTCTTCACTCTCTTCCTCGATTGAACCCATGTCCTTCTTCTCAACACGGCGAGGAGGAGGAGGAGGAAGCTGCTTAATGATGGCTTTATCCTCCTCTCCGCTGCTAGAAGCCTTCAGAACGTGGCTCTTTGACTTGAGATGCTGCTCGTGAGCTTTGGAGCTTCTGTAAGATTTATTACAGACTCCACAGCTGTAAAGCAGAGGTGCTTCGTTAGATTTGATCTTCGCCTGAGCAATCGCAGCTTGTCTAGCTTCAAACAGAGCTTCTGTAACTCCGGGAACACCAGCGATCTAAACATTTTCCGACAACAACAACAACATGTAAAGTTTTTCTTCTTCCTTCTTTGATCATTTAATTACAGAACCACCATAAGTATATAAACCCTAACGAAGGTAACAATCAAAGTTGAGATAGACTGACCTTGCGCTTGAGATTGTAACGGTGCCACTCGGACTTGTAATGGAGCTTCTGGTCAGAGTCGTCTTCGAACTCCTTGTTACACGAGTTACATGCTAAGCCTGACATCTCTCTCTCTCTCTCTCTCTATCAGGATTTTGCTGCTCTGAGGTTTAGCGATGAGATTATTTTATTTGCGGCGACGGCTCTCGTTCATATAGGTCGGTCGAGGGTAGAAGGTTAAAGAAAGACGGCTATATGTGTGTTTGCGTAACCGGTGATGTATCATGGGTCGGGTCAAGATCCGTTTAGATTTTAATATTTGGCCCAAATGAAAGTTTAATCGGCTCTTTGTTTCAGGCCCGTTTCTTATTTATAGTCCCTTTTTGTTTTTCAACGCAAGATTTGTTTACTGAAGTGAAAAAATTTACCAAACAAATTTACTCACTAAAAAATAATACACAAAGACTAAAGAGTAAATACAGCAATTACGAAAAGTTCAAAAGGTGATGAGAAAATCTGATATCATACATTAAAATACTTTTAATTTTTATAAGAGTACGAGATTTTGATCTGCGATTAGAAAGCATGAGTTTGTTTTTAATTTGTGGATCCAAAATTGATTTAAAATCTATATTTATTTTTTTTTTATTGATCCAAATTGATTTAAAACTATCATTATTTTTTCGAATCTTAACAATTGAGTTTTTATGTTGTTATTATTATTTTCTTTCTTTCAAAGTGTACTATTTATTCGAAATAGTTTTAAAGATATTATGTGATATTTAATATTATAGATATAATATATTGAGGAAAAATGTGTTCTCATTATTGAATGTAGTAACAATATGAATTGTCGATTTTAAATTGAACATTAGTTTCTCTTGTCATGTATTTGTATCATAGTTCTAACAATCAATCTACACTATTATTTATCCATATTTGAGTTAGAATTTAATACTATGTTTGACCTATTCTTTCAAAGCATGTATATCTTTTTGTTGACTATTTTAATAAAATTTACATGAATTTATAACTTTTATTAAAGCAAATAATTTAAAATTTGTTTTATTATAATGTTTGTGATAAAGTATTGTTTTCATATTCGACTTAGACCTGTGTCAGACCTGGGTCAAACTTGTAGACCCGGCCTTGTACATAGTCTGGTTTGGATTTAATAAAAATCGTTAATTAAAATTTAATAGAACCCCGTAAAACTCCAACACCCCCATTATTAACCAGTTGGCTTTAGTTTTTACAAAAATTATCTGAATCTGACAAAATTTAAAAAAAAACAAACATGTGACCTCAAATCAATGAATTCGATTTCTTATAAAATGATATATCACTTGGTCGAATTTGATACGATCATGATGGGTTGTAGTCATATTGTTGTAATACATTGTTATATTGTAATTTTAATAATTATGTTTTAAATAATTTACACATGTGGCTAAAGCTGTTTTCCTACTATGTGTATAATATAAGCATCATTTGTGTATAATTAGTTTTCAAAATATATATTTTAGTGAGTTTTATGTGTATAATAAAATATGACCACTAAAAGTTTCATTTTATGCGCTATATTTAAAATTAAATTTTATTTGTGTATAATAAAATATATTTCTCAAATAATACTAATGATTTTCCAAATTTGGATATTTAATTAATGAATAATGTTGATTATTACCACCTAAACCCATGTTGTGTTTACTCTGCATTTGTAATTATAGATTCAAAAAAAAAAAAAAATACCACTAATGAGAATTAAAATTCATTTCAAAAAGTAGAGGCATTTTAAATAAATTGAGTTTTTCATTAAGTGAAAAGAAAAACAAGAACGATCATGTTTAATAGTATAGATAAATATCATTATAAATGAACTTTTAATGTTTTAGAAAATCTGCTAAACAAACTATTATATATATATATATAACTATGTATATTTATATGTGGATCAAAAATCTTTTTCAATTGATTAATATTGCTACATAAGTTAGCGAAAATATAAACTTCTAAAAGCAAAAACTCTAAAAGAACATAAAGCTTGCACTCCAGGCCACAAACTATACGATATGGCGTGAGAGGAATAGTAGGCGGTATCAAGACGTAGCCAGAAGTACGGAATACATTGTTCGGTTTGTGGATAAGACTATAAGGAACATGATTTCTTCTCTGAGAAGCAGGAAACCAGCTTTCTATAGCACCATGAACGTTGGCTCAGCAGGACCTCTCCTTAATGAGTCTAAACTCTGTTTTTCAAAATGTAGTTTTCTCTTGAAATCATAAACTCCAGTTGCCTGTAAATTTTTTTTTGTTGATAATCAATTTAAAATTTCAACAAAAAAAAATCCACAAGATAACTAGATTTGAGACTAATGGGTATTGTAAAATAGAGAACAATAAAAGGATGTTTTTCAAAACCAAAGCCAACCGATACTTAGAAAAGATCACTAGATGCAATGAAGAAAGACCATCAGCACGAACAAACTGGTACACAAAAAAAAATCAAATAACCAAAGAGGAACAAAAAAAATGTCTGCCAATATGAACACAAGAATGAGAGAAATGTGCCTCACAACTAATCTTCATCGAAGAGAAGCCAAAGACAATTCATGAACCTTAAGACAACTCCCTGTTGATGAAAAAAGGTAAGACAACACAACTCTCAAAACTAAATAAGAACTAGATTTTAATATCGACACTTTCATTTCCGTTTACATAAATTTTCACAATTCATTATTAATATACACAAAATAATCCAGTAGCTAAAAATTTATATATTATTTGTGAAATTATTTTTTACATTCGAACTCTCATTTAAAAGTTAGACGGGTTAAAATCATTGAAATCTTTAATGAATTTTTATATATGATTTGTTATATAATTATTTTTTAATATTTATTATATAATTAGATTTGAAAAAATAATATAATTCTTATATATTGTGTTGTTATCTTGAAATAATACTTATCTATTATAAAAGTTCAAAAATTAAGATATACAATAATTTATAAATAAATATTAATCATGCAAAAACATTTGTATAAAATATTTTTTGTTATGTAAGTATTTTAAAACCTTTAACACAATAATAAGCATATATATTTTAATAGAGAAAATGAACAGCATTAATAAGGAAAATTCTTTTTCCTTTTTAGTTTCCACTTGGAAAACTGACTTTTCCATAAAAATTTAAAGAATATGATTCTACTATGAAATGATCTTAAAAGTTATTTAAATCTAAACATATTAAAAAACTATTAAAATACAATATATGAAGGTCTTTAACTCAATTTACCACAAAATAAATTGATCATTCAGAAAATGAATTAACATTAAATACAAATAGATATGAAAAACATATTATAAACTTTTTAAAGTATTGATCATAATAATTTTTTCTTGGAATTTATATAAAAAGTATATCTGGATTTCAAAATTTTTAAACTTTAAAGTATAAACACTAACATGTTGGTGGACCTAGAAGAATTACAAACATTATTGTAATATCATATTTTCATACAAAAAACTAATTTTATAATATTATTAAATTTTTTGTAATGGTAATGAAGTTAAAGAAAATATTAGAATTAATGCACAAAATTACGCCATCCCTATTTACAAAGTAGTGAAGTTAAACGACTTATGAGAAAAAAAAAATCTATGTGTATTTATTGTTAGTTGAGCATTTTCTGGTTTTATTAAAGTAATCTTATTTTAAAAAAAAAATGTCAATATGAAGAAAAAAACTAAAAATAATATTATTTGTTTACAAAAAATAGAATATTAAAATATTAAATTAAAACTGGGCCAAAAACTAAGAAACAAAAAAATGGAACCAAACTATTTACATAATAGTAAAAAATAGCCAAATTTCAAAAGAGCAAAAACATTAAAAATAATATTATTCATTTACAAAAAAAAAAACTGAAATGTTAAATCAAAACTGGGTGAAAAGAACAAAATATTTACATGGTAGTAAAAAATATAACTAAATTTTAAAAATAATATATATATATATATATATATATATATATAACTAAATTTCAAAAGCGTAAATTACTTATACTTCAAAGTATCTTCTTTGACATCAATGGCAATAACTAAGAAGAATTGAAATATTTTTTGTTACATCATATGTTCAAATGTTACTTTACAATATAAACAATTAAGATTTTATAATAAATATTAAACATTATAGTATATATATTATAAGCAAATAACTTAAACCAAACATAGATGTTATAGTATATATATATATATATATATTTATATATTACTAGTTAACCAAGTCATATTAGCTTAGTGATAAAAGAATTATAGCTGGAATTGCCGTCCCGTTCGAATGACCACCTAACCGCGTTTTAAATGGATTTAATTATTCTCAAATACTCGGATGTAAGCTTCGTAGGATGAGTCTTTGGACCTAAAAAACAAATAGTATTAACTACCTAGCTACGTTTTAAACGAATTTAATCGTCTACGCATACCCGAATACAAGATTCCGTGGAATTAGTCTTTAGGCTTAGAATGCATTTGGGATTTCCACAGTTATAAAAAAAAAATTACTAATTTAAAAGAGCAAGTTTACGACACCTTTATATTACACCACCAAACTTTGGGACTCTAGGTTTAACAAATGTGCGCAATGGTTTAGATTAATAGTTTAAGAGCTACGTGCTTGATCGTTATCCGCGCTCCTAAATAGTTAAGTTGAACAATAATAGATCTCATCTGATTTGGGTTATTTTTTTTATAGGGGCAAGCCAATATAATCTTTAATACTATTTGCTCAATGTTTGACATAAAAATTCTTGAGGTTCAAAAAATTTAGAGCATTTAATCAGGCCAAAAGTAATTCTAAGTTGATTAGACGTTCTTAGAATAAAATAATCCGATAATGAAATAAAAATGTAAATTTGTTTGGTATTATATGTAGGAAAAACTCTCTAAAAATATTTTAATAAAGTTTCGTTAAACTTTTTAATACCTACATTTTTCGCTATCCACTTTTCCTAAAATAGTTAATTGGGATATTAAACTGGATAGCAAAAAAAATTGGATATTAAAAATTTTAACAAAATTTACTTGGAATATATTTATGGAATTTTCCTTATATGTATCACCTGGTATAATTGAAAATATGAGCATATCATGCCATCAGATCAATCACACATAAGTATCATGTGTTAAAGTCAATCATTATTAGATTTATTAGGAAGTTTATTTGGAACTAGATTAAGAAAATTTTAGAGAGATTTTGCACGATTTATCTTGTTTGCATTGCCAATAAATAATGCACACGTGATAAATTTCTTTTGCTGGCAACCTGAGCCAGATGAGAAATTGGCCATGACAACTCCAAGATTTTAGAGAGGATTATTGTTTAAATCATAATATCTAAATGTAAATATGTGTAGTGGTTTAGCAGTGGTAACCCAAAAGAATTAGTTTTTGTTTGGAGGATTATTGTTTAAATTAGAATATCTAAATGTCAATTTCGGAATTTGGATATTGAGGGAGACTATGAATTAGTGCCCCCAAAATATATAATTTTATTTTCTTATATTTATAAAATTGGGAAATCAAATTACTATTTTGTATAAATAATTTTTCTAAGAACAGTAAATAAGTATAATGAACTTATAAATAAGGTTATATGTAATCAATAGAAACACATAAAAAACCTTCATATGAGTATGGCTTTCCTGGAAGGCCGAAATTGTACCTCCTCTACATTTTCGTTCCTCAAATATTTTATAACAACAATTATATCATGCGTTTACAAAAGTATAATTCTAGTCACCTTAAATCGATGGAAACCCACGTTCTAACGCGTAAGACTTTACTAATTGTTTTTCTCTCTATGTTCATTTGAATAATTAGCACGTTATCCATCTTATAGAAAAAATGTGAAATATGTGGAAACTTTTACTATATATAAACTCACTCGTAGCGATGAGACTAATCACCCAAAACAACAATCCCATCTAGAGAGACAAAACACAGTAAATTTCAAAAGCTAGTCGCAAGAAACATGGCAAACGACAGCAACGTTGACTGGCAGTTCAGTGGTAGCGAAGCTGCCAAAGAAGCCTCAGGTGCCACGCTAAGCGCTTACTCCTCTAAGCTCTTTGCTCTTTGCGATCCTAATGGAGCGCCCATTTTGCCTCCTCGAGTTGAAACCGCCGAGACTAGCCATACCGCTGAAAAGACTGTTGTTCATTCCGTCCTCTGAAAGTTCAGAGGCAACTAGAAATAGGACCACACTAGAGATTCAAGAACACTTTTCTTGTATTATAGAAACCTTTTAAACAATCCTCCTAGATCTGTTTAATCCGATTTACTCTCAGTCATACACGACTAGAGACGAACCAGTTTCTATACTCTCAACACGAGATAGTCGACAGTTCTCACTCGAACTTCGACTCACAAACCCTTGACAAGAACACGCCTCTTGCTCAAGCTTTCTCAATAAAACGTCTAACCTAAATCTCAGCGAGATCACTCAGTTATATACGTTTCACACAATATCCTCGAACCTAATATTGTGATAACGACAAATCTTCTTACTTCGCGCCAAAGTAGTATCTTCAACCAATGAACGTCTGCCACGTCATTGTCTCATAACCACCTTTATCAACCGCAGCTACGCACCGTTTCACTTGTGTAATACATCCTCCAGCTGCACACGTATGAGCTCCAATTCTTGAGCTTACATTCTCCCCCTTTTTGTCTGAATGTGACAACCCAAGCAACCTGCAAGAATCATCTCAAATAGGCCACAACCAGATACATACTCCTCATGCCATAGGCTTGCTCAGAAACACATAGATTAATTTTCAAACGATAAGAGATGAAGAGTTCAAAGAGCATCACACATCATAAGTTCTACGACACACAGCATAGGATCTATGACATACAAGTACCACTGAGAAACTGAAACACAAAGACAACAGTAGCAACTGCAATAACACATTATCTTAAGTGCTTGACATCAGAGCTCAAGAGTCCCTGACTTAGTCACTCTCTTCACTTCCTTCTTCTGCAGCTTCTTCTTGTGAAGTCGAGGCCTGAGTCGCGTAATCTCCCCCTGCTTGGTTGCACATTCAGAGAAAAACAAATGTTAAAAGTCCAGTGTAACAACCACAACAATATGAGTATACGCTTACTCTTCAACCGAATACGAATGGCCTTGAGGCCTTCAATAGCGCGATCAATGTCTTCAGCAAGATTTGGATGACTCGAATCAGCTCCTGTACCTCCTCCAGCCTTGTTGTCCTTGACCACTGGCTTGGGGAGACCAGTCTCCTCTTCATCATGTTCCGTCGGTGGAATGATACGCTGGAACATCAGCACTTGCTGAATGAGAGTGGGAAAGATGATCCTGCGTTTCTTTTCCTTTGCGGTGTTCTCAGCCATTGTGAGGATCTGATTGTACACAATTTTCCCAAAGTTGAAGCCACGGTGATGATACATCATGTAGATGAACCTGAGCCGCTCCTGATTCATGGTCGTGTAGTTCATAGTGGGAAGCCAGTTGGAGCACACGAGTTTGTACAGTACCTGATTTTCAGCAGTGAGAAATTTTGAGGCCATGCCTTCCCAACGATTGACACGACCGCCACTGAGGAAGCTGCAAACTTTGTCTATGTTCTCATTTAGCCAGTCCGGATCCTCCTCAAAACCAGGAATGCAATACATAGTGTTGATCAGTTCAGGAGAGAAATCAACTAGAGAACCTCGGACGTAGACTCCAAGGCCATCACCACGCTGAATCGCATCAGGAATATTTGCAATGAATTCACGAACCACGGCTGGTTGATATGCGTTTGCATCGATGACAGTGTAGATTAGCCCTGATTTCAGCACAACCTTCTTGATGTCAATGAGCTTCTCATCAGTGAGCGTCAGTCTCTGCTGATCCACAAACTTTCTTCCTTTCAGACTTCGGTATCTCTCTAATGCTTCAGAAGACGCAAAGCGAGCAGAGCGAGGAGGCTTTGGAGGTCGAAGTAGCTGTGGATTAGCTTGATATAGAGCTTGAAAGGTGGCTCTACTTGATTCATACCTTGACTCTTGAGACAGGAAGTTTTCTTCCATGGAAGCATCAGACCCACCGGAGTTCTCTTCAGCGGTATTTGTTTCAGACAGCGATTCGACCTCGGCTTCAGTTGGTTCCGGTGGTGGAGTGGATCGAATCCGACGTCGAACCCGCTTGTGTGACTTCGTTCGCGACGCCGAGGGCTCGGTCAGTGAGGGATTCCCGGAGTCCTCTACGGAGTTCCTGAGCCTAGAGCTTCTTCTCACAGGTTGCATGTCGACTTTGGAGAGGGAGGAATGAGTGTGTCGGCTATGAGAATCAGGATGTGGCACACGATGAAGACCCTAAGACACTCAAAAGACTTTAACAAAAAAAAACAAAAAAAAAATCAGTGGCCCAAGTTTGGCCCAAACAGATTAAGAATAAACCCAGTTGCATCAGATCCAGAAAGGACTTACGACCGTAACCCAGTGAGCCGTATATCAACAGAAAAACAGAAACCATAAATTAAACATACTAGCACAGCGCGAGCTCATTCCTTTTGATCGAGAGAAGGATAGCAGACATCGTTCACCACACACAGCTTATCACCAGGAGTTTTATGATAAAAAAGGATCAATGAACACAACTTAGATTCTTCAAAGTGTATCAGCCAACCCTGACTCCATTGTAACACTCATCTGTTAGATTAGGAACCATGATTCATGTATCTTGTGTGCTCATCTCTTCCACCCAATGAACTATTTTCCTTATTCGCCAAGAGGGAATCAATCAATATGGTAAGGTAGTAATCAAGATCAGATACAGAGTGGGGCTACAGCCTGTTCCGACTGAGCTACCTCTAGAGAAAGAATTCATCTCTGCCAATCAAGACAGTGATCGAACTCAGAGTCAAAGTGTGGTGACACCCAGCTCCAACACGAGTGTCTGTCATTTCAGGCCTTTTTATTGTGTTTGCCTCTTCAATTCGACAATCTATTTTCTCTGTTCACCAAGAGAGTATCAATCAATATGGTGAGATACTTATCGAGACCAGAGACAGAATGGTGTAACAACCTGCTCCGACTGAGTTATCTCTATAGATGGATATCATCTCTGCCTGGTCAGAACAGTGATCGAACTCAGAGTCAAAGTGTGGTAACACCCAGCTCCAACACGAGTGTCCATCACTCCAGGCCTTCCACTTAAATTGGACATTCATGTGTCACCTCTCTGTTCAATCGTTTAACACACTTACTTGAAACACTCACCCTTGAACACGGTTCCTCATTCTATCCAGACAGTGATCATCCTTAAGCTAAAAATGTTGTGACATCTTGGCTCAAGGTGAGTGCCTTTCATAATTGAATCAAATGAGTGTGACATCAGGCGTCAAAGCGGCCGATTCTTCTGAGAAGAGCAAGTTGGTCCAAGGTGTTTGTGTAGCAGCGACCTTACTGTGTGTAGTTCAACATATATACAGATACCCTCCTCCCTCAACAGGACTTATTTAGAGACTAACGACGCCCAACGCCTTCCTGAGACCCAGAAAGGTATTGTAGTCCAATGGTTTTGTGAATAAATCTGCGAGTTGCTTTTCTGTTGACACATGCTCAAGGATCACAATTCTCATTTCAACCAATTCCCTCACAAAATGATGTCGTATATCCACATGTTTGGTACGTGAGTGCTGAACAGGATTCTTGGATATATTTATGGCACTCATATTATCACAGTGAACAAGCATGGGATCAGAAATGATACCGTAATCAACTAGCATTTGTCTCATCCAAAGTAGTTGTGTGCAGCAACTTCCCAAAGCTATGTACTCCGCCTCAGCTGTTGATAAAGATACGCAATTCTGTTTCTTACTGTGCCATGAAACCAGATTGTTACCCATAAAGAAACAACCTCCAGAGGTGCTGTGTTTATCATCTAAGCAACCTGCCCAATCAGCGTCACAGAAACCTTTCACATATTTGATTATGCGTTTGACGGCATTCATGTGTGATTCCTTTGGGCGAGCCTGGTAACGTGCACAGATACCAACGCTGAGACATATGTCGGGTCTGCTTGCCGTAAGATACAGTAAGCTCCCTATCATGGCTCGGTAGAGCTTCTCATCTACTGACTTGCCATCTTCATCTTTTGATAGCTTCGTTGTTGTGCTCATTGGAGTGTGAGCAATCTTGCTTGTCTGCATTCCAAACCTCTTGACCAGGTTCTTGGCATATGTGCTCTGAGAAACAGTGATTCCATCCGAATGCTGCTTGACTTGTAGTCCAAGAAAGTAGCTAAGTTCACCAACCATACTCATCTCGAACTCCTTTGTCATTGTTTTAACAAATTCATCCACCATAGACTGAGATGTGCTACCGAAAATGATGTCATCAACATACACTTGAATGATCAGAATATCTTTGCCATTTTCTCCTATGAACAGAGTTTTGTCAACTCCTCCTCGTTGGAAGTTTGCCTTGATTAGAAATTCTGTCAATCTCTCATACCATGCTCGTGGGGCTTGTTTAAGTCCATAAAGGGCCTTTTTGAGTCTGTAGACATGATCAGGATAGTGAGGATCTTCAAATCCCTTTGGTTGCTCCACATAGACCTCCTCTTGCAGGATCCCATTCAAGAAAGCGCTTTTGACATCTATTTGGTAGAGCTTAATTCGGAGGTTGCAAGCCATTCCAAACAATAATCTGATCGACTCAAGTCTTGCTACTGGTGCAAAGGTCTCATCGAAGTCCACACCTTCAATTTGTGAGTATCCTTGTCCCACAAGTCTTGACTTGTTCCTGATAACATTTCCTTCTTCATCGGTTTTATTCTTATGAATCCACTTCGTTCCAATGATGTTAACACCATCGGGTCTTGGAACCAAGGACCATACCTGTAGTCGTTCAAACTGCTCTAATTCCTGATGCATTGAGTCTGTCCAATATTCATCATCTAGAGCTTCTTGGAGATTATTTGGTTCGATCAAAGAGACAAAGCACTCCACTGTGTTCATCTTGGCTGCAAAACATGCTAGCTTAACCATCTCCTTGAAATTGATTTGTTTCTTGCGTGTCACTCGTTCGTCAAATACACCACCGATTACATCTGCAGCAGAGTGATTCTTGTGAACCTGTCCTTGATCGAGATCAACCTTAACCACATTCTGTTCAGCCTCGTCTTCTGACTCCTCCTTGATTTGAGCCTCGATTGGTACTGAGACAGTTGGTGTTACACAGTCTATGGTTTGTGTTACGCTGGTTTGATAGAACCCAACACTGTCATCGAACACAACATTTATCTTGTCACTAACAAACTTAGTGCGTTTGTTGAACACTCTGTATGCTGAGCTATTTGTAGAGTAACCAAGAAACATCCCAACATCACTCTTAGCATCAAATTTTCTCAAATGATCCTTATCATTCAGAATGTAACACAAGCATCCGAAAACGTGCATGTGACTCAGATTAGGAGTTTTTCCTTTTAAGATCTCATAGGGAGTGGTCTTCGTCCTGGGTTTCACATATACCCTGTTGATCACATAGCAAGCTGTACTTACTGCTTCAGCCCAAAACCCTGACGGAACATTATTCCCACACAGCATAGCTCGGGCCATCTCTTGTAAGGTTCTGTTCTTTCTCTCCACGACTCCATTTTGTTGTGGAGTTCTGGGTGTAGCAAACTGATGTCTAATCCCTTGGCTTTGACAGAACTGATCAAATTGTTCATTTTGAAACTCACCTCCATGATCGCTTTTGATCTGAACGATGCCTCCTTTCTCTTGTTTGAGTTGCAGTGCCAAAATTCGAAAGCTCTCAAGAGCATCAGACTTATTTCTCAAGAAGTAAACCCAGGTATATCTAGAGAAGTCATCAACCAGAACAAGGATATAGCGCTTTCCAGCAATGCTTTCCGGGGCTATTGGACCCATGAGATCCATATGAAGCAGTTCCAATGTTCGCTTTGAGTGAATCTCAGCAATCTGTTTGTGTTGAACCTTGATTTGTTTTCCCTGAAAACAAGCTCCACACACAGTATCAGTCTGTCTCTCCAGATCAGGCACTCCACGGACAACTTGAGCGTTTACTAACCTTGTCAAACCATTTGTATTCATATGACCAAGTTTCTTGTGCCAGAGATCAATCTTCGATTCCGTTGCAGAGAGGCATATGTGTGATGGTTTCCACATATAACAGTTATTTCCTGAACGGACTCTACATAGAACTATTTTTCCTTCCGCATCAACTGCCCGACACTCCTTACTGTTGAAGATAACTTCCAAACCCTCATCGCACAGTTGACTCACACTAATGAGATTTGCCTTGAGTCCGTCAACAAAATAGACATTGGCGAGTCTGGGAAGACTGGCCCTCTCCAAAACTCCTACGCCACGAATTTTACCTTGTCCTCCATCACCGAAAGTAACTCTGCCTCCTTTGATGTGTTCAAGTTGCTCAAAGTGCTCCTAATTTCCAGTCATGTGTTTGGAACAGCCGCTATCAAAGTACCATGGTGTTTCTGTCTGGATATTACTTTCAGCACTTGTGAATGCAACATTGCTTGTCATGTTCATTTCGCTTTGTATCATTGCCCAATTACAGACAATTTGTTGTTCTGGTCATGTGAGTAACACACCATTATCGTGGCATGAGACAGCTTGTGAGATCTCCTTATAGTTGGGGTAGAGATCTCGCTTGGCAATCCAGACATGTCCATAAGCAGACGGTTCCACAAAGCACAGATTCATTCGCCACGCTTTCTCATACTGTTGTCGACGACGATAGCAGTATCTGACATGATGCCCACGTTTACCACAGAAATGACAGCCATTCCATTGCTTCCGAGTTACACGTCTCTCAGCTGCTGGTTTTAGGGTAGTCTCACTAGTATCCTTGATATTATTTGTTTCAAGTTTACCTTTACCTTTTACAGTCTCTTTCACAAAGACAGTTTGCACTTCACTTTCAGCTGACTTTGACGTAGAGCCTTGGAATCCTAATCCCCAGTTTGCACTTGGGCATTGTCCCAAAGTAAGGAGATGATCAAGTGTGCTTGTACCCGATGTAAGCATTTTGACTATCTTGAGATTTTCAGACAGTTCGTGTTCTAACATCTTACTCTTATCCATCTCCTGAGCAAGTAGGTCTTGCAGCTGAGCAAATTTCTCTTCAAATAACTTCTGAGATCTCCCTTGTTCAGTCATGGCTCTCTTTAGTGCTAATATTTCCTGATCGGATTCTTTTAAGATTGAGTGAGTCGTAGTCTCAACTGCAGGTTGTTCTAACTCCAAGATGTTTACTTGTGCTTTCAACATCGCCTTGTCCTTGAGTAACTGCAAGTTCTCATGACTGAGTTCAGCAAATTTGTCAAACAGAGTTTTGTACTCTGTTTCGAGATTATGATTTAGCTCATCATCTTCTTCATCACTCGTGACAGTTGCTTCATCCGAACTTTTTCCTTCTACTTCTCCGATCAATGCCATGAAATTCAAGTGTATCTCCTCATTCTCACTGTCACTACCTGACTCAGTGTCGCTGAAACATACTATGGACTTGTCTTTCTTCAAAGTGTTTGAAAATTCACTCCGAGTATGCCCCATTCCTTTACATTCAATACATTTTAGCTCTCTTCTTTTAGCTAGAGGACACTCGTTTCGAAAATGTCCATACCCTTCACATTCGTGACACTGCAGATCCTTCTTTTTAGAGCTCTTGGTTGAGTCTTGTCTTGAGTACTGAGAATTTCCTTTGTCAGTCTCAGTTTTCTGAAACCGTCCATTAGAGCGCATTCCACCTTTTTCAATCCGCTTCACAAACTTGTTGAAATTCCGAGCCATTAGTCCCAAATTCTCTTCGATCTTAGAGACTCTGTCATCTTCCTTTGACTCAGCCTTGAATGCTATGCTCTTCTGAGCGCTTGCCAATCGATCAGACTTCTCAAGATCATGTACTTTCAAGATACCAGACAGTTGATCAAATTTCATCTCATCAGTGTCAACAGCAATATTCAATACTGCCTTGTATGCTTCGAACCGAGGTGGTAAACATCTCAGTAGCTTTTTCACCAAGTCTTTTTCTTCATATTTCTTTCCAAGAACAGAAGACTCACTGGCTAGTTCACTGATCTTTGAGATAAATCCATCAATTGGTTCATCATCATCCATTCTTAGATTCTCAAACCTTGATGCCAGATGATCAATTCTAGTCCTTCGAACACTGGTATTTCCTTCGAAGTGATTGACTAGAGTATCCCAAGCTTCTTTAGCTGATTCACACCCCTGGATGATCTTAAATTGTTCCAGATCAACAGCAGCAAAGATGACAGTCAGGGCTTTTGAGTTGTACTTAGATGCCGCCTTCTTAGAGTCAGTCCATTTGTCTTTGGTCTTTGGACCCAAGGTTTGATCTTCCAAGAGAACAGTGGGTGCTGACCAACCATCTTCTACAGCTGTCCAAGCGTCCTCGTCAATTCCTCGTATCAAGTGTCGCATTCTAGCTTTCCAATGGCCAAAATTCGATCCATCGAGGATGATGGGCTTCTGCAATGTTATGAGGTCCTTCATGTTGTCCATGAAACTTCGCAGGATCTCAACCCGAAAGTAGTAATTGATACCACAGGGGTTTCCCGTTCTGATACCAAATGAAAGTTCAGAGGCAACTAGAAATAGGACCACACTAGAGATTCAAGAACACTTTTCTTGTATTATAGAAACCTTTTAAACAATCCTCCTAGATCTGTTTAATCCGATTTACTCTCAGTCACACACGACTAGAGACGGACCAGTTTCTACACTCTCAACACGAGATAGTCGACAGTTCTCACTCGAACTTCGACTCACAAACCCTTGACAAGAACACGCCTCTTGCTCAAGCTTTCTCAATAAAACGTCTAACCTAAATCTCAGCGAGATCACTCAGTTATATACGTTTCAGACAATATCCTCGAACCTAATATTGTGATAACGACAAATCTTCTTACTTCGTGCCAAAGTAGTATCTTCAACCAATGAACATCTGCCACGTCATTGTCTCATAACCACCTTTATCAACCGCAGCTACGCACCGTTTCACTTGTGTAATACATCCTCCAGCTGCACACGTATGAACTCCAATTCTTGAGCTTACATCCTCTGCGGATTAGGAAACGCCTATGCTCCCAGTATAGGCCTTCCAGCGGCCAAAAGGTATTTTATATACACAAAACTATATAAGTATCGTTTATCACTTTTAGACATTTATCTTCTTCTTTTTTTTTTTTACAAAATCTGTCCCATAATGTTTTCTATTCGCAGTGCTGTAGCGGAGTACCTAAACCGAGATCTTCCGAACAAACTGACAGCTAATGACGTGTTTATGACCGTTGGAGGCAAACAAGCCATCGAGCTAGCGGTTGATAT
This sequence comes from Brassica juncea, assembly GCA_018703725.1. Classification (NCBI taxonomy): domain Eukaryota; kingdom Viridiplantae; phylum Streptophyta; class Magnoliopsida; order Brassicales; family Brassicaceae; genus Brassica; species Brassica juncea. The sequence goes on along the minus strand of CM031935.1, from coordinate 46,208,554 downwards.
CCTGGCCAAACCAAATGCCAACGTCTTGCTTCCCAAGCCAGGCTTCCCATGGGACATGGTCCGTACCATCTACAAGAAACTTGAGGTCCGCAAATACGACTTCGTCCCCGAAAAGGACTATGAGATTGACCTTGATAGCGTTCGGGCGCAAGTGGATGAGAACACGTTTGCGATATTTATAATCAACCCGCACAATCCCATTGGGAACATCTACTCTGAAGCTCATCTCAAGCAGGTATTTTTACATATAAAATCTAATTAATGATAAAAAAGTATTCACATCACATGACCTTATCTTCTAATCTTTTGACTGCATGTATACGTATGCCATAATGAATCTTAGGTCGCTGAGTTGGCTCGAGAACTCAAGATAATGGTGGTTTCTGACGAAGTGTTTCGATGGACTGTGTTTGGGAGTAATCCCTTTGTCCCCATGGCGAAATTCTCATCGATTGTACCGGTGGTTACCCTCGGATCCATATCTAAGGGATGGACAGTCCCCGGATGGCGTACTGGCTGGGTAGCGCTGCACGACCTAGATGGTGTCTTTAGAACCACCAAGGTCCAGTCTATTTTTCTCGATCACTCTTTAGGATATGCATCATATGTGATATGTAGCATTAACGTTACTATGTACTATGTTTGATTAAGAGTTAGACAATATTATTAACGTTTTGACCAAAACTTGTTATATATGCGGACAGATCTTCGATGCTGCAAAACAATTTCTTGAGATAAATTCTAAACCACCAACGGTGATCCAGGTACTAGACTATCTATTTTGGTTTGGGACACTTATTGTAACCAGATAAAATAAAATGTAACGGACTATATATTCCACTTATTGTCATATGGCGAATTTATCGATTTTCATCATGTAGGCGGCTATTCCCACCATATTGGAGAAAACTCCCGAAGATTTCTTCGTTAGGAGGCAGAAATATCTGAAAGATAAAGCCGATTATGCATATTCTGTGGTCAAGAGCATACCTTGCCTCACCTGCTACCAGAAAACTGAAGCATGCACCTTCTTATGGGTATTCTATCACATTACTGTATCTCTTTATCACTTCTGACTATTTCGGAATCATTCATTATATATATTTTTTTTTTTGAACAATCATTCACTATATTTAATTTTGTTTTTTTTTTTCTCGCAGACCGAGCTGAACATATCATGCTTTGTGGACATTAAAGATGCTGAAGACTTCTGTGAAAAGCTTGCTACTGAGGAAAACCTCGTCCTTTTACCAGGTATTATTAATCAACGTCATAACTAGGTCATAACGGTTTATCATTAGTTATCAATTTTTTTTTCTTATATAATTTTAACATATATATATATATATATATGTTGTGTGCTGGATTGGTTTAGGGGTTGCTTTTGGTGTGACGAACTGGGCGAGGCACTCTATCGACATGGATAGTGCAACTTTGCAGGATGCATTTGGAAGATTGAAGAGCTTTTGTAAACGCCACTCCATCACTATTGGTGAAGAAGCTTCACTCGAAGACGTAAATGGGGTCAACTAAAGGGTCATATGCAGACTTTTTCTATTTTCTTTAACAATAAACGGGTGTTCTATTGATTTGAGATAAGTCATCAACACTTTCGCATTTGTAACAAATAATTTGGTGCACTAATCACCAATCGTGTACTCTATTCTCATTGTTTGCAATACTTTGATGTATTTTAATTTTTAAAATAAATTTAATGAATTTCAATGTCTTTTCATTCCTACATAATTTAGATTGTGGTGTCAAAATTCAGTATACTATGTAGTATACTATGTTTTGTTCCACATGCGAGCATAATATTTTAACAAATATTTATATATCATATGTATTATAAATTACTGTATATCTCAATTTTTAATTTTTATAATAGAAAATATTATTTCAAAATAACAACATAATATGTAAGAATTATTTTATTTTTAAAAATCTAATTATATCATAAATACAGATTTTGTTTTTAATTATAAAATAAATTATATATAAAAATTTATTAGGGTTATCAACGACTTTTAATCATGTAATTTTTAACGTGAAAGATTAAATGCAAAAAAATCTATTCACAAATAATAGTATAGATAGATTATTCAAAACTGTATTATTAAAATCGTATTAATAAAATCGGATGATTAAAAAGAGATGAGAATATATGAAGTGATATTATTTTATTTTTTATTGCATCAATATTATTTATTAAGTCTTTGTTAATAAATTTATTAAGCGCATTAGAACCTAATTATCCAATGAGAAAAAAAATTCCTAATTAGGATAAAAGCGAAAGCAATTAATTCTTGATTCCTAATTAGGATAAAATGATGAAAAAGATCACGTTTGCTGAAAGAGGGTAAGAAAATAAGAAAGAGAAAAACAAAAGACAGAAAAAGGAAAACTGAGGAAACTCAGTAAGCAGAGATCAAAGCTTTGCACACATTCAAGAAGAGAAGAGAAGAGCAATCCCAAGATTCTGGGGCTTCGTAGAATTGAATCAATTCATATTCCGGAGTTTCGAGCAAAGAATCATTAGGTTCGTTGGTTGGAAGTTACTTCTCGTTGTTCTGTTTTTGTCTGAAATTCTTCTGGTCAATCTTAGAAATCAAAATATTGAACACTTGCTTTTCTTGCTTACAAGCTTTACTCTCGCGCCTCATTGCCTCTTTTCCTTGTCCAATTCGAATTTCTTTTTTTTCTTTTCTACCCAATTCGTGTCTCTTTGCTCTGTTGCCAAAGCTTAGATCTTTTCATACTTCATCACTGATCTCAACTCACTCTTACTAAAATTCGCAGTGTTTTACAATGTTGTGTCTTTCTTTGATGGTGCAGTTCGTGAAGTTGGCAAGAGGCCTCGTTGCACTGTTTCTTCCTCTGAGGGAGGGGTGACACCTAAAAAGCTAGTTTTTTAAATTGGTACTGAATCAGCTTAGAGTTAGAGCTTTTCTGTGATCTCTATTTGCTTCTGAAAGAGATGAGATTTGAGATAATATAAGGGAAGAGCTTAAATTCAGATCAATATTTGCATCTTGGAAGGAGTTAAGATTTTGTGTATGTGTGTGTGAAGGGAAATAGAAGCTGAGAGAGTGCGTTTGTGTGCACTCTCCATTATTCTCTATTTGGTTTTGGTGTAGAAGGAATTAATCATCATGCAACGTTCTCAAGATCAGAGGATTCATCTTGGTGAATTGAAAGGTCATATTGTGAAGAAGATTGGTGTTGAAAGATCTAAAAAGTACTTTTATTACCTAAGTAGGTTTCTGTGTCAGAGGCTCACTAAGAGGGAGTTTGATAAGTCATGTTTCAGGCTGTTAGGGAGGGAGAATCTCTCTCTACACAACCATCTGATCCGTTCCATCTTGAGAAACGCATCTGTCTCCAAGTCTCCACCAACGGTTCAAGATCTGGCAAAACCTATTCAGAGCAGAGGAGATGGATCTTTAGTCCCTAACCATAATAACGATCATGTTTGGTCCAACGGGGTTTTGCCCATCTCTCCACGGAAAGTTAGGTCTGGAATGCGGGACAGGAAGATGAGAGATAGTCCACTAGGGTCTAATGGACATAGTAGTGTCCGTATAGAAAACGGGTTTGATCATCAAAGATCAGGCAGATATGGTGCTGCTGATGAAAGAGATGATGATGATGGTGAAAATCAAGTAAATGTATCAATGAGTAGTCCTCTGGTTGCACCTCTAGGGATACCGTTTTGTTCAGCTAGTGTCGGTGGTGGGTCCCGTAGAACAGTTCCTGTACTTTCAACAGTAATGAGTTGCTACGACAGTGGTGGATTACCACCAGACACAGAGATGCTGAGGAAAAGGATGGAGAGTATTGCAGTAGCACATGGTCTCGAAGGGGTTTCGTTGGAGTGTGCTAATACGTTGAATACCATGTTGGACGTTTATCTCAAGAAGCTGATCAGATCTTGCACTGATTTGGTCGGACCTTCTGACAAAACACAAGATCATCATCATCACTCTGTGTCTCTGCTTGATTTTAGAACCGCCATGGAGTTAAATCCACAACAGCTTGGCGAAAACTGGCCTACTCTCCGAGAGAGAATTTCCGTGAGGTATTTCGAGGAACAAGACTTGGAGGTGTGAAAGAAAATCTTGGACATGCGTCTTTGATGTTAGATAATGTCTGAGTCCAGCATGCTCTCCCGTCCAAAAGGGGGAAAGAGAGTGAAGTCAGAACAGGTTAGTAGATTATTTTTGGAATGCAATTAATTCCCAAACCAACCGTATAAAGAGATACATGTTGGTAGGAAGGTTAGCAAGTAATTGGCAAATGTCAAAGAGTTTCGAGATTTGTGTGTATTATACTGAGTTTTGGCAGAGATATTCAATCATGTAATGTAATAGCTGCAGTTTTGCTCTGTGTATGTAACCCTAGTCTTTAAGCATTTGTTTAGAATTCATACCTTTTAATAACAAATTTGACATCCGTTTTTTTTGTTCAAAGTCCACAATGAATTGCCTCGTTCATTTGCTTTCTACTGGTCGTTGTGTCCTCTCTATTGCCAAGTTCTTAGCTACTCTCTTTTTGCTTTACAAGAAGGACCTCAAAGGCCGAGGGTAAAGATGAGGTGTTTGGACCAAAAGGGTGTCGGTAAGCAGAGCCGGCCCTGAAATTTTGGGGGCTTGAAACCATGTCTATGTAAAAAATTTTTTTTTACGAGTTTGGGGGTCTAAAAATATTTTTTGGGGGTTTAAGTCAATGTAATTTTTTTCAAAAATTTTGGAGGCCTGTTGCAAATGTTTCACTAGGCATGGCTCAGGGCCGGCCCTGTCGGTAAGAGGGCACATACTATGTTGGATCAGGAGGAAAGCATGTGACGTGGGAAGACTCTCTTTCAGGTACTTTGAAATAACTCTTTTTTTTTAAGTGAGTGACTAGTAGTTTCTATACCGTCCAAGGAGAAGACTGCTTTGAAGTGCTTATGTATTTTTGCGACTCTTTCTGCTTGTTTCTGTGTCTTTTGTTCTGTTTTTTGCTTGGTTCCTTCTCTGTTTTGTAATCGAAATCTGACATAGTTATACCAAGAAGTTTCATTTTCAGTTTTGTTTCCCCCACTCATTTATGAAGACTTTTCAGGGGAGAAAGCAGCTTCTTGTTTTATGTATGAGGTATGTTTACGATTGTGTTTTTTTTTTTTACCTATTTGCTTTTCAAATGTTTGATTGTAACAGGTTTGTTAGATAAGCTATGGAATCATCTTGATTATAAAAGATCGATTTTTTTTTTTTATTTTTTTGCAGACCTCTGCAACGAGGTGAATTTTCACTACATTGAGCGTATACACTTTCTATTCACAGACCTCTGAATCACAGTGGTGAAGGAAAATGGTACATAGCAAAAGAATTAACTTTGTTGTTTGGTTTCTTTCTTTGTGTCTTAAAATTTAATCTGTGTTACTCCTTTGGTGGTTTCCTCATGATTCTAGACTATCTAAAGCAACCTGCTTGCACCTAAGATTCCCTTTGAGTTAAATTGTTAATGCGATGAATTTTAAGACGGGAATTAATGCGAACTAATTTCATTAAAAACTACCACTGCATTACATTGTTGGCAGCAAAAAAAATAGTGATACATAATAAACCAATGAGAAACCCTAATTAACCTATATACTCCAAAGATCAACCAAATCACAAAACATAAGTAATTAAACCCTAAACAAGACTTTCACAAACGGATTAACAAAATCATTACTTGAAGAAACCCTAGTTAAGCCTCTGTTAACTTCTCCAAAGCTTCACTCTGTTTGTTGGTTAGAGGGTTTGTGGATTGGCGACAGAGAGGGCAAGAGTCATGTCGTTTCAACCAATGTGTCAAGCAATCTTCATGAAACAGATGCACACATCCAGGCGGTTGGCATAGGGGTTGTTCTTGTTTCGACTCCTCCTCCGACATCTTCTCTAGACAAATCGCACAGGATCCTTCTACTTTCGCTGTCCAAGGGGCACAACTAAAAGGTGCCACGAGGTACTCTTTCTTTGTGAATTTGAGGAATACCGTGATCAACAAGGGTCCTTGTGGCAAGTCTCTTCTTCTTCCGGATGATTCCAGAACAATCTGGTCGGTGATGAGTCGAGACAAGACAGGGTCGTTGAAGCGGGTCTTGATTTGTTGATGAACTGTGGTTGGTTTGAAGTCTTTGATCCTGAGAAGCGATGGCATGTCGGGATAAAAAGAAGAATCGGGGTAAGAGCCGAGACTCGTGATGTTACCATCATTATTCTCGTCTATGAGAAACTCTTCGATCTCCCGACTTTGACTAATAAAGACAGAGTTTAGTAACCCTAAAGACAGACCTTGAGGCGTCACCTGTACACTAATTTCTACCTTGATTGATTTAGTTTCCATCTTCTTCCTCCTTGAAGTTGAACAACACAACAGAGTCGGAGATGATTCGTTATAAATTGAGAGAGATCAGAGATTGTCGTAACAGAGAGTAAGTGTGTTGTGAAAGAAAAAATTGCGTTGGTGAATGAATGAATTGAATGGATTGATGTTTGTATTTATAGAGAAAAGGCCGTTACATTAAACGCGTCAATGCCAATCTTCACTTTCCTTTTTTTTACTTCTCTAATTTCCTTTTTTTTTGTTGGAAGAATTTGCAACGGTCATTTAATTTTGTATTTCCTTTTCTCGTGTTCATTATTTCCTTTTGTTGATTGTACCGGTTAATGTAACGGCCAAAAAAAAAGATTGTACTGGTTAGGATGTGGGTGATATACGGTGTCTTAACCAAGTAATTTTTGGTTGTCTTTCTCGGTTTAGCCTATTTTGTAATCGTTGAATTAACTTTGTTTCTTTCTTTTTTTTTTAGTTTTTTTGGATGAATGTTAAATTCTATTCATCAAAAAAAACTTTTTTACATCAAGTGCAGTATTTTATAGAAAAATATTTGAATATACTACATCTATCTTCTACTGAACCAAAACTAAAGAATTCTCTCATACTTTCTGTCTCAGGTAGCTACTAGTATTTCAAGCGATTGTGTATTGTCTTATCTATGTGTCTGATCAGAGTTCATACGATAATTGGAGTTTTTCTCTCTCCAGACTGAATAAACACAAACTTGCAACGCATGACAGATACATTTAACTTCGGTTTGAAATCCAACCCCGGTTGAACGATGAAGCTGATGATGGAGTCTCAAGTTTCCAAGTACTTTTGATGCATAATGTTCCCAACCATGCTGCCCCATACTTCAGCAGAATATATGCGCATAAATAGTAGGTGATTTCTCGATTCATTCATGTTGTTGCAGAGTCTTTAGTTGAATGGTTTTAATACTAAAAATCCATAATAATCATTTTTTTTTCAAATTCCCAATTTTGCTTAAATGTTGGTTTTGTTTACATCTTTTAGGATTTAGGTTTGTGATCTTATGGAGATTCAATATAACTGAATAAAGGAAAACTCAAGCTCCAATAAGTATACGTTTTAGCTGAGTTAGCTAAACCACTCATCTCACTGTCACTACTTTCCGATTTCACGTTAGAGACAAGCATTGACTTATCTAAGTTAACTCTACATTCTCACATAATTTATTTTGCAACATCTCACATTCTTGAAACAAAGAACAAAAAATAATTCTCAAGAACGCTAACCCAAAAACCTAAGCTGCCCCGGGACCGGGACGGGGACCGGAAACTGGGACGGGAAATGGCTAACTTAAAATTCGTAGATACGGATACGGTGTAGAGACGGTATTAAAAAAATATATATATATATATGATATAAAAATACCTATAACTCAAATTATTAAAACCTCTCACATAAGAATTAACAGTTTTAAAAACAGCTAGAAAACAACAGAATAAACTAATAATCTAGTAGTTATACGACCAATACGAAAATAAACAATCAAACAATCGATTATGTTAAAGCCACTAGACATACATGTAAGTAAAATGCAAAGGAAAAACAACAAAACAAAACTTCATTGAAGAAAGCAGAGAAGAGGCATGTGTGTTGCTTGCAAAATATGTTATTTCCTCTTAAGTAACTTTTTTTTTGAACACAATTCCTCTTAAGTAACTTAGCATAGAGAAAATAACCAATATAAAGGCGAAGAGGCAAAAAAGATTAAAAAGCAATTAATTAAAACCATAAATTTTATTTTCTTTTATTTTTCTTTCTAATATTCCTAGCCGGTTAAGAAACATGGAATACTGTATATTCATTCTCGAAACGTCTCTGAGACGTCTCTGTTCTCAGCCCGATCCGTCCCCGTCAAGTGTTGCCATTCCTGCCTTACCTGAGACGCGTCGGGGACGTTTCCCAGCCGTACCCGTGCCGTACCCGTCCCCCTGCCGAACCCGGTACGCGAGACGGCACCAAGTTGGCGTACCCGTGCAACCTAGCCAAAAACTAAAGGTAAGAAATAAAACAGCCTAAAGCTAATTATAGAGGTGACAAAAAAAAAGATACAAGTTTAAATTTAGCCGAAAAATAATCATAGAAAATGTCTCTCAACCATTAATATTGAGTTCCCTCAATGTTTGTATATACACACAACCAGATCCTTTTATGACAGACTCAGGCTGAGGTTTAGCTTTTATTATAGAAAATTAAGGGTAATATTTAAATTAAAAAACATCCACTATTTTTTTACGTTACAGTAAAAAACATCCAATATGTGTCTCAAGGCCTCTTCTTCCCTCCTCTCTCTCACCATCTTACTCGGTGTCTCCTCCATTGTATCAGCGGTTAACATAAACAGAGCACTCGAGAAATACCCTGAATTCAGCACTATGACCGAGCTGTTCAACAAGACCGAGCTCACACCAATTATTAACAAACGTCAGACAATCACCTTGTTGGCTCTTAGCAACGATGCTATCGGTTCCATCTCTGGTCGACCCGAGGACGAACTCAAGAACATTCTAATGAACCATGTGGTTCTTGACTTCTACGATGGGCTCAAGCTCAAGGCTATTAAGGACAAGAGCACAATGCTCACTACACTTTACCAATCCACCGGTTTAGTCCAGCAACAAAACGGTTTTCTCAAGTGCTCCAAAACTAACGGAAAGATTTTCTTCGGGTCTGCTGTGAAAGGTGCTCCTCAAACCGCTGAGTACATCACGACCGTGTTCCGTAACCCATTCAATCTCTCTATTGTCCAGATAAGCATGCCCATTGTGGCTCCTGGACTCGGGGATCCGGTTAAGGTTCCTCCACCACCACCCATGTCTTCACCACCGGCTCCATCTCCCAAGGAGGCGGCAGACACTCCAGCTCCTGGACCAGCTGAGGAAGAGGGTTACGCAGATTCTCCTCCCGGTGCAGCTCCCGAAACCTCACCTGCATCAGCTCCGGAAACAGCACCTGCATCAGCTCCATCAGAAGATGGTTCTCCAGCTCCGGCTCCAGAGAATGCTGGTAAGAAGAAGATGGCAGCAGCTGATGAGGCTGAACCACCTACGTCTGCTTCTAACACCGGTTTGAGCTTTGGTGCAATCCTCGTTCTCAGTTTTGTGGTTAGCTTTGCTGGGTTATAAGATGTTTTACGACCGTAGAGATAATCATAGTGATATGAACTGGACCAAAATTCCAAACAATTTTTATTCACACTAATGTACCTCAAAATCATTTATCATTAGGGAAATTTTTATAGTTAAGTGTAACTTCATTCATTCAATTCAATACGAGACAATCCAACAAAACGTTCAACAAACTGCTTCATCGGATCATTTCAAATCAACCAATATCAGAAAGTTTTAGCATATAATGGAACTGCACAGAACCGATCAAGCACTGCAATACGATGAACCGAGCTTGAAGGGTTTTCACCAAAGTATCAAAAGAAATCCTAAAAAATACTGCAGTTGCTCATACTGATGAAGTCTATTTGATAATGCCGAGGGCCGAAGAAAGATACAAAAGATTCGGCATTGGTAGAACCTATCTAGCTGCAGTTTCTCATTTAAGCTTCTCTACGATGTCTGCAATGACCTGTTCCATATCAAGATCCTTCATCTCCTTAAATGGGCGCTTCATATCCTGCGTAAGAAGAGTCACATCACCTTCTAAGTAACTTGAGAAGACTAAAGAACATGAAAGCAAACATGTTAATATACCTAAGTCACTAACATACGGATTAGCTAATTCATATTTCAAACTCAGAACTCAACTAGATTCAGCTAAAGAGAACATCCAAAACCCATTTTATGATGCTCACAATATACCAATCGTGATCAGTTGACACAGAGCAAAAATATAGTCTAAGAAACTATCAGTTCTAAAGCAAATCATCAAAGAAACAGCGTTATGAGAATTACACTATGGAGAAGATGAGAAAACTGATTGAATAGGAACAGAGTTTCTCATGAAAACAGTGTTATCACTCAGTTTCAAACTACTTAGCACTCAGTTTGGTTCAGGTAAAGAGAAAACAATCAAAACTCGTTTTATGATGGTCACAAAATTTCATTCGTGATCAGTTATTTCAAACTAAGAGTCTAAGAACTCAACTTGACTCAGCTAAAGAGAACATCCAAAAGCCATTTTATGATACTCACAATATACCATTCGTTATCAGTTGACTCAGAGCAAAAATATCGTCTAAGGAACTATCAGTTCTAAAGCAAATCATCAAAGAAACAGTGTTGTGCGAATTGCATTATGGACAAGATGAGAAAACTGATTGAATAGGAACAAAGTTTCTCAATGAAAACAGTGTTATCACTCAGTTTCAAACTACTTAGCACTCAGTTTGATTCAGTTAAAGAGGAAACAATCAAACCATATTTTATGATGCTCACAAAACCTCATTCACGATCAGTTAACTCAGCCGAAATAGCATCAAAGGATCTATCAGTTTAGAGACGCAATGATATAAGAATTACAATAGATAAGATGAGAAACTCATTGAATAGCAACAAAATTTCTCAAAAAACTGACATAGTATCTATGAAAGTATGAGAATGGAATACTTACCAAAAGACTGACAAACGTTTCACCACCTTCCTCACGAATCTCAAAGCAACCACGCCTTGGCTGTGAAAAACAAATCGAAAAAGGAAAGAATTAGCAACGCAAAAAGATAACTTATCAAGCATAATGTGGCAATATCATCAAGCATTTATGAAGATCTAAACAGTGAGAATATCAAAAGATTAACCACCTTGTCAGCATTCAGAGTCACAATGATGCCAGGAACAGCTATCTCGAGACCATCCTTCACCTCGTTGGCCCTCTCCTTGAAAGATTTGCATTGTTTGCTTCAAGAAAACCAACAACAAGATTCAATGAAGTAACGAGAGACAGATAATCTTTCAGATGCATAGAGAACAGAGTGAGCTCATAATCTCTACTGAAGAGAACGAATCCAAAACAAATTTGAGTACAAAAACAGCAAGAACGTGTGCAAACTCAAGGACGAACCCTAGATGACATTATCTGTACTGAAGAGCAGGAATCAAAGGGGAGTGACACCATTTGTGCACGAAACAGCAAGAACGCGAACAAAACCCTAACGATTACATCCGATAACGAAGAAGAAGAAGGGAGACGGTTTCGTTTACCAGTGCTCGATTACGATCCTCTTGTGCTCAGAGTCGTCGTCTCCTTCTTCTTTTTCTGCAGCGGCGACGTCGTCCTCCTTTTCTTGCTTGATCTTCTTAGTCGCCGGTCCAGCTTCCTTCGCTTTCGGCTTCCTTTTCCTCTTCTCGGGAGACTCGTAGGTCATGAGCTTGGAGGAGGACGATGAACCACCAGACGAGTCACGCTGAGTCTGGCTCCGAGTCTTCCGAGCCATGCTTCGAGTCTGCCTTGTCGGCGTAATCACCGTCGTAGGTTTCCCCTTCCCTTCTCCGTCACTCTTCCGCGGCGCCATTTGTACTCCAAAGAAAAGCTTTTCTGTTACTCTCTCTCTCTCCCTCCTCTTGTCTTCTTCTTCCCCTAGATATTTCACTTTTTTTCACCCGCTCCTTTGTACTCTTTAACCGCTAGTTATAAGACGTTGGAGAGGACTAAAGTTACCTTGGGAGGACACGTCACCTTGAATTTGAATGGACGGTTAAGATTATCTATGAATAATAAAGACTCGCACCTTGAATTTGAATGGACGGTTAAGATTAACTATGAATAATAAAGACTCGCACCTTGCGATTGATAGAAAAGAGTCAAAGATGGAAAAATAATCACTAATCTTGCGGTTGTTGTTTTTTTTTTCTTTGACAACGGTTAGCGGTTGTTTACTGTTTACCACGTCCAACAGCCACATTATTATTACTTATAAATACTATAAGGTGTATATCCACGTTAATACTAGTATACAAGCTGTTTTCAAGATTAGTGATAAACGTTTCACGCTAGAATGTCTCTTTCTAAACATTTCTTTGAATCGTTGACAAAAAAAAAACATTTCTTTGAATTAATTAAGAGGTAACAACTAAAAAAAAGGATCAAACTTTCCGATGGCGACCAAGGAGGCGATTAGGATTTCAGAGGGAGGACAAAAATTCTATCAGATCTAGAAGAAGAAACCTAGCAGTCAGCAATTCGAAGCGTGAGTTGCTGTTCCCCGGAGAGTTCCTCACCAAATTTCGACTCACGGGGAGAGAGACCAGATTTGTCGATAACCTCAGATCTACATAGATCCGAGACTCATTAAGTCCGTTTGACTTCATTCGTGTGCGGTTTTCAACGAAAGCAAGAGAAAGGCGCTAGCTTTGTAAGTGAAAGATGTTCCGACCTCGGAAGAAGAAAAAGGCGTCTCTGGTGGAGGAACTCAAAGAACTCGAGCTTCTGGAAGAAGGGGAGATGGTGGATATACCAGATCTGGAGTTTGAGGACCTCATAGAGGAGAACACTATGAGTGTGATAGTGAGGTGCCTCAATCCATTTGTTCACAAAGTAGGGGGGCTAGTGAAGGCTCTTCCACCAATCTGGGGTTTGGAGGAAAAGGTCAAAGGCAGAGGAGTTGGAGTCGACAAGGTCCAGTTCATCTTCGAAGACGAGAGCGACCTTCAACATGTCCTGAATAAGGGTCCATGGTTCGTTAATGGTTGGATAGTGTCTCTGAACAGATGGTCTCCAAACCCAGACGAGGAGTTTCTCAAGAGGATCCCTTTCTGGATCCGTATCAGAGGTCTACCTATCCACCGTATGAAACATCAAATGGTGGAGTACCTGATGAGACCTCTAGGGAGGGTGGAAAAAGTAGAACTTCATGCTAAGAACTCCAACTCCCTGGAGTATGTAAGAGCTCTGGTGTGGATCAGTACGGAGGAGCCAATCCAGTTCCGGAGAACAGCTAGGTTCAGGTCTGGTGAAATGGTGCCCACAGAACTGGAATATGAGAAGCTGATAAAAGTGTGCTATACCTGTAAGAGGCTCACACACGATCAAACTAGATGCAACCTCCAGATACAAGATCATCGAAGAGAGGAAGGGGTAAAGCAGAGTAACGTACCCGCTGAACATAGGCGTAGGCAGAGAGGCCAGAAGGAGATCTCCAGGAAGGAGACCCTGACAAGAGGAGCACTCAAAGGAGTCGTCTTTAAAGAGGTAACCCCAAGAGGGGGAGGTCGAGGAGAAAAAGAAGGCAAAGGGATAACTCCGTCATCAAGGCAAAGTGGTAAAGGAGATGGGCGGAAAGGTAAAAAGGTGGCTGAAGCTCCCAAGCTAGTCTGGCATCAAAAAGGCTCGAGAGGTGGGAGTGGCCACTCAAGGAGTACCCAGGAATCCACAGCACTATCAAAGGGTTCAGAAGAGCATACGGGATCAAGAGGTACATTTGGGAGCTCTGGTGAGGGAGGGACCTCTAGGTCAGGACAGGGCTCGGACTCTGTATTCAATCGCCTAAATGGTATGGAGGTGGGAAAGGACATTGAAGTAACCCTGGAGGACCTCCGTGACAAACTAACTGAAGCTCGATCAGGGGAAAAGCAGGAAGGTCAATCGAGTAAGGGAAGCAAAAGCCCACCCTCGGTGTTTGAACGACTTGGAGGTCAACTTGAGTATACCCCTCGTGAGAAGAGAGTAACTGGAGGAACGGGTACCTCCAAAAGAAGAAGATTGAGTGGTAGCGACGAGAGGAACCCGAAGAAGATGAGAACAAGATCTAATGACAAGGCCACTGAGGCTCCATCTGTTTTCTGCCGGCTCGGAAGTGCGAGTAAAGGATCAGGAAAGAAGGCAGAGACCTCGAGATTGGATCTTGGCCAAGGGGAATTCAACACTCCCACTCATTCTGCTCTTGTAGCAGCACCTGTCCCAGACCATTCTGTCCGTAGGATAGCATTGGCCAGTGGAAACAAAAGGAAAGAAGGGTTGATGGTTAATACCAACCCTTCGAGGTCAATATGAGAATACTGAGCTGGAACTGTCAGGGATTGGGGAATGTCCCGACAGTTCGGCATCTACAGGAGATACTTGGTCAGTATACTCCTGAGATAATATTCCTCAGCCAGACCAAAAGCAAGAGAAGTTATATGGAATACATTGTGGAGAAGCTAGGATTTCAGCGTCTGAGATCAGTGGATGCAAAAGGGAAGAGTGGCGGCCTAGCATTACTATGGAAGGAATCATGTGAAGTGGAGATCTTGCAAGCAAATACCAGAGTCATCGATGCGAAGATAAAATGGCAAGACCATCAATTCCATCTCACCTGTGTGTATGGAGATCCAGTGAAGAGTAAAAGGAATGAAGTTTGGGAAAGGATATCCAGAATAGGGGCAGAGAGAGTGGGGCCTTGGATATTAACTGGAGATTTCAACGAAATGGTAGATCAAGCTGAGAAGTCTGGTGGTGTAGAGAGATCAGAAAAAGAAGGATATGAATTTCGTCAGCTTCTGAGCAATTGGGGTCTGTGGGACGTTAAGCACAAAGGCGACTTCTTATCTTGGGCGGGGAGAAGAATCAATGGGCTGGTTCAGTGCCGGTTAGACAGATCAGTGGCAAACCAAGAATGGTTCGAGTGTTTCCCACAGGCCACTACCTATTACTTGAAGAGAGTCTGTTCGGACCACAGCCCTATTCTGACATCGCTAGATGGTCTGCAATGGAAGAAAAGAGGTACTTTTAAGTATGATCATCGGTGGGTGAAGAGAGAGGGTTTCAAGGAGACTGTGTCTCATAGCTGGAAGGCACAAGGAAGTGGTCAAGCTACACTTATGGGAAGAATTTCTACTTGTAGGAAAGCCATTTCATCGTGGAAAAGGAGTGCAAAACCGAGCTCAGCCATGAGGATACAAGAACTCCACTACAAAATTGATGAGGCCTCTAGACAAGAGCAGTTCAGGCGAGAAGAGCTGGAAAACATGAAGAAGGAGCTGAATGAAGAATACTATAACGAGGAGCTGTTCTGGTGGCAGAAGAGTAGGTTAAACTGGCTGAGGGCTGGGGATAGGAATACCAAATTTTTTCATGCTGTAACCAAAAATCGCCGTGCTCAAAACATGATCAAAAGTTTGCTTGATGATAATGAGAATGAATGGTTTGCAGATGTGGATCTTGGTAAAGTGGCTGAACAGTATTTCAATCTTCTTTTCTCGTCGGAAGATGTGGGAGTGGAGTTAGCAGAGTGGAATGAGATTCCACCAGTGTTAACCTCTACCCAAAATGAGTATCTTATGAAGCCGATTTCGAGAGAGGAAGTTAGAAAAGCGGTGTTTGAGATCAATCCCCATAAATGCCCGGGCCCTGATGGTATGAATGGTTTTTTCTTCCAACAGTTTTGGGAAACATGCCAGGAGGAAGTTATGGAGATGGTGCAGAGGTTCTTCCAAACTGGGGTGATGGAAGAGGGTGTAAACAACACAAACATTTGCCTCATACCAAAGAGTCCAACTGCTAGGAGAATGAGCGAATACCGGCCGATCAGCTTGTGTAACGTCGCCTACAAGGTGATCTCTAAGCTATTGACGGGGAGACTCAAGAAGGTGATGCCATTGCTGATTTCAGAAACACAAGCTGCATTTGTGGAGGGGAGACTTATTTCCGATAATATTCTTGTAGCTCATGAGCTACTCCATGCGCTAAGCTCGGACAACAAGTGCTCATATGAGACTATTGCCATCAAAACGGATATCTCCAAGGCATATGATCGAGTCGAATGGCGGTTCCTGCAGCAAACAATGAAAGCATTGGGATTCAGTGAACATTGGATTAAACTCATTATGAGCTGTGTCTCATCGGTGCGGTATCAAGTATTGATCAACGGGTCACCATTTGGGGATATAATACCATCACGGGGACTCCGTCAAGGAGATCCACTCTCCCCCTATTTATTTGTGATGTGTACGGAAATGCTGGTCCAAATGTTAAACAGTGCAGAAAAGGCAAGACTGATTTCCGGCTTACGGGTAGCGAGAAGAGCACCAGCGGTTTCCCATCTTTTGTTTGCTGATGATAGTATGCTATACTGCAAGAGCTCAGATGAGGAAATTGACAGGGTGACACAGATACTGCATAATTATAGTATTGCATCAGGTCAAAGGATCAACTATCAGAAGTCGAGCATCTATTTTGGGAAGCATATACCGCAGCAGAGACGAGAGGAGATCATGCAGAAACTTGGGATCGAACAGACCGGAGGAGAAGGTTTTTACCTGGGAGTTCCAGAATCGATGGGTGGTTCCAGAGTCTCCATACTGAGCTACTTGAAGGAAAATATGGCTCAGAAAATACAAGGATGGCAGACAAAATTCCTATCACCGGGTGGTAAAGAAGTTCTGCTAAAAGCTGTGGCCATGGCACTCCCGACTTACACAATGTCTTGTTTCTTGATCCCCAAGACAATTTGTAAGCAGATTGCTTCCTTGATGGCGGATTTCTGGTGGAGAACAAATAAGGAGTCAAAGGGGATGCACTGGAAAAGTTGGGATCACTTATGTAAACCAAAGGAGTGCGGAGGACTTGGTTTTAAAGATTTGGAGGCTTACAACCTGGCGCTTCTAGGTAAACAGCTGTGGAGAATGGTTACTAATCCTGAGTCTTTGATGGCCAAGATTTATAAGAGCAGGTACTTTAAGAAGTCTGACCCATTGAATGCATCTCTGGGCTCCCGACCATCCTACGCATGGCGTAGTATCTTTGCGGCTCAAGAATTGATCAGAAGAGGGGCGAGAATTATTGTAGGCAATGGACAGAGAATTAGAATCTGGCAGGATAGATGGCTTGGAAAAACTCCGGCAACGATGGTCCAGTCAATGGCTTGGAACGAGCATAACCGGGCTAGTTCAGTGTCGGACCAGATGAAAGTGAGTGATCTCTTGGATCCAAGTGGAAGAACTTGGAATGAAGAACTACTAGGATGCCTTTTCACTGCTGAGGTACAGGCACAAATTCGGAAAATCACTCCAGCGGGAAGGAGAAGCGAGGACTCCTATGCTTGGGACTTCACCAAAACGGGCCACTACACGGTAAAATCAGGATATTGGGTCCTAGTGAATATCATTGAGGCAGAAAAAGAGCAGAAGGAAGTATCACAACCAAGCCTTGATGGATTATACCAACAAGTATGGCGAGCGAGTGCCAGTCCTAAAATCCGACACTTTCTATGGCGATGTATCAGCAACTCTATACCGGTAGCAGCTAATATGGTTAAAAGACATGTCGCTAAGGATATGAGTTGCAGCAGATGTGAGTGTCGAGAGGAGAATATCAACCATGTGCTTTTCCAATGTCCCTATGCGAGACTGATATGGGCTCACTCAATAATTCACCCTCCCCCCCACGGTATCTGGTCGGATTCTTTCTATACCAATCTCCATTGGGTCTTAAACCAAAAACAAGAGTTCCCAAAGGAAGAGGTGGATGAAGAGTTTGTGCCTTCTTTGCTGTGGAGGATTTGGAAGAACCGGAATGAGTTTGTGTTCCAAGGGATAGATTATGATGCTTATGCAACGGTTCTAAAAGCCAGAGAGGATGCTTTGGAATGGAAAAGCAGAGAAGAGGTAAGAAATGCAGAGGTTAAACAGCCTACAGTCGAGGGTCAAGATCGGAGATGGACAGCGCCACCACCTACGATGATCAAATGTAATATTGATGGATCCTGGAAGAAAGAAACAGGAGAAGGCGGAGTTGGTTGGATGGCGAGAGATCATCAGGGAAACCTCCTGTGGGCAGGTGCGAAGAAGCTGTCAAACGTTGGATCAGTACTTGAGATAGAGGCAGAAGCTCTCCGGTGGGCACTTCAAACCATCTCCGGGTTTGGATATACAAACGTGATGTTCGAGACTGATTCCTTGACGCTAAAGAAACTAATCTGTGGGGAGGAAGAGATGTGGTTGTCTATGAAACCTATTATGCAGGAGATTAGTTTCTTGTTGACAGAAAATAGTGGATATGCATTGGAGTTTTATCCTCGGAGTGGTAATAAAGTAGCAGACAGAATAGCGAGGGAGACTACAACGTTCGCGTCCTTTGTCCCTAAGTTGTATTCTGTTGTGCCTGTGTGGTTAAGTTCTTTTGTTGAGGCTGATAAGCACTTTGTAAACACTTAAGAATGGTTAATGAAAAGTTAGTTGTTGAGCCAAAAAAAAAAAAAGAGGTAACAACTTTACCATTATTTGTTTTTACAAAAGGTCCACTTTAGTTGATTGGGCTTAAGACGCATAAATTACATAACCCCTGTTAAGAATCCTTTAAACCACACAACTGAAAAGTCTGCAATTCAATTCCCTGACTCCATAGCAGGCCCATAGGTAACCCAGTAAAAGCTTCTCCTTTATAAACAGTTTTTTTTTTCTGTACCATACCCACTGAGATTGAAGCAACACATAAACTTCTCTCAATCTTCATTATGCATGGATTTTTCTGCAATTGTTTTCTTTGTGATTTCCAACGAACGCAGCCAAATGCCTCCAACCCTTGTACCTTGAGAGTTGATGAGCCAATTGTGATCTTGATAACAAAGACTTATTACCGCAACTCTCTATATTTTAGCAATCTTGAATTACCACCACTTTTTTACAGTAACTAACAGTTTAAAATTTCAAAAAGACGTAAACTACTCTCTATCAGATATAGACACATGAACGTAGGAGTGGCTTGGAACTACGAAAATTGCGGAGTCAACTCTGAATTAACACCAAAAGACACATGTTCTTTTAACTAGAAGTGTAAATGTTAGCCTCAGTTCCATCCCCAAATTACCAAAAAGCTTAAATAGATGTCACAACAGTCATTTACCAACAAACCCAATAACGTTTAATCATCAAAATGCACCACTTAGGTATCTACTATGACTTCTTAAAAGATTCAAGAAGTTGAGAATTCCCCATTTGCCTAAACATCAGTGAACATTCTAGAGATCATCTGGTTCGAACACAAGGTGACATGAAGTAGACGCTCTGACAACACTAGACAACTCGTTAAGCATCTCACGTCTCTTTTCCAGTTCTTCGAGCTCTTCGGGTTTGATTCGCATTGTGGAGAAAGATGCTTTCTTCAACTTTCTAGCATTCTTGAGAATGTATGTGGCCACTTGTTTCTCATCTTCTCGTTGCCATCCATATATTATCCACACCAATGTCTCCAGATGAAGCAACAGACATTCTGGTACACATTTCGGCTGATTCCATTCCCAGCCCACCGGACAATCTTCATGACATGACTGACAACAAAGCACTTAGTATGATATTAGATCATCAAAATATATAAATTAAAAAAAAAAAGAAGCTCTGGTAATTGCTTACGCCTACGAGCTTGAGGCTTTGCAGTTTAGGAGAGCTATCGAGCATGAACGAAAGTAGATTCCACTCATTTATTTCATTTATACGTAGGTCCAAAAACACCAGTTGATAGAAGATGCTGCCGGTAGGAAACTTAATCTGTTAATGGTTAAGCATTAGTACTAAGTACTAACAAAACAATGTAGATACAAAAAAAACATTGTTAACTTTTACCTCTGAGGCTGAGTATAAGGAAAGACGCTTGGCTGAAGTTAGAGATTCAAGAATGTTCTCATTGGCTATATGAGGAATGTCAAAGAGCTCTGCTTCCACCAGCTCTGGCGCATTCTCCATCAGAAAGAAGTTAACAGAACTGAGAAATCGGATGTTCAAGTATTTCAAAGATGGTGCATTTATCACATAGCCTCCACGATCAAAATTTGTGCTACTATCCTCTTCTATGGTTAGCCTCTGTAATGATGGCACCGCGATAGTGTAAGTCTCCGCATCGAAATTACCACTATATCGTGTAACAACTAAATCTTGAAGCCTAGGGCAGCCAGATAAAAGATTGCAAACAGATGCTTCATCTTTGAATTCCACTCGGTAAAGATGCAGCTCTCTAAGGGCATTGAAACAAACCCGAGAAGGAAAGTGTAAAACAACGCAATCCTCGAGCTCCAGTACCTCCAGTGTGTTGTTATAGCTACACAATACACTCGGAAACCTGACTTTCTTTTCATCCTCATTGTAGAAATCTAACACCAATCTACGCGCATGGCGTGAAAATGCAATTCCAATCAAGATTCCAATAGCCAAACGACTTTTTGTAGCTTCAATGTTCAAATGCAAACTTTCCAGAAATGGAGCTTTATGTAAAAGCAGCAACCTGTAAACATCCTCTGAAGATACATGTTCGATATCAGATTCAAACTTGAGCTTTGGCACCATCTTCCAAACAGATCTCCATCGTTTAGACAAAACACTAGTGGCTATGACATCTTTTGTTGGAACTGAAGACAATATCTGCACGAGCAAAGCTTCAGGCAACTCACTGATCCTATCCTCATTCATTTTTCTCAAACTTTCACCACCCCTTTTGCTGTAACAAAATAAAATCAAATAACTAAAGATATGGGGTTTTAGGATTCAAAACAAATTAGGATTGGATCTTTACAGTTTTATTAAAACCAGAGAAATGGATTCCAACCAACGATTACATAAAGAAACTTAAAATCTTAGCTTTTGAAAACTAAAAGAATGGAGACGGTTTCGTTTTACCAGTGCTCGATTACAATCTTCTTGTGCTCAGCCTCGTCGTCTCCTTCTCCTTCTTCTGCAGCGGCGATGTCGCCGTCTTCTTCCTCCGGCTTCTTGGCTTCTTCGACTACAGCTGGCTCCTCCTCGTCCTCCTTTTCTTGCTTGATCTTCTTAGTTGCCGGTCCAGTTTCATTGGATTTCGACTTCCTTTTCCTCTTCTCAGGAGACTCGAAGGTCATGAGCTTGGAGGAGGATGAAGAACCAGAAGAGTTACGCTGAGTTTGGCTCCGAGTCTTCCGATCCATGCTTCGAGTCTGCCTTGTCGGCGTAGTCACCGCCGTTGTTTTCCCCTTCCCTTCTCCGTCACTTCTCCGCGGCGCCATTTCTACCGCATGAAAGAAAGAAGGGAAATTGGATTGTAGGGAATTTTAACCAATGGATTGTATATTAAAAAAAAAAAAAAAATATATATATATATATTTATAATTAACTAACTAATTAAATAAATTCAACTCAATCACTTCTATAATATATATTATATTGTTCTTATGGTACTTTTCAATTTTTTTTTTTACGTTTTTCCTACAATCCTATTTGCTTAATATTCTTCAAACTATATAATAAAACAAATTTTTTTAAAAAAAGCAGTATAATCTTTTTCTACATAAAATAATTTGAAAATTTTAAATTAAACAATTTTTAGAAAAATAAAATAAATAATTTTAAATTTATTCTGCCATCTCTATAATATTATTTTGAGAAGTCAATTTCCTACATGACGCGCTCACGTTAACTCTTACGATGGTTGATTACATTAAAAATTTTAATGAACTAAAATTATTATATATGATTGATATTAATAATGTATTTCCTTTTTTCATAATAAGATTTTAGTTAACTTTTTAATTTAATTTTTATTTTTGAAGACACACATAAATAAAAAGGAAATATTTATAAAATATAAACATATAAATTTTTATATATAAACAAACTTTGATTATTTTTCTAAACTTTCCTAAAACAATATAAATAAAAAGGAAAATATAAAAACTTTTAATATATATATGTAACTTAGCTTCACAAAAAAAATTAAAATCTTCTTCTAAGAGATAATAATATTTTTACTTGAATATATTAACTTTACTTGAATATATTAACTTTAATATATTTTATTGTTATTCCTTTTTTCATAATAAGATTTTAGTTAACTATTTAGTTTAATTTTTATTTTTGAAAATACATAAATAGAAAATTAAATATTTATAAAATATAAACATAGAAATTTTAATATATAAAGAAATTTTAATTATCTTTTCTAAATTTTCTCAAGTAACTACAAATAAAAAGGAAAATATATAAACTTTTACTATATACGTATATATATCGTTGCTTCGCAAAACAAAATTGAAAATATAAATTATATAGGTTTCTCTATTTATTTTGAATTATATTTAAATATTATGTAATTTTACTAAACTATTGTATGTTCACCATACTTTTCACTAAACTCAAGTTATATTATGTATCATAACTAAATTTAATTGTTCTATTTTTTTATTTTGTTAGTTTTTCTTTTTCAAACTTAATTTTTTCTATTTTTATTATGTATTAATCAGCAATTATTGTTTAGGTTAACTTTTAAATTTGGTACTAAAAAGGGAAAAAACTCGCGAGATTCATTATTTTATATTTTCACTAGTATCTCTATAATATTATTTGAGAAGTCACTTTTCTATGTGGCGCATTCACGTTATCTCTTAAAATTGTTTATTACATAGATATCTTTAATAAACTAAAAATATTATATATGAATGATATTAATAATGTATTATTCTTTTTTCATAATAAGATTTTGGTTAACTTTTTAATTTAGTTTTCCTTTTTGAAAACACACATAAATAAAAAAAAAACTATTTATAAAACATAAACATATAGATTTTATATGTAAACAAAATTTGATTATTTTTCTAAATTTTCCTAAAACAATATAAATAAATAATATATATACATCTAAAGTAGCTTCACAAAAAATTGTAAATATAAATTCTTTTAAAATCTTTTCTAAGAGACAATAATATTTTTAATTCGAATATATTAAATTTAATATATTTTTTTGTTATTCTTTTTTTCATAATAAGATTTTAGTTAACTTTTTAGTTCAATTTTAATTTTTTAAATAGACATAAATAGAAAAGTTAATATTTATAAAATATAAACACAGAAATTTTTATATACAAATAAATTTTAATTATATTTTCTAAATTTTGTCAAATAACCACAAATAAAAAGGCAAAATATATAAACTTTTACTATATATGAGTGTTGCTTCGCAAAAAATTGAAAATATAAATTCTCTTCGAAATCTTCTTTTACAAAATTAATAAAAATTTTAATTTGAATATAATAACTTTAATATATTTTATTTTTATTTCCTTTTTATTTAAACTTTAATAATTTTTTAACTTAAATTTCATTTTTACGAAAACACATAAATAATATAAAGGCTAGTATATATAATAGAAATTATATAGATTCTACATATAAAAACGAAATTTTCATTCTTTTATTTGTTAAAACATAAAGAATAAAAAAGAAATATATATAAAATTTTAAGATATATTTTACAAAATAAATTTTAAAAAGAAAATAATATTGATATCTTTATTCAAAATAATAATTTTGTTATAGTTATATTTTTATGAAATGATTACTTACTTATGAATAAAAAAAATATACCAAAAATAAATATTTGAATTAATATGAAATATAATATTTAAAAATCACATATCTAATTAAGATGGTATCATAATGATACTTAATATAATTTTCATTTATGTATCATGCATATAAGTTACCAAATAACCTAATACTTATAAAAACAAAATAGAATATTTAATAACTCTTATAACTTAATTATTTCATAAATTTTTATACCCGTGCAAGAGCACGGAAAAATCACCTAGTTCCGCATAAATCATATATTTCCTTTATTTATTTTATTTTCTTTTATTTATGTACTATTTTTAATTAGTTCTATACTATTTAAAAAAAGATTTCAAAACTTACCATGTATTCAGTGTTTATATCAATATTGATCAACAATAAATACTTTTTCTACACATAATTTTTATTTATTACTCAGTTTAGTTTACTTATAAACATTTCCTTGAATTAATTTAGAGGTAGGTAGTAACTTTACCATTATTTGTTTTACAAAAGGTCTATTTTAGATTTATTTTTTTGGGTAAAAATTTTAAGAGGTTTACTAGATGATTGGGGTTGAGACGCATAAATTACATAACCCTCTGTTAAGAATCCTATTAAAAAGAAATCCTTTTACCACAAACTGAAAGTCTGAAGTTCAATTCCCTGACTCCATGGGCCTGAAGTAACCAGTCAAAGCTTCTCCCTTAGAAACTGATTACAAACCCTAAAGTCATCATTTTAATGGTTTTCTGCTTGAATATTTTACAAATTATACTGGTATTAAATTAGGCAATCTCTAAAAGTTATATCAATTTTTATTTGAAAGACGTTTTTTGTCAAAAGTCCTTCATTAATTTAAATTTAAAAATTACATTTTTCTAATTAAATGAAAATATACATGGCATAGACTTAACCGGACTTCATTTGAAAGAATTTAGCATACTCAAGTTTCTTTACATATTTCTTAAACAAATATTCATATAGTTTATGTTCCAACTTTAAGAAATTCAATTTGAGAAATCTCTACGGATTCACTAATTTTACTTGGAGAAACTAGAACCCCCACTTCATTTAGGAACCATAACCAGAAATTTAATCCTCTCATGCAAGCGAGAACCAAATTTGCAAGGTGTTACTCCCTTCTCTTGGGTTTGGGAATGAAAACCGACGGATCTATTTATGATGGTGAGATTAAGATACTAGATAATGCTCAGACGATCGAACAGAATTATGATGCAATCTGTTCTTTCTTTCTCGTTAAAAGTCACAGACCGTGGCCTGCCAAGCCAAAATAGATAG
This sequence comes from Brassica juncea, assembly GCA_018703725.1. Classification (NCBI taxonomy): domain Eukaryota; kingdom Viridiplantae; phylum Streptophyta; class Magnoliopsida; order Brassicales; family Brassicaceae; genus Brassica; species Brassica juncea. The sequence goes on along the minus strand of CM031935.1, from coordinate 46,183,646 downwards.
ATATTTCTTGTACATGTTGGAGAGAGAACGAGTAGAGCCGATGACAGAGTTCAAAGACCGATCAAACCAAGCTTGTTTACCGTAGCCGACCAAACGAAATGAAAGAAGGAACCTTCAAAAAGGTGATTCCGTGATCCCGGGTGTACATAGAAAGAAGGTAAGAGGCGTCAACGCGATGAACCGGTCACTAGTATAGGGCGTGTATGTCACATGAATCACAGTATTAGATAAACAACTTGTTTCACGTCTAAATGTCAAATTAATGTTTATTTCTCTAATAAATATACATTCTTTCTGATTTATGAATACCTTTAGTTAAGATCTTTTCAAGATTAATAAGAAGTATACTTATGATTAAAAAATATTAGGATAATTTAAGGTTCTACTTGAAAAATTATCTAGGAAATTGGAATGTCATCAACACCAAACTGGAACTGGACTACAAGTACGTGTCCATCTCGAAAAATTTGTTTTTCTTTTTGAAATTTTGTGCAAATAATTATTAGATTTTATATAATGACAAATTAGTAATCAACATCAAATATTTTTATAGATAACCGTACGGTAAAAACTACCTGAAATGTATATGAAGTGTGCTACAAGTAGCATACCAAACATGAATTTCTGCATAAATCAATCATTTTTTTCCATGGATAGGTCACTTTCTTAATTAATATTAAATATTTATCAACTTGTAATTTACTGTTATATATTACTTTTCCTGGTCAAATTCACTAGTTTGATTAAGGAGACTGGCAGACAGTTTTCAAATTAAATTTGGGCTTCTCCATATTTAAATGTATGTGGAACATTGATAACTCATAACTCTGGCCATATATAATTTTCAAACAAATGATAAGATTTTGGTTTTCTTTCTTTTTTGATAAAGGGTTTAATATTTTGGTTTTCATCGCAATGATACGATTTCCTTTTAATCTCAATATCTTATCTGCGTGTATGGGTTTAAAAATGAGTAGTCACCTGACTCAACTCAATTCAGTTTTTTCATGAACAATGTTGGACCAATTAGTCATAAACTTAATGGGCTGTGTGATTAATTGGAAGTGTAAATAGAATTTTATAAATCTAATGGACTGGATAAAATTTTGTGATTTAATGTGAATAGTTATGAAGATCATTCGGCCAATTTTACAAGTCAAACAGGCTGAGTAAATATTGATTTTTTGGGTTTTATAATTTTTTTTTAAAAAGAGTCAGCTTGGTGGCCAAGTTAGCCAATTTGGTGACCAAGTTTAGCCAAGTTGGTTTCCAAGTTTAGCTAACTTGGTGACCAAGCTTAATTCCCTTATAAATACTTCATGATCTCTCCATAATCTCACGTATATTTATTTCTCTCACTACACACAAAACCAAGCTTTCTCTCACTAGAAAAGAAAGAAAAAACTCTTGGATCTTCATTTTATTTTAAAGTAAGTGTCTCAAGAGTATATCGTAGTAGTGAGTTCGTAGATTCTGTTTCGGGTGTTGTGAAACGGTCTCATCTCCTGGGATTCAAAATCGCATCAAACCGTCACACATTACGGACGATTTATTGAGTTAAGGAAAGAGATCAAATCTCGACTCTGTGAATTCGTCTATTTCCTTACTATTTCTTAAACGTTGTCAGTCTTTATATTATCGTTTTATTTGCTTTAGGTTTCGTAATTTTCAATCAGGATTTTCGCGGTCCTACAATCTTAACTCAATAAATCCGCTTCCTGCTTATCACTTGAATCGGATTGAATATTGCGAACAATATTTTTAAAATGATTTATAAAACGTTTTTAAATCAATCTGAAATGGTTCTAAGAACGCTCTTTAGCTAAAAGACAAATCATCTTTAGAAAATTATTTACGTGACATTCATTGAAAGGTTCACGATCTCATTTTTTGAAAAAAAAAAGTTTAAGATAGCCTTGTGGCGAAATCTGAAAAACGACTATTAAAAGTTCAAAAACGCTTTTATGCGATTCTGAGGACGAATATTAAAAATTCAAGAACACTTTAAAGTGATTCTGAGAATGAATACTATAAGTTCAAGAACGCTTTAATGTGATTCCGAGAACTACTATTAAAACATTTAAGAATGCTTTATAGGCGATTTGTGTGGACGTCTATTAACGTTTAAGAATGCCTTATATTCCACAATGACTAATAATGTCTATGACGTTAAGTCAATAAATGGGTTACAAATTTTAAACTTGTAAATAAATATTGTAATATAAGTAATTATTAGAAGATTGAGCTCATAAAACTTTTAGATAAATTTTATAAGATTGAGTCCATAATATTTGGATAAATCTTTTAAGATTGAGTCCACAATATTTGGATAAATTTAAGTTTGATGATTGAGTCCAAATAATTCTTAATGGATAAATTAATATCTAAAGACTGTGTCGATGGATAAATTTTTATATAAAAATTGTGTCTAAATGATGATTAAATATTTATTTTTTGAAAAAATCTAATCTACATCTAGATTGTGTTCAAAAATTCTAATAAATCGGATTAAAGATTGTATTCAAATGATCATAAAATATTTGTTATACAAATATGACCAGTGAGACAACAATCATAATTGGAAATGGTCATACACTTGGATCACTTTATGCCTAGTAAAACCACTATATAATGAGTTAAATACTTCCATAAAACTTTAATTTTTAAAATGGAGAAATCAAGGCTAAGAACACAAGATCAAAGAAGTTTGCAATGACAAACAATCTAATCAAAGAGTTGTGATTCTTCTTGCATGAGATAAATACTGTATGTATAACAATTTATTTGCATACTAGGTCTATGGTTAAACCGGAAAATTTCCATAAAAACTATCTCTCGTAAGCTAAGACTGACTGCCATAATATGACTTGATTGTCAGGCAAGACAAAAATATGTTAATCACAAAGCATATGTCATCACAATTGTGAACATAAAACGAAAGTGATTGAACAAAATAACAAGAAAAGCTTAAAGTTCATATTAAATTATACATTAGCTTTAAAAGCAACATGCTTAAACGAAGTTCAATGTATAGTTTCAAAAAGATAACACACATCACAGCAGGGCTGGCGAATGTTGTAGCAATATTGGTTTACATAGAGATAATGTGAAATCTCAAACCAATTTGATTAAAACTGACACATGAAGTGTAGTTTTGAGTCAATATTCGATAATGAAATATATATGTGGTAACTTAAATGAGAATAAATATTTTCTTAAGAGAATTAACATTATTACTCATAAGAATTGCTCTTTATTAATTAGAATCCAATGAAGCTGCGGAACAAAAGTTCTAAACTCTTAATGGATGAATGCAAGCATGCATGATCCTGAATTATCTCAGGTTATGTAGGGGGGAGCGTTGCTTACCGCATTTGAACATTGGCAAAAGGCCATGTACTTTGAAAAGGTAATGTACATTCATACAAATACCTCAAAGTGTGGAGGTGTTTGGCAAAAGTCGTTGTACTAACTCCTAAAAATGTGGAGGTGCTTAGCATATCCTGGAAATCTTCCAAACAAACATTATTGGCCAGATCAACCATGTAATCTGAGTTCATTGCTTTAGACAAAGCAGCAGAAGGAACAGAATGACTTTGTAGTTTTTAGAGATATTCCAATATGAGAGAAACTAGTCTCAGCTCTACGCTTACACTACGATAGTCAATCGACTATAAGTTGGACACTGGATAATCTCTATAATAGTAAATCGCATCACATAAGACAACATAAAACCATTATATATTGTGATCTCAAAACTTCATCAGCTGACAACCTTATGGATTATTTACCAAAGGTTTAACATGAGATTAAGTATTAAAATCATTGAAGGGGATGGGTTTATTGCTTATGATTAAAGGATATTTGATGGAAACCCTACCAACATGACTGGAGATCCCAAGAAGTTGGTTCAAAGGGACAACTAAATCAAACAAAATCCATTAAAGCACTGAAACCTACCCATTTTCCAAGATGATAACAGTGCTTCTGTAAATTTAAGGTTAAGCATTGGCTTTTAATGAGATAAGACCACGGTCTTCATATACATGAATATAAAGTATTACAGGGTATTTTATAGTGTATATGATAGGTGCACATGGCAATCACCTAATGAGTGTGAAATGAGGCCGTTTCTAGGAGAATGAAGTTCAGGCTATACTCTTCAGATTCACTCATGACCTACCAGGCAAGTTCATGGCCAAAATGAACACAATAGACAACTTAACATACGAGAAAAAGTAGCTGTGTTATATCTGTTGACTCAGTTTACATAAACTTTTGGGCGGTTCAAGACATCATGTTCACCACCTGAAAAGTAAATCCGTCGTATACTAACAATGAGTAGTTCAAAGCTGAAAAAAGCTACTACATCATATACAGTTAGTTTTTTCGCTTATACTCTCGAAAAGCCGTCTGTCTAGTCTAGTTGTAGAGTCTATCGAGTCCTCAAATGTTTAGAATAACTTTTATTCATGTGGGGGATTGTTGGACCAATTAGTCATAACCCCAATGGACTCTGTGATTAATTGGAAGTGTGAATAGAATTTTATAAGTCCAATGGGCTAGGTAAAATTTTGTGATTTAATGTGAATAGTTATGGAGATCATTCGGCTAATTTTACAAGCCAAAATAGGCTGAGTAAATATTGATTTTTAGGATTTTATAATTTTTTTTAAAAAGAGTCAACTTGATGGCCAAGTTAGCCAACTTGGTGACCAAGTTTAGCCAACTTGGTAACCAAGTTTAATTCCCTTATAAATACTCTATGATCTCTCCATAATCTTACATAGGTTCATTTCTCTCACTACACACAAAACCAAACTTTCTCTCACTAGAAAAGAAAGAAAAAACTCTTAGATCTTCATTTTATTTTAAAGTAAGTGTCTCGAGAGTATATCGTAGTAGTGAGTTCGTAGATTCTGTTTCGGGTATTTGCAAAACGGTCTCATCACGGTTGTATCCTGGGATTCAAAAATCGCATCAAACCGTCACACATTACGGGCGATTTATTGAGTTAAGGAAAGAGATCAAATCTCGACTCTGTGAATTCGTCAATTTCCTTACGATTTCTTAAACGTTGTAAGTCTTTATATTATCGTTTTATTTACTTTCGGTTTCGTAATTTTCAATCAGGGTTTTTGCTGTCCTACAAACACTAGCTATGTTTTTGAGGTTCATTTATTAAATGAGCTTAGTGATCGAATTTTATTTAGATCAAGAGTTATATGAGTGAGTTTTACTGAATAAAGATTAACTCATGAGTTTGAGATTTTTATAGTTAAAAATATAAATAAATAAATATATATATATATATTAAAATATTTTGTTTTAAATTTTTTATAAGATGAATATAAGAAAATAGAAATTATATTTCTTAGAAAAATTATAAGACTTTTATAGGATATTTACACTTTCTCATGTTTAATTAAAACTATTTAAATTTTCATATACAAATATATAATAGGTCATCATTTCTTCCACAAATTCATTAATCTCGAATTACGTATTTTTCTTTCAAATTTTGAAATTATTTTAAATATTTAGTTTAAAATTTTGTTTTAAAATTTATTCTAATATTTTAAGATAATCAAAATTCGCGATCAAGATAATCAAAATTTATTCTAGTATTTTAAAATTTATATATATTTTTAGTCTCACTAATATAATCATTTAATTCGCGATCAAGATAATCAAAATTTAAATTTACTTATTGAATGTCATATAATAAATCAGCCTATTTGAAGTAACTCATGAAGAAATATAAGCTCATCATAAGCTGAGATGAGATAAGTGGAGGAGTGAGGCGGAAACTAAGAGAGAAATTGAGTTGTTTTAGGGCTTGACTGGTATTTCCGCTACCATCCGCAAACGCAGCTTTTGCGGGTGTTGGCGTTTTGAAACAATCACAGAAAACGTTACAAATCTCTTCAAATCGCTTCGAACCTCTTAAAATCAAAAGCTGGTTCCAGCTAGCGTTTGCGGTTGCGGGAGGATAAATTTTTTTCATACAAAATAAATAAAAAATATTCAATAAAATTTTTAAATTGAAATAATAGAAATTGTAAAATGTATACATATTATATTCTAATTTAAATTATAAAACTTTAAAACAAAAATATTTTCTATAATTTTTTAAAATTTAATATTATGATTTTAAAGATATAATTTTTATATTTATTATAATATTACGATTGTTAATACTTTTATAATTATATAAAATGTAAATATTAATAATTTATTATTTAACCGTTGTTACATTTGGTAGTTTGTCAGTCATAAAAGTTTTGCAAACGCACCAACTTTTAACCGTTGTAAGAGTCATACAAATATCTTAAAATTGCAACCATCCGCATCCAGAAACTCCCGCAACTACATCCACAACCGCTGCGGTTACACCAGTCAGACCCTTAGTATTAATGATTATGTATTTTTTTACAAGAATAAAAATAAAATAAAAGATAGAAACTTAGTAAAGAACAAATTGAGTGTGTGGTAAGAATATAATTATCTTGTCTTTAACACTTCGTTATATTTTTATAGTTTAGATCATATTTATTGTTTGTGTTTACTCTGTTTAATTGAACATTTATTGACCAATATTTCTGGTGAAATGATTCAGGCACGGTTTTGATTTTTGAAGTCTAGACATTCCAAATTATCCAAGATTGTTTTATAACAGACATTTTTGTAGTATAAAAATTTACCAAATAGTGCACGCGAATGATGATATGAAGATTCGCCACTGTCCATAAATGAAATGGGATTTTTTATTTTTTTTAAGATTTGAGGTCTCTAATCAATATTTCTGTTGAAATGCTTTTTTTTACTAAAATTCTGTTGAAATGCTTCAGGCACGGTTTTGATTTTTTTTAAGATATAAAGCGGTTTTGATTTTTGTAGCATAGACATGCATATTATCTAAGATTGTTTTCCAACAGACATTTTCTATAATTTTCCGTAGTTGAAAATTTTACCCATAATGCACGGAAATGATGATATGAAGAGATAAATATGTCGCAATTTCTTGTATGGTTGAGCATATCCTGACATTTGAAAATTTTGAACTGAAAACAGATTATAACAATCTTTTAGGTATTTTTTTGCAAATAAGAAACTCGTTTATACGTAATGATGATAGCTTCGTAGGAAACATTAGGAGAAAAAGTGAACAAAGAACGGTAGGTTTTAATGATCGAGACACTCGTCGTTGATTAAAGACGCATCTCGTTTTCGTACATGAAGTGCTTGATAAGTTAAACCTATACTTTCTGGAAGACTTGGAAATTTGAGAGAAATATTATACAATATCTTCTGAAAGTATAACTGTCGTGGTTATTTTCAAAACCATCAGATTAAAAAACGAGCAAAATTTAGTTTAAAATCGATAGTATTTTAGCCCAAAATAAGTTTTTTTTTCAATATCTAAGCGATAATTTGCGATACCTATTGATATTGATACATATGGTTTATTTTATTAATACTAGAGGTATAGTCGATCTCTTATTATTCAGTTATTTTCTGAATTTTTATCCTTTCCACTGACGATGCTGGTAGTCAAAGATTTTTGTTTGTTTGTTTTGAAACTTTTTTTGTTTGTATTTTATGAGATATGAATCTACAACTTTCGAAATCGATATTGTTTTGTTTTACTCCAACCACAATTCAGTAAAACCGGGATTTTCAATGAAATGCTGGGTTTCGATTAATTAATTACTATATAAGCATTTTTGTTTGTCAAAAGTGTGTACTCAATATTTGGACCGTAACAAGAATGAACATATGATAAGTTATACCAAATGTATCGAAGTGAGGAAACCTAAAATGTGACCTTGATATATATATATATATATATATTATCAATTATTTTCATGTTTTTGAATCCTCTTCGAACAAACTTCCATCTATTGTTGTATGATCATTTGAAAATCCTAACCCCAATAGTTAAAGGAGATACCAATAATACACACACGTATATAAATACGAAATTAATGTTTTTGAGTAGATATATAGATCATGGAGCTCTACTATCAATGGCAAATTGGTAATACAGAAGATCACAACTTTCTGATTTTCTTATGACTCTTCGCCATATCCAAATCATCGATAATTAAAGTGTAACGCTATATAGGTTAGCCTAAGCCCTAGTGGTAAATAAGTTTTGAGAACTTAAGCTCGAAAAATGGTGTAAATAAAAGGAAAGCGTTGTAGAATTTATCAGTCTATTTTGGCCACAAATATAATATTGTTTCAATATAAATTTTTGACAAAAAGATAAAACAAACAACATATGTCTCTCATTTCTTACTAAAATTTGTTGTGTACGTGTGTACGATATGTATCTGAAGAGATCTAATAAAGTAATAATAGTGCATATTCCTGGCGACAGCTTTATAATTGAGTATAAGCTAATTACAGAAAGTATATCTAAATTATTGGATGATTGAGTATTTCGATGGTAATAAACCTTGTCGCGAGATAAATGGGCATGGTTGGTGTGAAACCCAAATGTGACGTATATATTATGAGAGTGTGCACGGATGACCAATTTGTCGTCGTAACGTTATGTCTCTTGGCATAGATTTTTTTTGGTAAAACTCTTTGCAGCGATACGCCTACTTTGACTGTCATCATTGCTCGTTGCTTTTATTTGCCGTTATCACTTATGGGCTGTGGCACAAATCCAATATCCCCGGGGGGTGGAGGGGTTGGATGTACTCGTAATCCCATAAGTTTTGTCCGGATAATTAATTATCTTGAAAGTTTTAGATTTTAACAGGATATTCGGTTCGATCGGTACAAATAGAATAATAAAAATTCAAAATTATATGAAATAATATAAAATAATAACAATTTATTACAAAAAGTTATATACTTTGAAAAATTCTAATAACTCGTTTAAAAAATTTAATAAATAAAAATATTGTAATATAAAATATAATATTTATATAACATATATAATTATTTAAATATATGCATATAACACATCAGATCATATATCCATTCTTAAAAATATTAATATATGTGATTTGTTTCATTTATTAAGGATATTACATATTAATATTTGTTTTGTTTCGTAGAGTTACAAATATCCGGATTTTCGATTCGAATCGAAAAGGATAACAAATCGAATAATAATTTACGAATCGAAAAGGATAACAAATCGAATAATAATTTACATATATTTTGCCCAACCCTAACCATGCATGCCTATACAAATACAAGTTGCGACCAAATAATATATTAACACAAAATATTTGTAAATTTGATGAATTCGACATGATCTACATCTTATATCGATTGCAAACTAATCAAGTAAAAAACTTGTTAGCAAACATAAATACATACACTGTTTCACTTATTTAAGTGTATTAAAATGGAAATTGTTCAGTCTAGTAGTTGACGACCATAACGTTTATATACCAAAATATCTCAGATTTCAATTCACAAATAATTTCTACAAATTTATAGATAAAAGTTTAAAACAATATACTCGCATATTATGTAACTCATATACTTATTTTTCTTTTATATTTTGCTCTGAAATATTTATAATTAGCATTATTAAATCTATGTTTCACAAAAGCATTATATAATCGATATTTATTTTAAAAATATCTCAAAAACTCTGTGATCTTTTGGCGCCTTTTTTCGAACTGAGGCTTATCTTTTGGCTTTTTGTTTAATAAACAAATCTAATCTCTAAACTATTTATATCTACAAAATATTAAGAGGTGTATTTTCATCATCAAGAAAGATATTGTTGGAGTTTCAATATGACGAGTCTTTACGACAAATTAGTGAAATATGTCTTATTCATAGTAATGACTAGTGATTACCGTTGGTGGTTATTGGTAACTACGAATGGTTGAGAGAGCAGGTTAGGATCGGACAAATGCGTCAAATGCATGACTTGTTAGATAGCAATACTAGTTTAATCGAATTGTTGGGATTGGAAAAATAAAGTACAAATCTTGTGGGCAGTATAAGATTTATTGTGATGGTCTAATTGTGCTATGCTGGCTAAACCCAATACCTTCAACAGTATCCATCATTTAAATACTTTAGTGGCCGCTAAAGATGCGCCTATAAATTTGGATGTTTGGTTGAGTTTTATTAAATTTCAAACCCACCAGGATTGCATATATACGTGACGTAGCTATATTCTGGTTAGTAAATTGGTGAGTTCTTTTTACTGAAAAAAAGAATCACCAATTTACTAAGAATTACCAATCTAATACGATTCTTTGCATACTAATCAAGATGCATTAACTTTAAAGATTTTCTATCATTCTATGTCGTATTTGTGTGTGAATCGTATTAGACTTATAGGTTTATAGACATGTGTGTATTGATATGACTATATGAGTATATATTTTAAGGTAAGAAGAATAAATAAGGGTCCTAAAAGAAGAATTTCTTGACCAACTAAACAAAATTAACAAAGGATAAAAGTTGGACGTGGGAGATCTAGCTGCATGTACCTTGTACTTGAAGACCCTTATTAGGTGAGAGCTTCATGCACACTCTCTCTTCCACAATTTCTTTATCTTCCTATATTATAATTTCTACTCAATCTGAGACTTAGTAATTCTATTTAATTCTTTATTTCGAAAATAACCACATAAAAATCTCTTAAAACTTATATTTTTTTTTTGGTAAACATGTTAAGAAAATTATAGTTGTTACTTGTTAGAAAGCATGCGCAGTCATAATTTGAAACATATGTTCCTGAATATACCGAATTAAGAAATATACGTTAGATAAAATATGTGCATTTGACAGAAATTAATTTTTAATCTCGATCAATTATAAGCCAAATTTGTGTAAAATAATTGTTTTAATCGCATGCATGACAAAAGCAAGAAGAAAAATAAACCTACTCTTTGTCTTCTTCCTTCATCTTTTCCTCCTTAGAATAGTCACAAGTCATCCTTGTCTCATGATATATAAATACAACCAAAACCCTAATCTCATAAAAGTTGTCTGTCTGATTTTTCTCCGTCCATGCAAGTAAGCCCAATCTCCCACTCTATACACGAAATTATATAATATATTATAAATCTTGTTATTTTGCTTCTTTGAAATTCCTCCTTTAGATCATTGATTTTAGGGATAAGACATTTTAAGAATATTACGATCTATGTCCTCTCGTTTCTTATGGATGGTGAGACCTAATTAGACACGTTGCTATTTATTTGAAGCAGATATAGAAAGGTATTTGGATTTTGAAGTGAAGTAAAGAACATATAAAATGGAACAAGGAGATCATCAGCAGCAGAAGAAAGAAGAAGAAGCTTTGCCTCCGGGGTTCAGGTTTCATCCAACAGATGAGGAGTTAATCTCGTATTACTTGGTTAATAAGATCGCTGATCAAAACTTCACCGGAAAAGCAATTGCCGACGTTGATCTCAACAAGTCCGAACCATGGGAACTTCCTGGTAGGTTAATTACTCCAAATCTTTTCTTTTTACACACAAAATATCAGTATATCACATGAATATCTTCTATACATATGATCTCTATTCAATTTTTCATTACCGGATTTATCCCCTATATATTATTTGAGAAGCATTACAACATTATTTAGTAGCCACTTGTCATCACTAGAATGATTCTTAGAATCCTTAGAGAAATAGTTTGGTCCATCTAAATATATAATAAGCTTTTTATTAAACTAACCATAAATACATTATTAATGTGATTTACTATTTCCTTAAATAAAATTACGAAATTTCCTAAAGTGGCTAAAGTATATATGACAATTAATGATTTTGAATAATAAAGATTTAATAGAAATGAGGGTATCTTATATCATATTTGTATAATTTTAAACTATTAAAATAAATTAAACAACCATATTAACCATATAATAAAAATGAAATTTTTTCTTTATATGTTATATTTTCAATTTTTAAAAACGAGTATAAACTACCAAAACTGTTAAAAGTCTCACATTCAAATTTTGTGATCCATGATTTATTTTTTTTGTTAGGACATGATACAAATGATTAAAAAATCATATAAGTCGAAAGTCTCATTTAATAAGTATTAAAAATAAAGATATATATATATATATCATTTTAAATTAAATTATATGCCATATAAAAATGCATAAATATCTTAATTTTGATATTTACTTTGGACAAATTTTTTTGATGAAAAATTTGAAAAAATATTATAAATTACTTAAACTATTAATCCTATAGTGAAAATTTTGTTATTAGTAATTTATTTATTTTGCTATAACAAATACAAAAAAACATATGAGTAGAAAGTATCATTTAATAAATATTAATATTAAAATATACTATATATATGTTACTATCACTTAAATTTAATTATATACCATATCAAATAGAAAAAAATATTTTTTAGATTAATAAACTTGTATTTATATCTTCGCACCAATTTAATTATATAAGTAATAGTTAGTGATTTTTTAATTATTAAATATATATATATAATGTTCATCCCGCGCAAGGCGCGGGTCTTAACCTAGTATGTGTATTATTTTGATAAATCTTTGATATATTTATTTTGCTACAATGTTTATCTTTAATATTAATATACAAACTTAGTACGACCTAATTTCGTTAATAAACTATATGAACAATACGTGTCCATTATATGTATATATATATATATATATGTTTCTTCTGCATTAAGCATATGGTATATATGTACATAACATGATGCGATACATAAATTAATGAGTCGTGTAGTGTGAAGAACATGTCATGTGTTTTGCTCAAGAAAAAAAAGAACATGTCATTTGTATGGATATATATATGTTCATCTGTACTACTTATATGTATATACTATATACACATGGATAAAATCAAAGTTATTACTAATCATGATTCATGAAGTCTCATAGTGAAAACAAATTAAAATTGCACGTCGGTTGTATACAAGTTAAATATCCCCTCCACAATCTAGAATCTTTTCGTGTGTGCTGAACTTATAAACATGTAATTCTTATCCCAAAAAAAAAAAAAAAGATGAAGTTTCCTAACAAACTTTGATTACATCAACGGAAGTCATTCATTCACCACCGTACGTACGTTAATTTCTTATCTACTTATTTTGCCACTACTTCATTTTTCCAAACTGAATGTGATTTTAAGTTAACAAATTTCTCAACATTCCGTATCGTGTAATAGACTTCTACACTCTATCAAATAACACATAAATAATGTATAGACATGGATCACCGGAGCAAAGCTTATTGCTTATATACTAGTGGGATGTTATTTTGGAAAAACTAAATAAAAGGTAGTGTATTTAGATTAAGTGAACACATTACTTACAAAGTTTCTGTTTGAGTAAATTGTTAATAGAGAAGGCGAAAATGGGAGGCAAAGAATGGTATTTCTTTAGTTTACGCGACCGAAAGTACCCGACGGGTGTGAGAACAAATCGGGCAACAAATACTGGGTATTGGAAAACCACAGGGAAAGACAAAGAGATATTTAATAGCGCAACCTCGGAGTTGGTCGGAATGAAGAAGACATTGGTCTTCTACAGAGGAAGAGCTCCTCGTGGGGAGAAGACAAGTTGGGTCATGCATGAATATCGACTTCACTCTAAGTCCTCCTATAGAACCTCCAAGGTAACTTCAATTTACCTAATAGTACTATTTTTCTTACCAAAAAATTGATATATGTCATGATAGTTGACTTTTGGAGCTAAATTATTCCTACAAGATGGTGGTTTTTATTAAATATCTACAGTAGCTCTGGTCTTAATAAACAAAGACGGTATCTATACGCTGAAAAGTAGCACAATCTATTTGTTATGGTGCTAATAATAAATGGTATACTATAGTAAACATGGTAAAAAAAAGTTGGTTGCTTATGGTCACAAAGTTGAACCAGTATACAAACTCAATATTCTCAACTTTTGTTTTTTTTCATGGTCTAATGTAAATGCAGCAAGACGAGTGGGTGGTGTGTAGAGTGTTCAAGAAAACAGAAGCAACCAAGAAGTACATAAGCAATAATAGCAGCAGCACAAGTCATCATCACCAAAACCACACAAGAGCCTCTATACTATCAACCAACAACAATAACCCGAATTACTCATCGGACCTCCTTCAACTCCCACCACATTTACAACCACACGCCAACCTCAATATCAACCAAACCATCATGGCTAATGCCGTTCATCTAGCCGAGCTCTCTAGAGTCTTTCGTGGCTCCACAAGCAGCACCATGGATTCTGCTCATCAGCAACTAATGAGCTACAACCAAATGCCTGTGTCAGGGCTCAATCTCAACCTTGGTGGTGCACTGGTCCAGCCACCTCCTCCTACTGTGTCGCTTGAGGATGTTGTCGCCGTTAGCGCTTCATTCAATGGCGAAAACGGGTTTGGAAATGTGGAGATGAGCCAGTGCATGGACTTGGATGGATACTGGCCACCTTTCTGATTAGGAGTTGCCAGTTTTGGATTATGTTTTCTTTTTAATCGTTGGTCAGAAGAAGAAAGTTCCGTTTACAGGTTCGTAGTACCTTTTGTTTTTGTTTATGTTATCGCATTTGTTTAGCTGTTCAAGGAAAGATTAAAGAATCGAAGCCTATAGTCAAACCAACTGTGGTCTGGCTTTATGATTCATAGCAAATCCTTTTGCTTACAAATAAAATAAAAGTTTGTATTGTTTTCTTTTTCTTTGTGATCTAAAAAATTTTCATCAAAAATATTGGACATTAAATAGCTTCTAACTCATCAATCCGCAAGACAGAACCACAACGCAACCTCCTTAATGTCAATGAAAACAAAGCAACTTTAAGAAGCCTATATAGAAGCTCTTTTCAAAAGATGAAATCTTGATAAGATGGGTAAGGTAGAAGCAAGCAGTGACAGAAACAATCCAAAAGGACTTGTATATTTTCATATCCAATCCTTTTAGTTACCATAACGGTCTAGTAGACAAATGGAAAGGATGAAGACAAGAGTGATAGGTTTAAAAGAGTGGTACAAGTCCCCAAATCTATCCATATGAATTACAAAATATACAAACCAAGACTTTACTAGATTTACTCTAAGATATGTGTAATTATCTTCTCTGTATTATAAGACTGAAAACTTTATCCAAAAGGCATCCAGAAAGAAGAAACACTTGTGCACAGAGAGCTTCAACAAAAAAAACATACCCTTGGATACCTCTAACATGGGCTGTTTAGACAAACATATGACTGTCGCTGAGACACAAAGAGACCGCATCAAAACCTGTCACTACCTGCAAGAGTATAGAGAAAGATTATGAAACAGTAGACACACAAAGGCTTCATGATCATTCCAATGTTTTAACCTCAGTCACTAGTTAGTTGCTAATCACTTCTACACTGAATGACTAAATGTTAATGCGTTCTGTATTTAACAAAGAGGCTAAGTGCATACAGGATTTGGAAACCGGACAAACACAATATCCACAGACTCTGTCTATGTTAAGTAAGTTCTGGCTCAGCCCATCGATCAATTCAGTAAGCAACAGATTCTTTGTTCATGATCCGCCACAGACGACTAATAGAGCAGAAAGAAAGACGCACCACTAATATTTCTGAGTGGAAACAGCACTAATCATGTTACTTTACTTGTCAGAAAGATCCCTTTGGGCCCTACGACGACCATGGCGATGAGAGTGTCGAGTAGGCTTCTTCGTCTTTGTGCTGCAACGAAGATTATAACAAATAACTATATGTCAATAGGTGGAAATCAAGTAGGGAGCATTATAAGCTAGAGAGAAATGTACTTAAACAGTTAAAATTAATGAATTAGTTATAAAAGACTTGCCAGAAGAGAGAACAGAGGAATTTGTACACTATGAAGATGGGTAACGCCAACAAAGCAGATGCCTACAGTGAGCAGTTTTTCAATTTGTAAGTTAAGTGAGGAAACAACTAAGAAGAATGTTTGTTTTAAGATTGCAAGACCAGAAAACATACTGCAAACCAAATGAACTCTTTAGTGGCGAAAGGTGCCGCCAGCTCATGGCTCTTCAATTTTCTTTCGACATTGGCTTGAACCTTGACAGATATACACAGTTATTATATATCTAGAATCCCTATAGATTATACACAGTGGCTCTTATTCTGACCTGATGGTGATACGTTGTGGCAGTTTTAAGAAACTCTTTGTAGTAGTGAACAGCCTTCTTTGTGTAAGGCTTCATGGTAGCTCTCACCTTATCAACATGTGGTTTTGTGGCCGTGGACACTTGATCAACGTATGGCTTGCTAAACTTTTTAGCCTCCTGGAGAGATCATAGACACATTAAAGCAGATATTGTCATCAGTTAATGGAGCTGAAAGATTATTTTCCATGTAATACTTTTACCTATATAAATAAAAGTAACTTCACCTGGTAATAGGGATCTACATGTTCTTGAAACTTGACAATATGTGGAGTAACTGCACTCTTGGAAGCATGGTAAGCCGCTTTCGCTTTGGTAGATAGTGTTTGTACGTGTGGCTCAACATGCGTTTTCACAGTCTCTTTTATCGCTGGAATATATTTCTGCAAATAAAGTCTCATAAGCACAACAATAAGAGCCTCATCTGAGTTAAAAAAAAAATTACATAGCGTTTAATCTGCTTACAGTTTTAACATTAACCATGTGCGGTTCAGCCCACTTTTCAGCTCGAGTCTTCGCTTGTGTTACCTGAATAAGGGATAACTTTGCTCATTAGCCTCTATCGCCACTTAACTGGATAATACAAAATACCTTTTGAGTTACTTTCTCCATAACCGGTTTCCCATGGGCATCCCAATGTGTCCCAGCAACAGTCTGAGTTGAGGAATTGCTCATGTAAGTTCATTGAGAAAAGTCGTAAAGATAAACCGTATTAGTCTAACCTGGAAATGAACCCAGTGTACAGCAAGCCAATGGGGAAGCCACGAGCCATGAACCTGGTGAAATAAACAATTCATGTCTTAATATACTTCTCAAATTCACGAACTAACAATAAGGAGAGACTCAAATACCAAACAAACAAGGTTGGGAGAAGTTACCTCCTGGAGCTCCCTAGCCTTTGTGGCTGCTTCATGCCTCATGCGCAACATTTCTTCCTACAATTTTATATTCATAAAGAGTCAAAAGTGATAGCAGAAACCGAAAGTGTTGGGGGAACTTAAAACTCAATCTAATAGCATCATCATCATACCTCAGAAATCCTCAGAGCACGCTCAAGTTTCCGTATTTTGCCCTTCTGCTCTTCCTTTGTCTTGTGAAGCTGCAGCACTTTCTTGTTAATATCGGCATAAAACAAAACGCACATAGATACCTATCAAGCAAATTGCATACAACTCCAAAAAAAAAAACACGAAAATGATAATAATGTGCCTATAAGAGAAAATGAAGCAAGGAATGTAACTAAGAGCCATACTTTCTCCAGTCTCAAGTTCAATTCATTTATCTTTTTCTCAGCTTCACTAGTCCGAGCTTCTACCGATTCTTTCTCCTTATTCTTTTGCTCCAGAAAGTTTCTAAGTACCTCAACCTGAATTGCAGCATATACCACCACCACCAGTTACATGAAGTTTTTTGCAAATAAAAAGATGATTCCCCTCAAATATAATTAGATCTCACCTGCTTCTCTAGTTCAGTAGCTCGCGCTTTAGCTTTTTCCAACAGTTGCACAGAATCTGATGAACCCTTTTCCTGGAAACAAGTGAAAAGAAAAAAAAAATCTAAGAAGACTCCAAACTGAAAGCAAGATTGTTCTAAAGATGCTTGTTACCCTTAGTGAAGAAAGCTGAGTTTCCAAGGAAGAAAGCTTGTCCTGTCTCTCATGGAGAAGTTTATCCTTCTCTGCTACCAACTCTTCTCTCCCTTTAACTTGTCTAGTTTTCTCATCAATTTGAGATTCTTCACCCAAGACAACAAAAGTATAACTACAAAGCTTCACTCTAAGCCTCAAATTATTATATATTTATTTGAAAGTAAAAATCTATCTTCAACAAAAAAAAAAGCTAACCTAGGGAACGAATCTTTGCATTAAGCTGATCTAACTGAATCTCAGAACCAGAGACGGATTCAGCGGATGTCGGTTCTTGGCCGGCGTCGGAAAACACACCGGCGGTGAAAACGAAGGCGAGAAGTAGAAACAAAGCCACGAGCTTCTTCGCGGCGGCAGCCATGTCTGAAACTCGAGAGAGTGAGTGAGTAACAAAAATAATAAACAGAATCGCCGGAGATTTGCTTGATCAGGAGGAGGAGGAGGAGGAGTGTACTATGAAATGTGGTTTTGTAGTTAACACGTGGCGACTTTTCAAGATGATGTCATTTAATAATACGGAAAGATAACTTACCTCTGAAGGTAAAGAGTAGAGTTATATTACAAGTGTAAAGACACTGTGATGTCATAAATTATTATATTCCATTATTCCTGTATTGCAAACTTTACTAATATGTAATATCTAAATCAATTTTATTTTTGAAAATACAGAAAATATTTACTTTGTTAATGGAATTTAAAAGATTTTCTTCTATAAATCGTGACATGTAAATGAAAGAAATTTATTCAAGTAGATTTTAGAAAAAGAAAATGTGATAAATATGTTATACAAATGTTATTTGATGTCATTTTGAGTTCACACGGCTCAAGAATTTTGGGTAGGTGGTACAGTGCAACATGAGTAAATGAAATATAGTTGGGCCGTAAAGATGTAATTATTGGGCTTTTTTATTTTGTCAAACAAACTTCGGCAATAATGTGACAACTACTTATCAGCGACTTTTAACTTGAACTAATAGTAACACAACAAAACCAACAAAACCAATCCATTGTGTTAAAATCATTTACGAAGGAAAAGCTTGGTTAACTTATCAACATCGTAAATTCGCATTTCTAACATTGCGCTGCTATAAAAGGTATTGTAGAAACGATATAGAGTTAATGTACCGATCGTGAATCCATTTGGTGCTGAAAGTTAATGATATTTAACATAATATCAGATTTTGAATATAAATAGTCTAGATCAGAACCAAAATCAATACATCTCAAAAAAAATTTGACTGAAGTGATCCAATCGATCAGAAATTAGTTTGACCGATTTTACTCAAAATTAATCATAGTATTATCTCGATATGAGTGATGAACTTGAGATGAGACCAAATTATGTGTAAGACGCTAATGAATTAGAAGCTCATAAACTTTAACACAATATAAAACTAGCAGAATTGACCCATCTACTAGCATCAGCGTATGTACTTTGTTCACTTTACATTTTAAAATAATTATTTAAAAAATTCTCTGTCAATTAGAGTAAATGTTTCTTGAGGATTTTTTGAGTTTCTTAATTATAGTTTAGCAAACATGGTTTTTACTTTTAGATAATTAAACAGAAATTTAATTTTAGTTATATGGATTATGTGGTTTATGAATTACAAAATACAAATATCTTGCTAACTGCATTTTATGCGGATCTTAATTAATCTAGGTTTATAATAAACTAACAAATGATGACAAAAAAATGATGACATAAAAATTGGTCACAATGTATATATTTGCAATGTTTAATATCAAGCCCTAATATCAATACATCAAGTGACTTGTTATATTTCTTTTTTTTTTTTTGCTAAACTATAAATATCATATTAATAATGAAAAGATTTTACAATGCATAATCTTAGGCATATTACATTCCGGCAAAAATAATAAACACAGAGTGCAATAACTTCTATGAGGACATCAAGATCATAATTTATCGTAACCATAGAGGTATAAGGCGCTGAAAAGGTTTGAAGTTTCTCATTGCCGTTATGATGTTCCTGACCTCCCTATCAGTTCCATGGAAAACAGTAGATGTTTTTGCAACCTGATTTGTGTATCAGGTTTTTCGATTCTTCCAAATGTGGAAGACCAAGGCATGAGTGACCAGTTTACGCAAGAGCATGACCGCTTTCTCCCGGGAGATCGTAGCCAAGAGAGCAGTTCTGACCAATCAAAAATAAGACTGCATGATTGCTGAATCTTTGCATTATCATTATATTTCTACACATTATATCTCCGTGTTGTTGCATGTGGAGAAAAATGAAAAATTTATTATGAGATTTTGCGGAAACAAAATGTTGATATGTGGAACCAAATCTCTCGAACCCGATATTCGACCCAAGTCACCCAACAAATTACAAACCTTTTAAAGAACTCTCGTCTCATCTTATAATTGCAGTACCCACTCCACACCGTTGGTATGTTCATCACTTTTATAATTGTAAGCCCCGTTAAAGCGACAAGAAAATATTGTACTATCTTCTACTTTCTCATATTTTATTGTTGAATAATCATTCACTATTAGTCATATAACAATCATGAAGGTCGTTACTGAATGTGGCACGTATAGAAGATCCGGAATACAAAGCCAGCTGGTTTTAACAAATTAATTAGCTACTGAATTTCTTGATTATTCAGTAGTTTCAATCATTTGGGTTGTTGTAAATGGCGTGGTTACTCAAACTATAAGAAAACGATTTTGTCAAACAAAAAAAAAATTTATAAGAAAACGTCTTCATTTTATTCAAACCTCTATTAATATTGTTTCAAGTTTTTTTTTTCAAGTTATGTATCTAAGTAAAAACTATCTTTACTATTGAATCTGCTAATACACTGGCTTGTTGCAGAAATAAAACAAAAAGATAACCAAGAAAATCTAACAAAGAAATATATATAGTGTAATTTTCCAAAAAAATAATAAACTTTCAAAATGATCTTAAGAAACTTTTTATACGTATTATACATACAAAATCACATGCAGCGTCGTGTATTCCCGACACGAACCGTTATCGTTTTGTACGGGACATATACGATTTTTGTTTTTTGTTTTCTAATAACAAAATAATCTTATGGAGTCGTCGAGTCGAAATATAAATACTTATTACATTACCTTTAATATAGCATCATGTTAAGTGCTTCCCCACTAATTAACCACCGGCACATGCATACATCACCACCGGCAGAAACTTTAAACTCGAAAACACTAGTAAAACTTTTTTTTCAACAAAGTTGGTTTAGATAAATAATGATAACCCCCAAGAGTGTGATTAGCTCAATAGTTTAACTTAAAAATGCAGAAAGATAATCAACCTTTTAATTCTGCAATAAATTAAATCAGAAAGGTCACCACCTCTATATATCCCTCATCACTACACACGTAGAAAGAGAAACAAACACCAAACCAACACATAAAACAAAACAGAGCACAGAACCCATTTTGTGTTTTCTGCCTTGCCTTCTGTCTCCGCCATGGAAGCTAAGAAGTCCAACAAGATCAGAGAGATCGTTAAGCTTCAACAGATCCTCAAGAAATGGCGGAAACAAGCACATGCAACAAAAACAGCCAACAACAAGGAAGACAACAATAGCAATGGCGGTGGAAGCAAGAGCATCAAGTTTCTGAAGAGGACACTATCATTTACAGATGCAACATCTGTGCCGAAAGGGTATCTAGCTGTCTCGGTCGGCTTAGAGAAGAAGAGGTACACAATACCAACAGAATACCTTAGCCACCAAGCTTTCCATGTTCTCCTGCGCGAAGCAGAAGAAGAGTTTGGGTTTCAACAAGCCGGTGTCTTGAGGATTCCTTGTGAAGTTGCTGTTTTCGAGAGCATGTTGAAGATAATGGATGAGAAGAACGAAGGGCACCTGGTGACGACAACAACAACAACAGCTAAACAGGATTGTAAATTCAATACAGCAGCAGATGACAAGACGAGATATGGGCATCCATCTGGTTGCCCTCGGACTCCTTCACACCAACCTCACAGCCCAATGTGCAGATAGTTTCCTTCATTAATGCTTTGCTTCTGTGTCTGCTTATTTCCATCTTCCCACTTTTTTTCTCTAGGGATTTGGATTTGTGTGCTTATAACTTCTGAGAGGATTTTCAATTCTGCTTATTTCGATGTACAAACGGATCACTGTAACCGAAATGAGAACCCTCTATTCCTGGAGACTCTTTGGTCTTTCTTTACTCTATTTTCATTTTTCGGTGTAATTTCTCAGAAGAACCCACCAGGCCATTGATTTAACCATCTATTCCTGATGAAATAGCAGTAATCTCGTGCACAAAAACTAATCAAATACTGTATAAAGTGAAGCACGCAAAAACAACATCTGAGCTTATTATACACAAAGATTTTAACCATAAGTAGTCCAGTCGACTGCATTTGCAACGCAAATCAGTAGAAACATGTCATGCAAGCAAGTCCATGACACAACCTTCATGATGTTACCAAAGAATTTGAATGTCTATTAGTTTGTAGTATCATGCAAGTTCATATATGGTCTCAGCAGATAGAACCTATTGAAACTGGAGGAGATCAAACGTCTGCATTATGTCTTTTTAACTCTGAGCAGAAATCAAATACACAAGATTCCAAAATGCTATCTTATTAAGAAATCAGAAGAGACAAAGAAAAAGGGAATGGTTCATGTTTCAGCAGTTTGCGTTCTTTCCGGAACAACCCATGTGAATAAAAGTTGCAATTATGTCATAAGTAATCATAGATTAAAAAGCAATATACTAACCAATATTAGTAATCATACTAAAAATCAATAAAATAGTTATCACGGAACTGTACTATTAATCACCAGCTGGAATGTGGTTGTTAAACTATATAAATGAAAAAGGTACGGTATCCTAAGCTATAATAAGGATACTTAGTAATATTATAAGGTAATAACAGAATCACATGAACATTCTTATGTAAACTAAGTAGCTCCATTATTGTGTTCACATGCATATATACCTTCCATCTCGAAAGAGTACGGCAAATAAAAAGGACTGACTTGACTATCCCATTAACCAATCAGATATTCAAGAAACGTTCCATGGAATCATATGTAAACTAATGATTGTCAAAGTCAAAACATAAACATGGAGATTTCGAGATCCGATAATTCAGAAAAAGGCCACATGAAACTATGTATCTGATAGAGATGTCATACCATCAAAAACTCTAAAACTATATTAGCGTAATACATGTGCGCTGATCTCCTGAACAGGATGGACAAGATAATGAAATAAGATACTTGGAGAGAAAGAATAGTTGCAGATTCTATAAGTTAAAAAAAGACAGCAAGATCAAGAAACAGATTAACAAAGAGCAAACCATATGCCTTGGAATCATAAAAAAAACCGTTGATAGTTTTCAAGCTAACCGACAAGGGAATCCCATTTTCTAAGGCATTGTAACTACAGAGACATACTGAAGACAAAAAAAAAAATCAACAGGGAAAGGTTAAAAAATCAGCTTCACATATGAACATAAAGATGAGTGAAGAAGGCAATGCAGTCAATTACCAGACTAATGTTTAAGAATTACAAATGTGCTTAGAACAAAAGCTCGTCGCCATCTTCAGGATTAGGAAACGTGACACACTTGAACACTTTACACCTTTTGCACAACACATATCCCACCTGTTAACCACCAACAGCTTCACTAATCAGAGAAGAAACCATGTTTGATAGAGCTTCACTCATTTGTCACTATGAGTAGTACTTACAGCTCTACAAGTTGGACAGCGACGGTAGATTTTCTTGTTCTCAGATTTGACATTAGTTTTCTGCCCTTTGCAGAAGTCGCAGAGCAACCATCCTTTCCCGTTACAGTCCTCACACATAATCACAGCCTCCTCCTCCTCTTCTTCGCCTCCCTTCACGATCAATTGTCAAATCAGATTTTATCAATTTCATCAAAATTTTCAATCGTCGTCACCATTTTGGTACCTGCGACTGCTCGAGCTGGCGTTCTTGTTGTTGAAGTGGAGCGCATCGAAATGGCTTGAACAGACAACGGTGTTGTCCACGCCACGAGCATGAATCCGGCGACAACGCCGATGATGATGGTGGCATGGAGCGTAGATAAGGAGGCTGTAACGTTATCCAATTCGCCATCATTTTGCTTTTCTTCCAACTTCCGTGGTCGTTGGTTGATTCCCCTCAACACAAGTCCCGGGTGCAGTTATTAATGGGCCAATAATGGGTCAAGCCAAGGCCCAGTAGTAACTCTTCAACTGATCCATTCGATCTGATGAGTTGTTGTGATTTGTATAAACGAATAAGACGACCTGCACCTATGATACAATGACAAGGACAAGAAATCATAATCGGTTATCACCTTGCGGGTATGGACCATGAAAGATGCAAGCAAGAGCTCGTGCCTTTCGCCTGATGATGTCTGCATCAACATACTAAGCTGTTATTTTTTCCATTATATAAATCTATCTAAGCTAACAAAATGTCTCTAGATAATGTTTTGTCGTCACTGCCTCGAGTTTGTAACTAACACAATCAAATGTATATCATTGTTTTAGTTCTCATTTGTTCACAAAGCAAAACACCTATTCACTCAAATGTCTATCTTCTTTTACTTTACCTCCACTGAGTCACAAGGAAAGATAAAACTAAACTGTATCTTAATTTGATAAATTAAAAAAATGGAGAAAACATCATGGCCAGGAGATCTTATTCAGATTAGGGTTATTCCAATTGTAATTTTTTTTTTTTGTCATGAAGAAAATCAGGTGTTACTGGAAGTATCATTGGCAATCTTGGGTTGTTGTTCTCCTTTATCTTCTTTTGGGTGGCGAGTTGATCTACCATTACCAAAGCCGGATAACATATTGGTTTTGTTCTTCGCAACCCGAGAAATTTATTAGCCCTTCTAACACACATATTCAAACAATCGAAGGTCTAACATATAGGCATGTATTGACCATACACCACAATAAACAAGAGTCTTATTCCTTAACACAAGTGTGCTATACTATATGTATTGTATTCATGAAGAAGAATCCTAATCCTTCCAATAATATATCAACCCAATTCCAGCGTTTTCCATTTCAAGAAGAAACAATACCGAGTCTCATCTACCGACTCAAATCATGTCTCAGATTCCGGAAACTTCACCTCTTGTGCAAACTCTTCAGTCATCTTCAAGAAACCTTCCATGTGAACTTGCTTCCATTCCTTTTAAAAAAAATAATATATATCAGCAAATCATGATCCAGAGAGAACCATAATATATAGTGTGACCTAATGTTATGAACAAGTTTAGACATGCTGACCTCGAAATCCCATGTACCGTAGAGATCAGGATCATCTTTGTTGGCCCAGATGTATGTCTTTGTTTCAAGTTTCTCTGAGCTATCCTGTTCGATTAAAAGCCGGAAACAAACATAAATGGCTATGTATCTTATATTAAACCAGAGCTCTATATAAAATATGAAACTTGACACAACTCACTGTAAGAAAAACATGGACGTTGTCTCTTTGATACTCGATATCTTCAAACTCATCTAAAATGTAAAGTTCATCATCTGTGATCCCAAACAGTACCTGCAATTCAAATGACTCAAAATCTCTAAAATTAAAATCGCTAGGCATGAATGATTCTATCTTGATCCGAACCTTGCCAGAGACTTTATCGGCCTGAGCTGGTAGAATCGCGGGGTAAACACGTCCTTTGATGCTGAATCTATGGCTGCGTGCGAATCAATCATCAGTTCGATTCGATTTCAACGATCACAGAGAGAGAGAGAGAGAAAAGGGATCGTACAAATCAGGGAGGGTCGCGGAGGCTGTGGAAGGAACACGGTTGAGGAGCAGACGAACGACGTCGTCTGCCATGAGGCTGCCGTAGACGAACACACTGTGCATTGCCACAGTACCACCACTCATCGCTCACTTTGATCGGAGAGAGCCTTCTTCGATTATAGACGGAGGATTGAGTCAGCCTAATCAATGATTAGTGTTGTTCGTTTGGTTTTTGTTAAGAGATGGGCTCTGATGATACTGTTGGGCTGGGTACTAATATTATGGGTAAAGATTTAGAACGAAAAAAAAGCAACTCTGATGGGCCTCGAACCCACAATCTATGGCTTCGTAGGCTAGCGCCTTATCCGTTGGGCCACAGAGTCTTTAGCGAAGTCTCCTAGTACCTTGTTTATATAATCCATTATTGTATTCGATTAAATATATAACCAGTTACAAACACAAAAAACAATTGACCATAAAAAAAAAAAAACTAAAACTAACATTAGGTTACAACTTATGAGCCTATAAAATAATAAATTGAATTTTTAATTGTATTTATAGTTTCCATTCAAACAATTATCTAATTTCTGTAGATTTTGAAATTATATTTTACATTTCTAATGTGTCAATATTTTATTGTTATAAATAGATGCTGCACGCACCAGCGTTTATATATATATATGCACATTCAACATCAACAAGTCCTCTCATATCCTCTATCAATGATTCAATATCTAAGGTCGTACATTTAACTAGAGGTTACGGATCCAGTAGCAGTAATAGCATCACTGCATCGAAACCTACAAAACAAGAAGAGGTCGATGAATCTTTAGTATCTCTGATGTCAAACTCCAACAACCATCAGAGAATGGAAGGCCTTATACCTATAAATGTTCCGAGTGAAACGAGACAAACCCCTAAATGGATTCCTTCAGCTCTGCAACTCAAGCTTTATAATCAAAGAAAAGTAGGATCTTAGATTTTGGATCCATAAACATTTTAGTAAGAATTTTCACAAATTTTTTAAAAAAGAATAATTTGGAGACATTTACCTGTGTATATTGTCTCTTAAAATTTTGGGTCTAAGGACAATATGCTCGACAAAGAGTATGGCTTAAGCTTAGTGTGCAAGAAGAGCACTCTCAAGGTTGGAACATCTCAAATGCAAAAACCATGTTAGTGAGAGTGAAGTCCGGAGAATGATGGTTGCCTCAAATACCAATAATGTACATTCCGTATTCGTGAGAAAATGCTCCATATTAAGAACGGATGAATGGTATTCGTGGGATGCTGTACTCTCAAAATATGAATGCTGCATTATTTCAGAAGTTTTAGTTTGTGCTACCTATGAAAGGTGGTAACATCACATAGCTACCTTCTCTTAGAGGCTCCATCTAGTCTCAGAGTAGGGATCAAATCACTATATAAGTTTGAAACATAATGGGGTATGTGTAGCCCGCTTTGATTCAACGTAGAAGTTTGCAAGTACGATTAAAATGTAAAGCAATAAAGGAATCATACATGAAACTTTCTAACCCTGGACTAGCCGTTCAAAAAAAAAAAAGGATCTAACTAGGTCTTGATCGGTTCTTTCAGTCTTTAACCCTGGAATAAAATAAAATGATTAGATAACTACGAAAAGAAACTTCCTAAACAAGTTTTTTTTTTTGTAAACTGGTACTAATTTTCGGTCAATAGGAAAGACAAGCGGAGAAGAAGGGGAAGCGTTCGTAGAGAGAAAGAGAGATAAAGGAACAAAACACAATAAGATTTATATAGAAATATCTATTTCTCTTCATCCTCTTATTTCGCATTTCTACACAATTAAACAAAATGAAAAATAACTCACCAGGTTTCAGAGAAGAAGAGACAAAAAACCAACTAAAGGAACATTATTTTTGAATCAAAAAACATCATCTTCAGACCACAAACAACGTCTCTCTCTCTCTCTCTCCCCCCTCTGTCTCTCTTTTGATTTCTTCTTCTGAATCTTTGATAATCTTGAAGAAGAGAAGGAGGGCTACAAAAAGATGTGGCTGGCGAAGAACAATAGCTTGGGAATCAAGGAAGGAGGATCGACTGGAGTTGTGGCTGTTGCAATAGACAAAGACAAAAGTAGCCAACACGCTCTTAAATGGACCGTTGATCATTTATTGCAGAGAGGCCAATCTGTAATTCTCGTCCATGTCAAGCTTCGACCTTCTCCTTTAAACAACAACACCCCTTCTCTTCATGCTTCCTCTTCAAGTAAACAAATAAACCCTTCCTCTGTTCCTTTTTTTTTGTTCCTCTCTGTTTCTGATGGTTTTGTGTTTTTTTTTTTTTTGTTTCAGAGCTAACCCAAGAATCCTCATTAGTATGCAGAGATCCAGAAGGCGCTTCCAAAGAGATATTCCTTCCTTTCCGTTGCTTCTGCACACGCAAAGATGTGAGTTTTCTTGTTTTAAATACTTCTTTTCTTCTTGGAAGCTAATGAAGAATTGTCAATAGATACAATGCCAAGATGTGTTGATTGAGGAGTACGATGTAGCCAAAGCATTAGTCGAATACGCAAACCAAGCCGCCATTGAGGTTTTGGTGGTTGGTTCCTCCAACAAAGGTGGCTTCCTCAGGTAGAACAATAACAACTCTCTTTCATCTTTTGTTTGATTCTTATTTAATGGGGTTGAATTACTTGGTATGCAGGTTCAACAAACCTACAGATATTCCTGTTACCATAACCAAAACCGCTCCTGATTTCTGCACGGTTTACGTCATATCCAAAGGGAAGATTTCAACAATGAGATCAGCTTCTCGTTCTGCACCAACCAATGCTCCTCTACGCAGTCCTATTCAACCACCTAGCTTAAGGCCACCTCAACCTGTGCCATCTACTTCCAATAACATGCGAGGTTTGCTGCTCATCTTTTTTTCCTGCTTCTTTCTCACTTGTTGATTTCACCTTTAAAACTTTTTTATCTTCCTTACTGCAGCTGATAGACAGTCTTTTGAGTCACAACGTCGGTCCATGGAGGATCGCAGGTCTGTGGAGGATCGCAGATCTGTGGAGGATCAATCAGACTCATTCAGGTACATTTTATCTTGTGTTTTCATTTAATACATTCATCTTGAAAACTCACAGCCTTGCTCCATTGGATGGAAACAGATCTCCTTTTACTAGAAGAGGCTATGGGAGATCGTATGGGGACCTATCTGTTCCGGAATCAGACATATCCTTTGTCAGTTCTGGTAGACCGAGCGTTGACCGTATCTTCCCTAATCTAAACGACATTAATGATCCAAACCGAACTCCTCCTAGGCTGTCTAATTTCTCTGATATGGACTATGGTTCTAACTTTGAGTCCTCCAACTATGGAAGGAGATCAGTGGATGTAAACTCACCTACTGATCTCTCATCTGGTTCTTTTGAGAGTGAAAGATTCTCATCAGCATCAGCATTGGTAAGAGCGTTAGATCATATACCTTACAATATCATTTGTTTGATCTATAAAAGCTAGAGTTATTGAGATTGTGACAACCACCATAAGCAGGATGATGTCGAGTCTGAGATGAGGAGGCTTAAACTGGAGCTGAAGCAGACAATGGAAATGTACAGTACAGCTTGCAAAGAAGCACTTACAGCAAAACAGAAGGTAACGGTTTCTACAAAACACAAGTGTTTCAGTTTTGTTCCTTAACGTGTTGGTAACCGCAGGCCACCGAGCTTCAGCGTTGGAAGCTAGAAGAAGAGAGGAAACTGGAAGAGGCAAGACTTGCAGAGGAAGCAGCATTGGCCATCGCAGAGAAAGAGAAAGCAAGGTCGAAAGCAGCTATGGAGGCAGCTGAAGCAGCTCAGAGGATAGCCGAACTAGAGTCTAAGAAGAGAGTCAACGCAGAGATGAAAGCTCTCAAGGAGTCCGAGGAGAAAACAAAGGCTCTCACCGCTTTAGCTAACTCTGATGTAAGGTACAGGAAGTACTCCATTGAGGAGATCGAAAGTGCAACAGAGTTCTTCGCGGATAAGTACAAGATTGGAGAAGGTGGTTACGGACCTGTCTACAAATGCTATCTTGATCACACGCCGGTGGCTGTTAAAGTTCTCCGTGCTGATGCAGCTCAAGGAAGATCTCAGTTTCAGCAAGAGGTCGAGGTGTTGAGTAGCATCAGGCATCCTAACATGGTTCTGCTTCTTGGAGCTTGTCCTGAATGTGGATGCTTAGTCTACGAGTTCATGGCCAACGGGAGCTTAGAGGACCGGCTTTTCAGACTAGGCAACAGCCCGCCTCTCTCGTGGCAGATGAGGTTCAGAATTGCTGCAGAGATCGGCACTGGACTCTTGTTCTTGCACCAGGCCAAACCAGAGCCTCTGGTGCACCGTGATCTCAAACCGGGAAACATCTTGCTAGACCGTAACTTCGTCAGCAAGATATCTGACGTTGGTTTAGCGAGGTTAGTCCCACCGACGGTTGCAGACACGGTGACACAGTACCGCATGACTTCAACCGCTGGCACGTTCTGTTACATCGACCCGGAGTATCAGCAGACAGGAATGTTGGGTGTGAAGTCTGATATCTACTCGCTCGGCATTATGTTTCTGCAGTTGATAACAGCAAAACCACCAATGGGTTTAACTCATTTTGTCGAGAGAGCGCTTGAGAAAGGGACTTTGTCGGATTTACTCGATCCTGCTGTTACTGATTGGCCAGCTGAAGATACAGCAGAGTTTGCTAAGCTAGCGCTGAAATGCGCAGAGTTGAGGAGGAAAGACAGACCTGATCTTGCTAAAGTTATATTGCCAGAGCTCAACAGGTTAAGAACTCTCGCTGATGAATCTCAGCTAGTCTCTCAATAGCCCCCGGATCATCTCCGAGGCTCTTACACACAAGGAAGAGGCAATCTTACAGGACTGAGATATAACTTGGAGGTTACAGTTTTTAACTAATGTAGATAAAAGATCTTTTTAAATATGCTAATTTATGTAAGTGAGAAACTCAAGACCATGCATGTTCGTAGTATAAGGAGATGCAGTAGAGTGTCTTTCCCTTGTAGATAAAACGTGTTTCAAAATTGTACAGATTATTCTTGTAATCTAATTTGAACAATATATTTTAAAAAATCACCCAGTTCTTGGAATAAATATTACGCAATTTCTAAGTTCTTATTAATCTAAAACACAATGTAGAGATTCTTTGTAAAAAATAAGATGACCAAAAAGATAATTTAGTAGAAAATCAATTCAAAGCAACAAGCAAAGCCGAAAAATTGACACCTAAAGGGTTTTAATGAGAAGAAAACAAGAAGCTACAACTCTTGAATCTCAAACAGGACCAACAAAATTAATCCCAACCAGCAGCTGGAACTGCTGCTGGGGGTGGCACAGCTGTGTCCCATCCATCTGCAGCTGGAGCAGCTGAAAAAAAAACGGTTAACATTAGAATCTGATAACGCAACGCAGAAGCCAAAGCTTAGATCTTGTAAAAAAATCTTACCACTCCCATCATTCCAAGAAGCAGCTGCAGGAGCAGCACTGATTGGCTGCTGAGCATCTCCAGTCCAAGAAGCATCAGGAATCTGAGCAGTGGTCCATTCTCCACCGGTAGCTCCATATTCAGGTGCAGGGAGTCCAAAATCTGCCAGAGGTGCAGCTTCTTCGTCTTCAGATTGCTTCGCCTCCTCGGGCTCTCTGTAAAAGAACAGGTCCACCTGTACAACACAAACACAAACCAAATGTGAATAACCATAACAAATTATCTACTTCATGTAACAAAGACATAAGAATGATTAGTCCTCTCACCATGACATCCCACTTCTGAGCAGGACGGATGGTTCCACGCATCTGAAGGACCATGCGAGCAAGAAGCCAGAAAAGACAACCAATGCTGTGCTTTCCCTTGTTGTTTGCAGGGATCCCAATGTCGACAAATCTCATGGGAGAGTCTGTGTCACAGAAAGCAATGATAGGGATGTTTCCCAAAGCGCCTTCCTTGATTGGCTGCAAACACACACACACAAAGACATTTAACATCACAAGACACTAACTCATCAGTCACAATATGGAAACGAGCTCATTGTTTTTACCTGATGGTCAGTCCTAGGGTCTGTGAGAATGAGCAACCTAGGCTCACTGAAGGAAGTCTGCATCTGATTGGTGAAAGTACCAGGAGTGTGTCTTCCAGCAATGGCGTTAGCACCAGTGTACTGAGCAAACTTGAGAACAGCTCTCTGCCCATAAGGTCTAGCAGACTGAACAATGATGTCTTGTGGGTTCTCAATTGCAACGATGACTCGAGCTGCCATCTGCAACTTCTCCCATGTTTTACCGAGGTTGAAGATATATATACCTGACAACGAAACATTTCTTACATTAGAAAAAAAAACAAATCAGACAATATCGTAAAGCAGATGCAACAGTGTTGTGTTCTGTAAATAGTAACCACTATAAGACACACAGTAACTGCAAGTCTAAATCAGATGTTACAAGACTAAACACTAGCACACTCATCATCGTAACAAAACGCATTACGAAAGTGAGGAAAGATTACCATCGTTGCGTCGCTTGAAGACGTAACGCTCCATCTGGTAATTGCAGTTTTTGGTACCGAGGTGAACCTCGGCGGCACACATCATTTTGATGTCAGATTCCTTCTGGGAGAGCTGTGCGTTAGTCGCCATTTTGTTACTTTCTTCTTCTTCTTCTTCTCCGGGGACGGGAAGCAACTTTAGATCACGAGCGGCGTCTAAGTCTGAGGAAGAAGAGTCTATAAACTTCAACGCTAATATCTCGACGATTAGAAACCCTAATTTGTTCAATGTCCGTTTTGCCCCTGTGTCAGCCCGTAAATAAATATAAAGACCGCGGTTAAACTTTTATTTGATATTTGTTTAATACTATTTTACTGATGGTCGAAAGTCCAAGGGAAATTGCACCCACTAACACAAAGAAAAACAAAAAAAAACAAAATTTACTAACCAAAAATATACACTTTTTCTTCCTATCACTCTCTATCCTTTTTCTAAAAAACTAATTTTTTTTTTTTTGGTAATTTGACAAATAACCCAACATCGAAACTAAACACAAAAAAGAGAGAAATTCATGTACAAAGATGTTTGATTTATCCTTCTTGAGCAACCAAGATGATTGCTGAGCAATGACATAAAGTTATAGTAAGTTATAGCAAGGGAATCCACAACATTCAACTAAGGCCTTGTTTGTTACAGCAGATGAAGAAGCAGTAGCAGTATGTTGTAGAAGCAGTATGCTGCAAAAGCTGTATACTCTCATTAAATTTTTTAATAAAGTGATTGGTAGAGCAGTAGCAATATACAATTTTAAAATTTTCATAAAAGTTACTATATAATATATTTATTTTAAAATAATATATATATTAAATTATAATATATATTAATAATATATTTTTATTAAAAATAATGAATCTTATTTAAGTATAAAACTAAATCAAATTTTATATTTAAAATATTATTATTTAAAAATAAATGTAAAAAATATAAATTTATTTTTGGATATAAAAATAATTTTGATATTATTAAATAAAATAACCTAACTATATATATAATTTATATATAAATTATCATTATTTATCTATTGTTAGAGCAGTAAATGATTCATATAATATTATCAGAAAAATTAATATATGACATATAATTTATTTTTTACAAATAATATAGATTAATTTCTAATATATAATATATAAATATATATTATTTTATTTTTTTTATTAAAAATAATGAATGATATGTGTAATTATATAAGTTGTATTATATTTCAAATGTGAAATATTGTTCTTTTTAAAAAGTTAAAATAATTAATCACAACTTTTATTTTTTAAATAGAAATTTATTTTTTATTATGAACATAATTTTTATATTATTAAATAAAATATATCAGTTCTATATAATTATTTTAAATTTTTATATATTATAACTGCAAATGCTCTACCAAAAGCTCCATATTAGAGCATTGAGTAAAGAGCATTTGGAGAGCATTAACATCTTGTAAATGCTTTTGTGATAAATGTTGATTGAATAATCACAGACATAATGCTTATGCTAATGCTCTGTCAATCATACCCAGCCTTGTTTGGTACAGCAGATGAATAAGCAGTAGCAGTATGTTGTAGAAGCAGTATGCTGCAAAAGCTGTATACTCTCATTAAAATTTTTAATAAAGTGATTGGTAGAGCAATAGCAGTATACAATTTTAAAATTTTCATAAAAGTTAGTATATAATATATTTATTTTAAAATAATATATATATTAAATTATAATATATATTAATAATATATTTTTATTAAAAATAATGAATCTTATTTAATTATAAAATTAAATTAAATTTTATATTTAAAATATTATTATTTAAAAATAAATGTAGAAAATATAAATTTATTTTTGGATATAAAAATAATTTTGATATTATTAAATAAAATAACCTAACTATATATATAATTTATATATAAATTATCATTATTTATCTATTGTTAGAGCAGTGAATGATTCATATAATATTATCAGAAAAATTAATATATGACATATAATTTTTTTTACAAATAATATAGATTAATTTTTAATATATAATATATAAATATATATTATTTTATTTTTTTATTAAAAATAATGAATGATATGTGTAATTATATAAGTTGTATTATATTTCAAATGTGAAATATTGTTCTTTCTAAAAAGTAAAAATAATTAATCACAACTTTTATTTTTTAAATAGAAATTTATTTTTTATTATGAACATAATTTTTTATATTATTAAATAAAATATATCAGTTATATATAATTATTTTAAATTTTTATATATTATAACTGCAAATGCTCTACCAAAAGTTCCATATTAGAGCATTGAGTAAAGAGCATTTGGAGAGCATTGACATCTTGTAAATGCTCTTGTAAATGCTTTTGTGATAAATGTTGATTGAATAATCACAGACATAATGCTTATACTAATGTTCTGCCAATCATACCCTAAGTTTCTGATCTGAAAATTACAAAAAGATAGAAGCAATGACTAACATAACGAAGCTTATAACGTCTGGACAATGACAAACATAGTTATTAAAAAACTTTCTGTTCTTTAACCCATTGTGAGCTCACATGCTCTTGAACCCCTCGTTGCAATTTCCAATTCCTCAAACACCATGAGTGACTCTGGGAAGACAGTCGTGGTCACTAATCGCCTCGCGTTCTTCAGTATATAAACCGCCACTTCTTTCTCATCTTCCGTTCCTTTGTACTCTATCCACTCAAAGGTTTTGAGATGGAACAACAAACATTCGGGAACACAGCTCGGCTGAATCCAACAAACCTTCACACCTTGCTCAATATTCCAGTTGTTCTGTGATACAAAAAAATGATGTAGAAATACAAATGCATTAGGCTAAGTAGACATGTAACTTTCACTGTTTGGGTTAATGACTGAAAAAATACCAGGCCATTGTCCAGTACAACGAGTTTGAGAGTTTGAAGTACAGGGGACTGTTGGAGCACGTCCATAAGCAAATTCGACCAGTTCTCATCACATCCGCGGAACTTCAAACGCACAAGCTGAAAGAAAATGCTACCAACAGGATCCTGAGCCGCCGTTCAAATGTAGAGTGACAAAAGCAAAAGTCAGACGCGGTTTGCAAGTGTGCTAAGAATTACATTTTAAAAAAACAAAAAACAAATTACCAATCCGTATAAGGTTAGAGAAAGACGTTTGGCAAAGGCAAGAGATTCCAAAGCATTCCCTGGGGTTGCCAAAGTATGAAGATTTGCCTCCACAAGCTTTGGCATTTTACCCATCACATTAACTTCACCATACTCAGATACAATATCCAAATGGTTCAAAGAATGGGGATGTATCACAAACAGACTGTAATTAGGCCCCGAATCTTGCAATGTATTCCAAACGGTCAAACTCCGGAGGGAAGGCACATCGATGGTGAAAGTCTCGACATTGTCATCGCTACAACTGTGAACAACCAGATTCTTAAGAAGAGGGAAGCTGGATATAAGCCTAGTGAAAGATTCCTCGTCAGCATACTTAACAGCTCGAAGCCGCAATGTCTTAAGCGATCGTAAGCTAAACCGAGAAGGAACATCCAAGAAGATAACTCTATGGAGTTCCAGGGTCTCGAGTGTTTCGCATCTAAACAGCCTACTCGGCAATCTTATAAGGCAATGTTCATTGATAAAGCTTATCTTCAGATCACGCACGAAACGATCGACCGCGATTCTAACCCATAGATAGATTTCAGAATCGCTGCATTCATAAGCTTTGGTGAGGTGAAAACTCTCTATGACTGGTGACTTGTGTAATAGCAAAGTACCGGAGACGGCATGTGACGGCAAAACTACGCCACGAACCTCGTTGGTCTCCTCGATATTAATCAGGTAATCTTCGAAAGTGAGTCTTGGCACCATTGTCCAAAGTGACAACCATCGTTTCGACAAAACGGTCGTGGCCACGGCATCTTTGGTCGGAGCAAATGACAGTATCTTGATGAGCTGTCCATGTAGTTTCAACAGAGAACTCCAAAGCTTGCTTTTTTTTTTTCTTCAAAGTTTCACTACTTGCCAAACACCAACAAAGACGAAAAAGATTGGGACTTTAGACTTAAAATTGATCTGGAAACAACAAGAATACGGAAGATTTGGGAAATCTCAAAGAGGGTATCGATAATTCTAAAAGCAAAATTCCCAAAATGATAAGGGATTTGAAGAGAAGGCAGAAAGCAATAGAATGAGAGAGTACATAAGCGAAATAAGGTTAAGTTGAAGCTGAGAAATACCTTTGCAACTTCTCCTCACAGTCGAAGAAGCAGAGAGAGTCCACACTCACCACAGTGGTGACACCACTACGTCATTTTAGATCAACCCTAAATCCTTTTTCACGGCAAAAAAAAAACAAAAGAAAAATAATAGCGGCCGGTTTTGAAGTATACTTTTCCAAAAAAAAAAACTATTTATTTTTCCTTTTTAAATAGCACCAAATATTTTCTTTAAATACTGTACAAGTAAAAAACTAAATTCTAAACCATACTAGATTGTGACCCGCATGGATATAGTTTTTATTTTATAAATATATATGTTTTAGATATTAAAACCAAATAGTGGTAGTTAGTGGTAATCTTTTGGAGTTTAATGTGAATCCACATTAGTTTTGAGTTCGATTTCTCCTAAGAATTAAATTATTAATTATGTGATCAGTCTAGATTTAGGTTTCGGCTCAAGTGGTTAACATGGTGGACTGTAACAGACGATAAATCCACCCTTTGGCATTAAAAGGAAGGCATTCCAAATTCGGGTTAAGCAGTGTGGTAGTCAGTCTACTCTGTAACATTGAGTGCTTTCTCTGAGACTGACCGGATCAGTCGATTGGTATATAAAACAAGTATATTTTAGATATTATCATAAACTTTTTAGATATATGATTTACATTTTAGTGTTACATATTATATAATTCTATAATCTTATTGTTTAGATTTTTTTATTCGATATTATTAATATATAATAATTTGCTTATACATTTTACTTTGTTATATATTGATTGTTACTACATATTAATATATTTTTGAATATGATACAATAAATTCATATATTAAAAGTTATTAACTGTTACCACATCATTTTCTTTTGTGTTTCATTATAAAAAATTTATATTTTAGCGTATATAACTTTATCTTTTGCAAAATTTGGACTATTATCATTTTGAGTTTGAAATCTTTATTTTTAAATTTGTATATTTGGTCAAGAGAAATTTGGAAAATAACGCAACTATTTTTGAATTTGAAAGATTATATGATTTAGGATTTTTTTGTTACTAAATTAATGCATTCTTTTCTTGAAGAAATTAACTTTTTGGTAAGATTTTTAAAGTTTTCTCACCATATTTTTTTTATAAATAAGAAATTAAAAAATTTATAGTTAAAACTTATTTTTCATTAATTTATTTAATTAGTTATTAAATTTTAAAAAATTCTCTAATGGTATATTTTATAAATAACACATGAATTAGAGGTTTATATAATATTATATTTTGTATATAATCATTTTAAATAATATATTCTCGTGAGTTTCAAAATAAATAAAAAGTAATGTATAATTGTAGATATAAACATATGCTAAGACTTTTATATTTTGCATTAAAATATTATGTACATGATTTTATATACCACCCATATGTCCATTTAGAATCATTAGAATCACTAGAGTCTTTGTCCGCACTACGCGCGGAAAATGGGTTTGAGTATATTATTAGATAATCTTGTTTACTAATATTAAGAATCTGTTTGTTAAGTTCTGTTATGTTGATTGGTTGTTGTTGTTTTGTATAAGTTTTTCCATAGGTGGATAGATAAAATTGTCAAGAAATAAATAATAATAAATTAGTTTAAAGGAAAAAAGCAGATAAAAATATTTTGTTGCAATTATTACAGCCGAGCCAAGAAAAATGTAATACTTGGTAGGACAGGAGAAAAGGAATAGAAATATGTTCCAGTTTTTCTCACTCTATAGTTTTGCTGTGTTGGAGATTCTTTGTGCCTCAGCTAATTCTGTGGTTGATATGGTATTCGTTCATTGAAGTGCTTGATGTATTTGATTGAGCTGTCAAAGTAAAATCTTGTTGCTAGTGAAGAAGCGAGTTCCAATTTTCCTGCATAAGTGAGTATATAAAATAATTGTATGAGAAATATGTTAAATATAAAACACTTACCTTTAGACCCTCTTGGGATGACGTTGGTGATGATAGCAACTTGAAATTTCCTTTTTTTTTTTTTGCTTTGTAGGGACCTAAAATCTGATGCTGGTCTGTCCCACAATATGAACTTAACCATTGTGGACCTAAAATGAAATTGTACTTATGATTAGATTTTTTTGTTTGACTAAATTATTTTTTTTGTTGGTAAAAATTACCTGTTTAGCATTATACCCATAATGAGTTTTGATTCGGATTCAGGATTGTGTGGTTTTAAGTCTTGGATCATACGTATCTGCCCAACAACATCTGCTCAATGTTGTTCGTATTAATTGGTTACAATTTAGTTCTCAAAGGTAAGAATGATAGTGTAATTAATGATATACCTGGTAGGTAGGAATTGGCAGTGGCCAAACCTAGGAGGTGGTTGTAATTTTGGAGTGAGAAATTGTGAACAGGGAAGCTCGGATTGTTGTCCTCTGTTTTTGTCACTGTTGTTTGTTGTGTGATCTGAATGAAATATGGGGCTGTGGTGAATTTATGGTTTCAAAAATTTGGTAAGACCATATATTTCGAAATTTCATAAATATCTCCTTCTGTTAAATTGTGTTTGGCTTCTCGCCAAATGTCTGTTGGGAGCCTACCTTCAAATAACTGTCCCTTCATGTGTATGAAATGGTTAGTGAAGATATAAAGGGGGGGAAGATATTAATGTTTTGGGAATTAGGCTGACCTCGTTGTTGAAGCATATGAAGCCTGTGGACATCTGGTTTGTTTGATGTTTTGTGATGTGCCAGACACGGCTTATACGAACTGAGATTGATGGCGATAAGATAGTTTCCCAAGAACAAAGAAT
The DNA here is from genome assembly GCA_018703725.1 of Brassica juncea. NCBI lineage: Eukaryota > Viridiplantae > Streptophyta > Magnoliopsida > Brassicales > Brassicaceae > Brassica > Brassica juncea. Next base: position 46,144,571 of record CM031935.1, on the reverse strand, counting down.
CATAATAAGAAAATATAGAAATAAGTAGCAATACAGTAAAATCTCTATAAATTAATAACGTTGAGACTTTGAAATTTAATTAATTTATAGATATATTAATTTACAAAAGTTTCCCTTAATTATATTTTTTTTTATTTTAAAATATTTTTATTTATAAAATAAGAAAAAATTTGATTTTAACATATGTACATTAATTAAATTTTACCAACAATATTAAAATTTGATTGTTTTATTCCCTTATTTGGTGTACATTTTTATGTTCAAAGAATTTTTGAATGTTTTTATATAATTCTACTAAATATTATCTAAATATATTGAACTATTTAGAAAAATAAAAAATACCTTTATTGTGAATATAAAACTTGAAATATAATATTTAGTTTATACTTATATAAACTTGTATTTCGATAGATTATTAATTTTGATTTTAATGAGACTATATATTTTAAAATAGTATTATTTTATTATTTTATCGATTTGTGTTATATTTTTCACCGGACCAAGTTTGGACCGATGAAATTTATTAATTTATAGAGTATTAATTTATATAGGTTCTATTGTACTTATTCATATGGAATGAAACGGTACGTGTGTTGGAGTTTGTATTTGTCTAGGTTATTTAGTGGATGGCTCATTTACAGAAAGACACGGTTTATACGATTTGTTTTTTATTTTATTTAGATACACCATGGAAAGAGATGAGGACAATTTGGGTTGATGGTTTATTTCCCGACTATAAGTTTGAGTGTTTTTGGTTGGAATGAGAGCATTGTATCTACTAAAACGATGGGAAAGTTGGTGAATATCAAGTGTATGCAATTGTTCTAAAACAAAAAGAGTAGCTTAAGTAGTCATAAATAATATAAGAAGGAGATCAAATCTTTTGAAAATCAGAAGCTCCAATGTGGAGCATAAGAAAGAAATAGCCTGAAATTGGTAAAGATTAAGTTAGTTAAATTAAATTTAAATATATCCTAAGCCATGGTTATTTATATTCAAAAGATACATACATGGCATAAATGGGCAGAAAATCTGTGTAAGTCCTCTAACTGATTTTACCATGGTTTGGTTGATATGTTGGCATGGGCGAATCTAGGTGATGTAGGGAGGGGGCAGCTGCCCCCACTGAATTTTGAAAATGTTAAATATATAACCATACTAAAAATGATAATGCTGACTATAGTGGTTATTGCCTCCACTAAATAAAAGTATTTCCTCCCATTGGTTTATGTTTTCTGTCACGTTTTTTCTTTTAATTCTAAAGTTATTTAGTTTCCAACATAAGTTTTAAACTATTTTTAATTTACCTCTCCCATAAATGCATAATCTAACTACCATTACATTTAGGATTTCAACATAAAATTTATGAATCTATGATATATTCTTTTAATATCTTCTTTTCTAACATCATTTTTGTTTAATTATTATTCAATAACTATTTCTTAGAATGTATATTTACTTTTAAGGATATAAAAGAGTAATCACATATATTACAAGGGAAAATCATTTTAAACTAACTTCTATATATTCATAAACAATATTTGATATAATATTCTTATTTTAAATAGTGTATGATTTTTATATAAATAATTTTAATAAATAATATTTTTTTTTTAAATATAATAAATAATTTAATGAATAATATTTGTAGAATATATAAATTTATGTCCCCAGAAAACTTTTTTTCTAGATTCGCCATTGTATGTTGGGCATTGTAAATCTGTGAATAGATTAATTTATCAGAAGATCTTTGAAAATGTGGACGTGAAAAGTTCTAATTTAATTAAAAATATCTTTGTGGGGAGGAAGGCCTCTGAAGATTTTTTTGTAGACTATGTTCTTTACTTTCAGCTGGTGGGAATCTTCGCTTTTGATGATCGTTAATCCTGCTTTGCTTGTGACACGTGAGAGGACCACATAAAGTTGACCATGAGCGAAGACCGGTTTAGGCAGATATAAGATGACCTCTTTTAAACTTTGGTCTTGGCTTTTGTTGATTGTCATTGCGTAACACAACCTGATAGGGAATTGGCGCCGACTTAATGTGAACGTTAGCTTTGTTTCATCATGCAAAGGACAATCTTTGGGATCAAGACTTCTGCTCCAATGTGCGAGCCAGTGATTATTTCTGCCTTGAGCACGCGGTCGCCTATGTGGGTTAGGATCATACGGGTACCATTGCATAATCCCTTTTTTTGATTTATGTTTCGCAGAAGCATAACTGAGGCACCAATTTTCAGAGTAAGTTTGTGTGAAGGCAACCCTGAGAATTCCAAGGAATTGAGATACTCAACAGCGTATAATGTATCATTTTTATCTGATTGAGTGTCCGATATCTCAATGCTGTCAAAGCTGAAGTAATCTCTTGACAACCCGTCGGTGTGCGAGATGGTATAAGAATTGATTTCATCGAAGGTTTCATTACGGGGTGTCAATATAGCTTTATCAGTGTAGGAGGTCTGGGAAGTTGTCCTTTTTTGGCCTCTCCATATGCGGCATCGACTACTTCCTTTAATGGGTCAACATCACTCTGACGAATCAATGATCTATCGACAGTTATCATTTGTTCATGATAGTCTTCACACTCATATTCCGATCCTGGTTGTGGATGACCTTCCCCCACCTGAAGGAGCCAATCAGAGAACTCCTTTTCTTCATGATTGACTCTCATATTTGTTTTTAAAGAGAACTTGTGGCAGCTATCCCATAGGTATGAGTGACTTATTGAAGCTAAGACAGTATCAGCTCTGTTACCTTGAGGAATCACATGTAGTATCTGTCTAAAATCACCTCCTAATAGAACTATCTTTCCGCCAAAAGTCTGATCTTTTGCGGAAGGATTTTTCATAGACATTATGTCTTTCAACGTTTTGTCTAGTGCCTCAAAAGCATGCTTATGTGTCATAGGTGCTTCATCCCAAATTATAAGATCTGTTTTCTCGATTAGCTCAGCCAGCATTGTTCCTGGTTTGATGTTGCAGAGCTTATCTTCGGTGAGCTTTAAAGGGATATTGAAGCGTGAATGAGCTGTTCTACTGTTAGGTAGCAACAATGCGGCTATTCCTGAAGAAGCAACCGGTAGAACTATCTGTTTTTTTGACCGAATCCTGGATATAATGGTCTGGTATAGGAATGTTTTTCCGGTGCCACCTGCGCCATATACAAAGAATAACTTTCCATTCTTTTTATCAACAGAGTCTAAGACTGATTCGTAAATCGCACGTTGATCAGCATTTAGTTTGTTGAATTGCATGTCATGTCTTAGTGTTTCCTCGGCGACATCATAATCCAGTTCTTGGTTCCACAAATTGTTTCCAAGTTCTTTTAGCAAAACATGTTTGATCTTTGGCATCTATTTAATATCACTCAATGAGAGGTCAAGCATGCGCATCAACTTTTCCACTTCGATTAACGTGTATTGCTCAAGAGTCTCATCATCCAGCTCCAGATTTGTATGACCTAAGATTCTCTGCCTCTTGTGAAGTATGTCCTCTCTCATTGATCTCCATGATTTTTCCCATTGGTTTTTAGGACTCGTAACAAAGCACTTGTTTAGGAACGTGAAAAACATATCGTGGAGTTGGTATGGGGTAGTCCATCTAGCACCCTCTGACATAGTTTTGTTCCATTCAACATCATCATCCAAATAGCCGCGTGCGTGGCAAACTGATTTGAAGTCAGGATATTTCACATCGTTAAACGTTTTGAGCTCGTCATAACTTCTAGGACCCTTAATCTTATTTATGAGGATCCTTAGATATTAAAGATCACCTGTTGATGGATGGACAGCTACGATTCTCCCAATACATTTACCTTTCTTGCGTTCAGTCCAGACTTTGGTATTGTTGTTCCATAAGAAATATTCTGGTATTTGCAGATAGGTCAATGTTCATGCAAACTCTGACGTCCTGCATAAGACCATCCACTCAGTGAACATTGTCTTCTCGATACCTGGCTTGCGGATTAAACGGCCGAGGTTATCAGTTCCTTTTATTGTGATATTATGTTCACCTTCTAAGGGAATGATAAGCTTCTCAACTGATGGCTTTCTTTTGTGTATGTGGAATGCGTAAGTCCGCCACATAGACTCACAAGCTGATAGATACCTAGGATCGATGTAGTCTTGGATCTCATTTCGTTGCTTCATAACTCTCTCCTTGGGTTCGCCAGTTTCCACGGTGTCAGAGGTAGTTGTTGTATATCGTTGTGGAAGTGAGTATGATGCTTGATGATCAATTAGAGATGCTTTATCAATTACTCTACAAATTTTCTTGTAGGCTACAGAAGATAAATAAAAATATATTCTTAAAAAAGGAAGCTACTCTAATTTTAAAACCATATACATGATATAAAATTTGTGGTAAGCAACACGATCGACTTAAATAGGAAGAAAAATACACGGCATTCATAATATTGTCGTTTCAGTTAGCATGGACGATAATTTGTAGTATTATACTCAGCATTTTTATGTATTTAGTACTACTATTTTATAGATATGTAGAAAAGGGATACATAAATGAAAATTGATCTCGATCTCAAAGTTTGTCTTTTCCATTACTCAAGAAGTTTTAGTGTTTATTTACAGAGTTAATTTTCAGACTGAAATAAACTAATGTACATATTCTCATGAGAGATATTTATTTTAAAATGAGGAATCAAGTTTTCACTATGAATCCCTTAGGTTGCAAGAATATCCGACTTTTTATTTTAAAGTCCAATTTTATGAGTCTTTACTGGCACATTATGTGAGTTCCTTTGGTTTCGACAACACAAAGGTCACAAGCTTCTTGGTGACATTAGTTAAGGAAGATAGTTCAAATGATCAAACATCAAACTTAAGGAAAGAAATTATTAAGTAGAGCCAACATAGATTATAAGATAGTTCGATGTTGCAAAAATAAAGTGAGATTGAAAAAAACCAAAGCATAGAGTTTTAGTAACCGTAAAACCAACACTCAACACATCCTAGCCACAACTGGCTCGCTTGGGATCTTCTGCCTCAACATTATCAGCAGCCCATTTCACACTCCCAAAGCACGTGGAAGGATCATCATCAGCAACTTCCTTCTGCAAAGTTTCCTGTGCGTCTGGTACGGCCACATTTCCTTCTAAATTGGCTTCAACTTCTTGAACTTTTGGAGTGAGCACCTATGTCACAGTCAAAGCTTGGGTCTTGCCAGTCAAATTGTGATTTGACACCTTCACAATGAATTTGCGAGTCTGTCCTATGGTATCGATAAGAGCTTGAGGTACCGGAACCAAGTGATCATCTCCTACATTCTCATTGGCCTAACATACAGCAAACAATTGTCACTATATACCTCTAACTATCTTGGAAAATACAGTTTTAAATAACAAAGGCACACAGGTTTGTAATTACCTCGAAATAATTCTCAACCAACTCAAAAGCTTTATTTCCAGATAATTCATGTCCAGCATCACCAAGGAGCACAAAAGACGCCTGATCATCATTATCATACACGGAGATCTTGGCCAGGTACCTGTGTCATGAGCAGAGTAAGAATGGTGCATAGAAGTATGAGTTTAAGTAAATCTGAGTCACTTACTGTGCAACACCAACAATATCGGTTTTCCCACATTTCTTACACATAAGGCTGGTAGGCCCTTTGGTTGCCTTAGTGTGGCACCCACCACAGCCTATGTAATACCATGATAAACCGTGCGCAACATCACCGATGGTTGCTATGCACTCAAACCAAGCAACCTGCAAGATGTTAAACGATTAAATAAGAAACTAAGACTATCATATCAAATGTGTTGCTAATTGGTACTGAACAACCTTGGCATCTTCCTACTTCATATAGGAAAAGAGCTCGCCTATGGTCACTGTATTAGTCTTAGTGACAATTTCTGCATCAACTCTGTTAGCAACAGCTAAGTTCGTGTTCATCCTGAAGCCAACGTACAAACATCAAAAACAATGATGGAATAACAACGAATAATTTTAAATAAAGGAATGCTTACCAAGTGAGATAATCTCGGGTTGCTTGAACATCAGTGTCCAAAAATACACGTGATGGTGTCATAGAGGAGAGATCTAGGGCACCTATAACAGATCCATTGTTGTAATACAAATGCAAAGTTATAATGTAAAATGAGATGTAGAATTTGTTATCTCCCAACCTATCGGTTACTCATAGCTAATAAGCCCCAATTTCTACCAAATGCAGTTATATTACTCAAAGCTAACCTAACCAGATAAGATTCCTTGACCATCCTATGTACTTAAAAAATAAGAAAAAGTTGCTAATACGGACCTCCAAATCGTTTCGGGTTTAAGTTAGTGGCTAAAATAACATGTGCAGTTCCTCCAGATGCTTTAAATTTCTTACTACAGTCTGAGGCAGCCTTGTCCCATAGGTACAACTTCATCACCGGACCTCTATAACATACAAAACACGTGTGATAAGAGAGACAACAAATGAATATGAAAAAGATATATATTAGCTTACTCATGTGTTTGAACATGAAGCAGAACTCGGCATGATGAAGCTATCTCGGCATCATCTAGCACGAGACTGTCACTGTGAACCTGCCCATTCACAAGCTTGATGTAGCCAACATAATCTGCAAAATAAAACAAACAAACTCAATGCTTTATATATCATAAACCCAACAATGTAACCTAAAAACGTAAGTATGGATCATAACATTATCCTAGACAAAGAATGCTGAATATATTTGATCGAATTAAAACGGTAGATCCAAGATTAGATTAAACATTATCCTATAAAACAGTGAGAACTTACCATAAAGATCCCCTCTCAAGTCGCAGGCAGCATCGAACTCCTCATATCCATGGAACTGGAAACGGTCCTCAAGGAAACATACCGAACTGTCCTCTAGATCAGAGAGGACAGAAGTCGATGAGAATGTGATGGTGAAACTTGGTTCCGCAACACGATACAAAGTCTTGTTGTTAGACCCGAAAAAACTGTTGAGCCTGTAAATGCCACCAGCTTTCATATGTGGCAAATAAGTCTCTATCCTCCCAGCTGGGATGAAACCCTAGAGGACAGTCTCCTGTTATCAACATTAAAGAAATTAAATCAGAAATGCTAGACAGGAAATCTTGGAAATGCATCAACAACAAAATTATAGTTATTGTACTATCAACAAAAGCAAACAGTTGCTATAAATTCATTAAAGAACAAAATAATAGAACAATAAATTTGAATCTAAAATAATTTATCAGCATCTTGTCTGAAAATTTTTTAAACTAAATTGTAATCAAGAATTCGGTTTATACCTCTTGGTCGATGAGAAGCATCTTGAGACCGATAAGCACCTTCGTCACAACATTTCGAGCTTCCCAAAAATGGATCAACCGAAACCTCAACTCGCCGTCATGAGGTCCGTATTTCACATCTTTGAAAGCTATCACTTCAGCGGAGACAATGGATTTTCCCCTGACGCCAGAGGAGACAGCGGCTTTGCCTCTAACGCCTGAAGAGACACCAGTCTTCGTGCTGTGAATGATTGTACCTGCATAGGAATACGAACGTTGCCATCATCAAAAAAGGAAACTAAACTCCGTACCACAATTTCATATGCTTTTCTATTTTCTGTAGTATAAAAATTATCTATTTTTAAAAAAAATATTTTGTTCATCTCATTGTTTTAAATCTCAAAGCTTCAGACTCTCTCTATTTTTTTTTTTTGGTAATCAAACGAACTCTATAATTTGATAAGGAAACGATAAGGGTTCTTACCTTTGGGGTTCTTCGAATTAGGTACGCCGATCGAGACGCCGGAAGAGACAGTGGTCTTGCCGCTGGGTTTGGTCAGACCAGAGGAGACCGACGCTTCGCCTTTGGCTTGCTTCGAGTGGGGATCGCCGATTGAGTGGCTGGAAGAGACATAGGGTGTGCCGATGGGCTTGATCGGTCCGGGAAAGGAGTCAGTCTCAACGCGTTGTGGTTTCTCTGGGTTGGATTTTCCGTTGGAACTCATTGCAATGTACGAATGAAAATTTACGACGAAGCTTAATCGAAATGAAACTCTGATTAAGAGTTTTATAAACAAAATCTGAAGGAGAAAAGCAAAATGAATCCATAAATGAGAGTAAAGGGAGAACGAAGTGGAGGATGTATTGATTGTTCAGGAATCAGATCGTGAAACGGATCAAAGAAGAGGAAGAGCAAAGGGGATGAGAATCGATCTGAGTTAGGGTTTGAAGAAAGTGAAAGGGTGAGGTCATTCGGTCGCCGTCTATAATGGTTTGATGGGCTTGAGCCCAATCGTAACAAACACACATATAACAAAGGCAATACATAAAAACCCGTAAGCCCAATCGTAACAAAGACACAAAAAAACCCGTAAGCCCAACAAAGGCAGTGACATGGCAAAACCTTGCTCTCTGATTGAGTGATTTAAATGTCCTACGTGAACAGGCTCATTGAGGCTGATATTCAGCTTTTATTACTTGTTTGATTATTGAAAAGTTACTATAATCATAATCAGTCGTGAACTGATCATGTCCAATTGCAATTTAAGGTGGCGTTGGTTATTGGTTCGGTAGATAAGGTGTTGGTTTAGTCTTCTGGTACCACAGTTAAGCTTAAGTAGGTTTAAATATTTATATAATTAACGTGAAATGAAATTGTAACATTTTTGAAATAGTCCAAAACTTAAATGACAACTTATAACAGTAGATAAAAATAGAACTTTATTTTAATAGAGTATATCATAAATTAAATTATATCTCTCAATTATTAAAGAGAAATTGCTTAGCATAATCTTTTTAGTTTATTTTCACAAAAAGAGTTCTCATGAAAAAAAATCTCCAAAAAGTTTTATTGAAAAATAAATATACCTTTATACCTCTAAAATTAATTAATCCTAGAATTGGGGTAGAGTTTTTAATGTGGTGTTTAAAATTAAAAAATAAAAATATAAAAAAATTAAAAATTTACAAATAAAACTTCAACAATATTTTTGAATTTTAAAAAATTTAAAAATTTGATAAAACGTTTGAAATTGAAAACATATAATTCAAAATTATACAAAACTATTTTTTATTTATACATTTATAAAGCAAAGAATATATGAATCTTTTGTCTCTCTAATGAAACATTTTTTGTTCATTTTCTTCAAAGGCTCTTTAACAAAAACTTGAAAATTCTATTTGAGATGACTGCCCATTATTAAAACCAAACACAAATTTTTTTTTAGTTTAAAAATGATTTTAAATATCTGTATTATCTGAAAACATTAGCATTATTTTGAGAAAAATAACTAGTGAAAATATTTTGGAACAAAATCATATTTTAACATTAATATCCTAAAATATTTTCAGTTTTAGTTTATCGAGTTTAATATTAAATTATATTAGAAAATAAAGATTTATATGAAACAACACAGAAAAGTTCAAGGCTTTCAAAAAAAAAAGTTCAAGGCTTTCAATCTTTTATGATGCAAGCCATTTCTGTAATTACACATTAGAGTTTAATATGTACGATCGCGCAGATGTTTTTATTTTTTATACATGTCAAATTTTAGTTTTAAAAGGAAAGTAGCAAAGATATTATTTAAAATTTGATGTTATATATTGCGTAATACTATCACTTGTATATTTTTTTTGATATAATTAATTTATAACATTTTATATTTTAACACGTAAGTAGTTTGTCAATGGATATGAGTTTGTTATTGCAGCATTTAATACAAAACTTATTATTTAAAATAACCAAACAGATGAGCTTCCTCAAAAAATGAGAAAACTTGACATCAATTATTATAAAATAGAGTTTCTTCACTTCTAAAATATACCACATGGGATTCCATGTTACTAATTCGAATTTTTAGGAGGCAACACGTGTCATGGTCAATCAAAACTCAATGTTTCATTAATTCTTGAGTTTAATGAGTTTTATGTCTTAACTACGGTTTATATACAATGAGTTTTATGTGTTTACTACTGCTTATATACATCTTCTCCAAAAACGTATACGAAACTTAGCGAAAGTACTACCATGCAACAATTTCCGTTCAGTCAACTGTCAATAGAAATCCAATGGTTTCACTGGTGACAAACGATTCTGATCAGTTGGAAGCTGAATAGATTTCTTTAATCTGGCGCCGTAACGGAAATTAAAACGGTTCATGCATCTTCATTAACATTCGTATTAACACCTATTCTCTACTTCTCACACGATCTCACATTCAGGGAATCTCTTCATTCATTCTTTTGTGTTAATCCTTCATTATAAATATGAAAGTTTTCTTCCAACAAAATCATCAGTTCATTTATCTTAATAAACAACACAAAAAAAAAGATGAATTTTTTTTGTTAAACTCATAGTTGTGCTTAACGGATTGTGATAGAAAAGTGATAAGAAACTGAAGAAATGAGATGAGAAACAGAATAAACAGAGAAGAAGAGAAAGGAGGAAGACGATAGAAGAGGGGAGATAATTTTTTTTAGTGAACTTTTTTTTAAATATTTATTTATCTTTAGGTCATGATAATTTTCAACATTTTGGTGTTGATTTTTCATTAATGTGGCTCCCTAAAAGGTTGTTGGTCCTGATATCAAGGATACAACAGTTAGTGCATAGACTTATGGATATAGAACCATGTATGAGTATGCATGATTGTGATTTGTGAGTATATTTCAGTTACATATTTTCTATATCACTATTGGACTGTGTATTCTATTTAACTTGGGTGCTTCTGTGTCTCCAAAATGGGCTGAGTTTTGATATATTCGTAGAATGCATTTTTCTTATTATACTTCTAAGTTTGAGTCTGCATATATCACAATAAAATGAGGACGGTGGACGAATGAGCTGAATGTGAAATACTAAACATGTTCATACATGAAACTGGAGCGTTGTAGTTTTGTCCAAACATTAACTTATGCCTTATTTAGAACACTCATTTTCCATAACATATATATTCTCTTCTCGACAAATGACACCTGCCAACCTAATAAAAACAATATGAAAAAACAATAGTTTCAAATATATATATATTTGAAAACAATGTTTCACAATTAATAAAGCTGAATTCTTTACTTTCGTGATGACATTTCATAAAAAAAAGTTGTCTAAAAGTTTAACACTATAATTTTTAAAAGTTTATTAAGTATTCCACATTTTCATCATCTTATTATTTTAAACCAAATTTATTGGTAAACTATTTAATAATCCATGTTTTTGATCAATATTTTATTTTAGGTCTAACAAAACATTTGACATCAATTTAAAATAATATTTTAGCACATAATTAATAATATAATGTCAAAGACATAAATTTTAAAAATATTTATAAGAAAAAATATAATTTAAGATTTTTGTATTAAAAATTATTTTATTTATCATCAAAATTATCATAATTACAGTAGAATAAACAAAGAAAATATGTAAAACTATTATGTATTCATGAACATTTTAATATTAAGATGATCATGATCTATAAAAAGAATAACAAAACATACACAATAAAAGTTAAAATCACCTTAAATTTTAAGTAAGCTAAACATTTTGAGATACTTTTAACTGATATATTTATGTATTTTCTGTTACTAACACGTCCGTAGGATGAAGAGGGAGAGAGTAAAATTATGCTAATAGTAAAAATCAATTGTTTGGTTAATTTAAATTAAAAAATAGTATATCTCACATATATCTCTTTCAAATGTAAACCTAAAACACAAATCATAAATCATATAAAAAAATAATAATCTTGATTACAAGTAAAATATATCCCGCCCGTAGGGCGGGCCGACCCTAGTAATTCTATATTTTTCTTACAACTTTTATAATTTTATTAATTATACTTCAAATTGCGAAATTCTCTTTTGTATTCTTAAATTTTTTTAAAATTTTCTTTCTATACCGTTGACAGAGAGATAATAGGTTAGCAATTTTTTCTTTTATTAATAATTTGATCGATGAATGTTTATGTCATTCTGTCGTTTTGTTTACAGCACCTTCAACAAGCACTCAAACATTTAAATTTTAAGGTTTATAGTAAGCTTTATCGAGGAACATAGGACGGTGAGTATGTGGCCATTAAGATACTTGAGAAGTGTGAGAATAATCCGGAGAAGGCGCAGCTGATGGAGCAACAGTTACAGCAAGAGATATGCCAAGGTTTATAGGTGCTTCCGTGCTTGCCGCAGATCAATGATCTTGGTGCATTGTTACAGAGTATGCCAAGGGAGGTTCATTAAGACAGTTTTCGACAAAGAGACAAAACCGAGCAGTGCCTTTGAAGTTTGCAGTTAAGCAGGCATTCGACGTGGCTACTGGAATGGCATTTAATTTATGCATGGGCTTGGGTATATATATGAAAATATTATTCTTGGAGACACATTCCAAATTATGAATTACTCCCAAAGATACTTTGGTCCAAGTAGACACTTTCTCTTAGTGAATTGTCATAACTACCCTTCCTCTATGTAAAGAGTAACTATTGGATAAGTGTTTGACTAGATCGTAAAACCAAGAAACCAAACCAACCGATTGTAGACATGAAAATGTTACAAAAATTTCTGTGGACACCGTATCTACCACCACCTTCTCCTCCTCATGTCTTCCACCTCATATTCACATCCACCACCACAACAACCACCAACACGGCATCCACCACCACTTCCTCCTCCTCACATCTTCCACCTCCGTATCCACATCCACCACAACAGCATCCACAGCCACGGCATCCACCACCACCTCCTCCTCACGTCTTCCACCTTCGTATCAACATCCACCATCATACCATCCACCATCACGCATCCAAAACCACCGCCAGCTCCTCGTCCTCACGTCTTCCACCTCTGTATCTACATCCACCACAACGGCATCCACCACCTCTTCCTCTCGAGTAGCCACCTCCACCACTGTTTTCACCCTCATGAACTAAGATAAAAATCAGACAAGAAATTAACTTTTCATATATGAATCTGTTAGATATATCTATGAAACTAGGAACAGAGAGTCATGATTGAGAATGGATTGGAGTTTCTGGATTCATGGTGTGACTCACCAATGGTCGAGGATGAAGAGCTGGCGGAGCAGTCTCAGATCGAACAAAAGCTAGAGGTAGAGACAGAGAGCTTGAAAAAAGTGACGGTTCCACGCTTCGCCAAAGACGCCACGATGGAGATGTCGAATTTGAGAAAGTGGATTAGGATTCGGATCGATCTGTGGTTTTAGTAAATGTTGGTGAAGAGCCAAAATTAGGGTTCATCGATGTTAAAAAAGGGACCTGTCTTACAAAAGTGAAAAAGATTTCATTATATTTCGAAAATTCTTATTTTTCTCATTTTCATTATAACGATTAGAAAATTAATGAGAAAAATAAGAATTTCCTGAAAATGTGTTGTAAGCGGTTAAAGATTTGTACTACTAATGCGGTTGCAAACAAGGAATCAAAAATACTTACGGGTGAAGGAGGATTTAGAACAGACAAGACAGGAGTGGAAGTTACTTCTGTGTCTTGAGAACTCAATGATCCTGCAGGATAAGATGCAATAATGTCTTGTGGGTTCTCACTGGCAATGATGTCTCGAGCAGCCTTCTGCAACTTCTCCCATGTTTCACTAAGGTCGACGATATGTATACCTGACAACGAAACATTCTTACATTAGAAGAATGTTCAGACAGTATCGTTAACAGATGCAACAGTGTTGTGTTCTGTAATAGTAATCAGACTAAACACTAACACACACTCATCATAACAAAACACATTACAAAAGTGAGGAAACATTACCATCGTTGCGTCGCTTGAAGATGTAACATTGTAACGCTCCATCTGGTAATTGCAAATCTTGGTACCCAGGTCTCAGTGGCAGACATCATTTTGATGTCAGTTTCCTTCTGGGAGAGCTGTGTGTTAGTCGCCATTTTGTTACTCTCTTCTTCTTCTTCTTCTTCTTCTTCTTCTTCTTCTTCTTCTTCTCTGAGAAACAACTTTAAAGTTTAAACTTGAACGCTAAAATATTGGAAGATTAGAAACCCTAATTTGTTTAATGTCTGTTTTGCCCATGTGTCATCCTGTAAATAAGTATAAAGACCGCGGTAAAATTTTATTTTGATATTTTATTTAATACTGTTTTACTGCTGGTAGAATTGTGATATTACTAAATTGTTGTCTTGTAATATTTCGTTTGTAATAACATTGGTGAGGTTGTTGACAACGAAAAAATTGGTGAGGTTGTGTTGGTGTGGGCTGGGAAATCGACCTTGATGGTGGAGGTGGAGTGAACGACGGCGATGGCAGTAGAGTGGAGTGAGTTGCAGCAACGGCGGTGCGGTGGTGTGAAGGAGATTTAAGTGGTTGCTTTTAAAAAAGAAAAAAAAACAGATATAAAAGAAACAAAGAGAAAGAAGAGCAATAAAAAGGAAGCAAATATCCTAGACATAGCACACTAACTAGAACAAACATGAAGAATTAGCAGCAGCACTCATCCTCCTCCCAATCCCGATTTAATCCCACGAACCGGTGGTTCAAGATGTGAAACCGGTGATGTTTCCGGACGAGGCCAACCGGCAACCCGAACTCGAACAAGCTCGTTCGTGAAGATGTCACTTTATGCCGTGGTATCCTCTCTTTGACAGATCTACAGAGAAGAAAGAGTAGAGAAGAAGATAAGAAGAGCGAGATATCTGGAGATAAAGGGATAGAAGAAAAAAGTAATAAAAGTTGTCAATATCTTAAACTTAAAATTAAAAATTACCGCATGCAGTGGATATAGATCTCATATTAGACTTTAAATATTAAATTATTATGCATTATATCTTCTTTTTTCATCGTTTATTATTAAGAACAAAAAAAATTGATGACGATAACTTTCTCGGAAACAATGAGATATGTGACAATATTAATTACTGTTAAATTTCCGATAACCTTCCCGATCAAATACTTAGAACACTATTTCTCTGTACACTTTGACAAAATTCCGAGAGCTTACCGACAACTTACTGATAATACATGTTTGTCGGTACATTTTGACAAAAATCCGAGAAGTTTACCGAGAACTTTCCGATAATACATGTTTGTCGGAAAATTCCTATAAATTTCCTATGAATTTTGAAATTTCTCACTATTATCTCACTACCTCATTGGAAACTTTCCGAGAACTAAAAGCATCGGAAATCTTTGTCGGAGTTCATAGTGTTTTCTTGTAGTGTTCTCCTTGTTGAGCACACACGATGATTGCAGAGCAATGACAAAAGATATCTAAAGTTATAATAGCTGTCCGATACAAAGGAAAGATTCACACCATTCAACCAAGTTTCTGATCTGAATATTACAAAAGAAAGATAGAAGCAATAATGACATAACGAAGCTTATAACTTCTGGACAGTGAAACATAGTTAGCTAACCCATTGTGAGCTCACATGCTCTTGAACCCCTCGTTGCAATTTTCAATTCCTCAAACACCTGACGTCCGTTCACCGTGAGTGGCTCTGGGAAGACAGTTGCGGTCTCTAATTGCCTGGCGTTCTTCAGTATATAAACCGCCACTTCTATCTCATCTTCAGTTCCGTTGTAGTCTATCCACTCAAAGGTTTTGAGATGAAACAACAAACATTCGGGAACACGGCTCGCTGGAATCCAACAAACCTTCACACCTCGCTCAATATTCCAGCTGTTCTGTGATACAAAAAAAAATACAATGCATTGGACGTGGCTACTGGAATGGCATTTGTGCATGGGCTTGGGTATATTCACAGATATTTGAAATCAGACAATCTTCTAATCATTGTGGATAGTGTTGGAGAGGAATTTAGCACCCCTCACAAGGCCCGTCGAATAAAAGAATTCGGCCCACTAATATCAAGGGTCCGGTCAAGATCAGCCAAATCGAATGATCGGCTCGAATACTCATTCGATCGGCTTAGCCTCATGGTTGATCGACTGACCTAATCAGCGTCGGCTCGATGAGTCTTTGTTCGTCTCAAGCCCATTAAGGCACGGGTTCAGGCCTGGCCGTCTAGAACGAACGAGTCCTAGGGCGAACAGACGAGACGAGGACCGAAGCTATAAGAAGAAGATAGGGGGAAAGAGAAGGGGATCCGAAAGCAGACACTAAAACATATAGGGTTTATCAACCGATCGAACCTCTTTGTATTCTCGTCGGCACTTTTAACAAAGCTCCGACCTTCTCTTCTTTACTTAATCTCTTTGTAATCTCGTTACTGATCAATAAGACGGCTTGAAGGACCCACAATCGAGTTTAGTTTCATTTTATGAGACTTAACCAAACTCGTATTCAACATATAGATCCATCAAGATTGCAGATTTTGGTGTTGTTAGGATTGAGGTGAAGACAAAAGGAATGACTCTAGAGACAGGATGGCCCCGTAAGTCTATATACATTTCTCTCTATGCATCAGCAGATTCGGTCTTTTCTTAGCTATTGGCTATTTTGTGAACTCGCCGCTATGTTATTGAAACGGCTAATGAGATTTGGTCTCTAGAATTAATATTTTCAAGCGAACCTATTCATAAATTCTAAAAAGTATCATAGGACCATTAGCAGACTCTGTCCTTTTTTTATAAGAAGAAAGGCATTGACATGTAGGTAAAACTAACGTTGGAAAGTTAATACTCATGGTGTAAGTCAGCCAGAAAGATTATATGTTCTAAGCATATGCTATTACATTATTCTTTTTTTTTGTCAAACCCTTGTTAGAGTCAACCTCTGAGAATATAATCCAGTTGTGTCCTATCTTTTTTTGGTATATATATTTACTCAATGCTCTTACCTGTCTACATGTACTACTTGTTTTCGTTATGGCATATGCTGAAGAATAGAGAATGATTACAACCATCAAAAGTAATCTTGTGATGTTAATCCCATTGATGGTATTTGTCGGGAGATGATCCAGCATAGGTCTTACCCGCAGAATGTTGATGCCTATAGCTTTGGGATTGTACTATGGGAGATATTGACGGTTATGGTCCCGTTTCAGAACATGACAGCTGTACAAGCGGCGTTCGCGGTTGTGGACAGAGGAGTGAGACCAGCAATCCCAAACGATTGCCTTCCAGTACCGAGAAACATCTTGACTCGTTGTTGGGACGCAGACCCTGGAGTGCGTCCACCATTCACTGAAGTTGTGATTATGCCAGAGGGAGCCGAGGCAGAGATAATGAACAAGATTCGTAAAGCAAGGTTCAGGTGCTGTGCCTGTGCTCAACCAATGACCATTGACTGAATCTTGTAGAGGGACAAAGACAGACACAGAGCAGAACATAGGAAAACATTTTAAAAGGAGATGAATCTAATGTATATGCGTTTTATGTATTTTACTATTTTTTATCTTCCTTTGTGTGTTCATTTGAGTGTGTAAAACGAGCCTCTTCTAATAATTGACAACTAGGAAATATTGAAAAAGATATGTATTATTAATTGTTATGAAAAAACATAACTTAAATTGTATCATCGATTAATTTAAACATAATCACTCGTACTTTTAATAATGGTTCAACCTATAACTTCATTTTTATTGAATCATTCAAGAAAATGTAATCAAGAGATTTTAGAATTTAGCCAATGAATCCTAAAATATTGTTAATTTGTTTAAATGTAATCAAGAGAAATTAGTTAATAGTGTTTGATAAGGATTGGTCGACAAACATTTAGCTTGGTTATATGATAGGCCAGACAAAACCCTGATTATAAAACTATTGGGCCATTTTTTTAACTTCATTTCCGAACGGTTCAACTATGATCTCCACTTTATGTTGTCGGTCGCTTTTTTACACCAGGTGGATGATCACTGAGATTCACAAATGAGGAGAATATGTTTTCATTCTGAAAACAATCGAACCTCAGACCAGCCACTTCACGATTCTTTCACTTCCTCCATTCTTTACTCATTATTAATCTTTGGTTAAATGATTTGTCTATACCACGCCGTCATTAAACTTTGAAGTCATATAACATTAAACACGATTTATATAATTCAAAAATATAGTTTCTTAATTAATGTACTAAGATTTGTGAACTATATACTTACCAAATTTATAGAATGTGGTTGCTCAATATCTTTGGAATCATATATATACTTGGGCATAAAAAAATCAAATTATTATCTCGAGCGAATGTAATGTTACTTCCATAAATGATTAGGTGAAAACTTTCTTCCTAATGCTGAAACATACTGTTGGTTAAACTTCGGTTAAAGTTGGGTTTGGTACCCGAATGGGTGTAAACTATATGCTTGGATAATGATTGAATCGCCGTGCTTTCGTTAAAGAATATTTCGACCCTATTCCAAGCATTTAGGTTACACAAAATCCTTTTGTACGATAAGACAATCAAAGTCTCATTCTTGTTCTAGGCTAAGAAACAAGAATAACAAATAGATCTTTAATGCTTACTAGATTTTGCGCAGGTGTATTTTTTCAAAATATGTTGCTATTTATTTTTTTCATGTCAATATTAAGGCTGGCCAAAAAACCCGAATACAAAGAACCAAACTGATCTCGATCCGAAAAAGTAGTAACAAACCCGAACCGAAATTGATTAAATATCCGAATTATTCAAAATTTGGTATTTAGAGAACCAAAACCGAATCTGATCCGAACCGAAGTATTTAGGGTACCCGAATGTATCCAAAATAGATTTATATACTTATATATATTAATTATTTTTAGATTTAATTTATATAAAAAAATCCACAATATATATGATATTTTTAAGTTGGTTTAACTACTTGAAAATATATACAAAATAGTCAAAAGTAAATATCTAAAATTGTTAAAGTATACTTAAAACACCCAAAATACTTAAAATAATTACTGATTATCTATCCAAATATTTAAACCAAACCAATTTATATAATAAGTTTCGGTATTCTGACATATGTTATTCAAATTTATATGTAATATATTATTTTGTTTATAGGTTTTGAGAAAATTATAGTGTATAATGAATTTAAAAATTTTTAAAATAATTTAAATGGGTTATTCGAATCCGAACCGAACCCGCAAAGATCCGAATCGAACCCAAACCAAAATTTAGAAATATCCTAATAGAGCTGAAATTTTGACCTCGAAAACCCGAAACCCAAACACACTTGAATCGAACCCGAATGGGTACTCGAACGTCCAACCCCTAGTCACTATTATATATCATATATGTGTCATCATATAATTAATCGTATTTTATACATACCATCATATAAGTAATCATATAATTAATAATATTTTATGTGTACCTTCATATAAATAATCACATATATTATATTTTTAAAAATTAATGTGAAATATAAAAACCATAATTTAAGTTGGTATATGAAATTGGGCTTTGTATTGTATTTTTCTTATATATATTGAAAACATTTTTTTAATAATTGTTGTTGGAAAATATTTTAGTAAAATTCACTTTTTGAATATATGTATAGTTTTGAATCATTTTTATATATTATTTTGATTTGAAATATGTATAGAAAGTTTAGATTTTGTTTGATGGTTATTTTAAACAAAAGATATGTTTAGGTAATAGATTTCCAATTTTTTTTAATAGCATAAGCCCATTACTTTTTTTCTTAATATAATATTATTCAGGTTTCCAAACAAACCTGTTTTTAAAAACTGCTATTTAAATTTTCAAACAAACTCTTTTTAAAGTCTGCTATCCATATTGCCAAACAAAATCAAAAGTGTTGTAAAAGTAAAAGGTTATCTTATTCATAATCAAAAGGGTTCGTTATATAGGATTACATAGACCGTCATAGACAAATGGGCCAAGTACATAATGGGCCATAAATGGCGCCTAGACTCTATCCTAATGGGCCAGCCGTCTTCCATGTATAGGCCGGACTGGTTAATGGACATCCACAATATATTATTCATAACACTCCCCCTTGGATGCCATAACCATCTAGAGCTTGTAGTGTGCTTAATGTTGCCTCATTAAAACCTTACTAGGAAAACCCAGTGGGACAAAACCATAGTAAAGGAAAAAGAGTACAACACACACTACTCCCCCTGATTTGGACCTCACTGAAGGTCCTTGAGCCTGCGCATTCCAATCTGGTACACAAGCTTCTTGAATGTCGCAGTTGGTAGTGCTTTGGTGAAGAGATCTGCTGAATTGTCGCTGGAACGGATTTGAACTACTTGAACTTCTCCAGCTTTCTGTAGATCGTGGGTGGTAAAGAACTTAGGTAATATGTGCTTCGTCTTATCACCTTTGATGTATCCATCTTTGAGTTGAGCTATGCATGCTGCATTGTCTTCATGGATGACGGTTGGTGCGTCTTGTCTCGCGGATAAGCCACTGTCCACACGGATGTGGTTGGTCACGAGCCGTAACCACACAACCTCACGACTTGCTTCATACATGGCGATAATCTCAGCATCTTTGGAGGATGTTGCAGCAAGAGTCTGCTTCGAGGATCTTCAAGAAATCGCAGTCCCACCATATGTAAAAACGTAACCAGTCTGAGATCTGGCCTGGTGTGGATCAGATAGATATGCTGCATCAGCAAAACCAACCAAACTTTCTTTGGACTGATTAGTATAAAATAATCAAAGATCTTTCGTCCCTTGTAGGTAACGAAATATATGTTTGATCCCATTCCAGTGCCTTTGGGTCGGACAAGAGCTATATCTAGATAATAGATTCACGGCAAAACAAATGTCTGGTCTAGTGTGGCTAGCCAGATACATTAAAGCTCCAATGGCACTTAGGTAAGGCGTCTCGGGACCAAGGACCTCCTCGTCCTTTTTCTTTGGACCATACGGATCAGTGTCCGGATTTAGGCTTCTCACGACCATGGGGCTCGACAATGGGTGAGCCTGGTCCATATTGAACTTCTTGAGTACCTTTTCTGTATCTGCCTCTTGATGCACAAGGATTCCATTGTTTATGTACTCAAGCTGTAATCCCAAACAAAACTTTGTTTTTCCTCAGTCTTTCATCTCAAACTCTTTCTTGAGACATTCAACTGTTTGGAAAATCTCTCCAGGGGTTCCAATTATATTCAGGTCGTCCACGTAGACAGCTATGATAACTAAGCCCTTGCTGTCGAACCTTTTGAAAAAAATACATGAACTTATTGGATCATTCTTATAGCCCTCTTTCACTAAGTACTCGCTTAGTCTATTGTACCACATTCGACCTGATTGCTTTAATCCATACAAGGATTTATCCAGCTTTATACAATGCTGTTCTCGAGAACCTTTCTTTCCTTTGAGCTCAATACTCTCTGGGATTTTCATATAAATTTCATTATCCAGTGGACCATATAGGTATGCTGTTACTACATCCATAAGGCGTAAATCAAGCTTTTCTCTTATGGCCAGACTGATTAAAAATCGGAATGTAGTTGCATCCACCACAGGGGAATATGTTTCCTCATAGTCTATTCCTGGTCTCTGTGAGAATCCTTGTGCAACAAGCCGTGCTTTGTATCTCACTACTTCTCCTTCCTCATTTCTTTTCCTCACAAAGACCCATTTATATCCCACTGGTTTGACATCACTTGGTGTCAATATTATAGGGCCAAAAACGCATCTCTTTCTTAATGAATTTAACTCCACGTTTATAGCTTCTTTCCACTTGATCCAATCTGATCGTTGAGTGCACTCTAATATTGACGTGGGTTCATGATCCTCATCTTTATCCATTAACTCAAGTGCTACCTTGTATGCAAATATGTCATCAAGCTTGATTTCTTTTCGATTCCATTGTGTTCCAGACATAGTATAGTTTATTGAGATCTCATTATTATCTGGACCTTGTGTACCATGACGTTCAGCGTCCCGAACCTCATTGTTTGGTATATCATGGTCGATATTTTCTATGTTCTGGACGGTTTCCATGGTGCCCTCGGATCCGACATTATCTTTTGCACATTTCCTTTTCCGAGGGTTCTTATCTTTGGAACCTATTGGTCTACCACGTTTCAAACGTTGGCTAGACTCTGTAGCAACTTGGTTTTGTCCTTCTTGGACTTCAATTCTTACTGGTGCATTACAAGCTGGTATATATGACTTAGTCATTTTCTTTGGGTCAGCAAATGAATCTGACAACTGATTAGCTAGCTTTTGTAAATGTATAATCTTTTGGACTTCTAAATCACATTCTCTAGTCTGAGGATCTTGCCAAGATGTTGATGGTCGAGACCATTTTATTTCTTTTACCAGCCGACTATTCTCTCCCCCTAAGGTCGGATATGTGGACTCATCAAAGTGTGAGTCTGCGTATCTGTCCTTAAATAGATCATCCGTGGTCGGCTCAAGATACTTAATAATGGTTGGGGAGTCGAATCCAACATATATTCCCATCCTCCTCTGAGGTCTCATTTTTGTTCTCTGTGGTGGATCTATTGGTATATAAACGACACATCCAAAAGTCTTAATATGGGATATGTCTGGCTCATGGCCCATAATCAATTGGGATGGTGAATATCTATGCTCACTAGATGGCCTGATGCGAATTAATTCTGCTGCATGTAATACTGCATGTCCACATGCTGATACATGGAGTTTTGGCCTCATTAGTAATGGTCTTGCTATCAACTGAATACGTTTAATGAATGATTCGGCCAAGCCGTTCTGTGTATGGACATGTGCCACGGGGTGTTCCACACTTACCCCCATGGATATACAGTAATCATTAATTGGAACGTGAACTCACCAGCATTATCTAGACGTATAGTCTTTAAACGGAAATCAGGAAAATGTGCTCTCAGTCGTATGATCTGAGCAAGCAGCCTTGCAAATGCCAAATTTCGTGTGGATAATAGGCAAACATGTGACCATCTGGTCGATGCATCAATTAGGACCATAAAATATCGAAATGTCCCACTTGGTGGGTATATTGGTCCACATATATCTCCCTGAATCATTTCTAGAAAATTTATAATTTCCTTAGTCACTTTGACTGGTGATGGCCGGGTAATAAGTTTTCCTTGTGTACATGCTACACATGTGAGATTTGGGATAACTTTCTTATCTTTTAATGTGTGCCCTTTGGAATTCATTATCAATTTTCGCATCATTCCAGAACCGGGATGGCCAAGCCGGTTATGCCATAGAGTGAAATTTTCGCAGGCATTAGCCTCAATCATATTGATCTTCGCATAATATAGACCAGTAGATATTGCAGGTATAGTCTCTCGGACTTCCTTATTGCCATGGACGATTTCTATGATATTAAGGAATTCTTTATTTCCTTTGTCCATTGTTTTAAGGTGGAAACCATTCAACCTTATATCCTTGAAACTCAATAGATTCCGATTGGAACTGGGTGAATATAAAGCATTAGACATTTCTAAATGCGTACCCATGGGCAATGATATACAAGCTTGGCTGTGGCCTTCAATAAGGCTTGATATTCCTGCAATTGTAGTTATATTGGCATTTTGCATTTTGAGGTTGATGAAATATCTTTTATCTCTAAGTATTGTATGGCTTGATCCACTATCCACCACAAGTATGGTCATATCATCTTTCATCATTCTATCAAATAATAATTATGACTTAGATATTTATAAATAAATAAAACTTGCATATTATTAATTTCAAAGTAAAATAAAATTCAATGCAACACCAATAATATTAAAATTCGATAGTCATAAAAACATAAAACCAAAGCACAAAAGCAAAACAAAATGTCGAAAACTGTTTAATCTTTCAATAGATCTGCTGTCTCATAATCCATGAGATTATCTTTCTCATGGTCGAAATCACCATTTCCATCCTCGACCATATGGGCTTCCGGGTTCTTTCCTTTCAGGCTCTCTTGGTAGAGGTCAATGAAATGCCGGGAAGTCCTGCAATTCTTTGCTCAATGATTCCTCATTCCACATCTGTGGCACACTGGTTTTGTCGTATGAGATGGCTTGGAGATGCCACCACGACCTTTTCCTCCACCACGGCCATGGTTGGACCCACGACCACAGTTATTGTGGTGTCCTCGTCCACGGCCATTGGAGTTGTAGTGTCCACGCCCACCACGTCCTCTCCATCCACCACGGCCCTTGCCGTATGGTTTATCACTTTGGACGTGGTTGCTTTCTTTCTTTTCCTCTACAACCTTATTGGTATCAGGAATTGGGGCTGATCCAGGAGGCCTCATCGCACTGTTCCTCATAAGCAGTTCATTATTGGTCTCGGCCAACAATAGGCAAGAGATCAATTCTGCATAGGTGGTGAAACCTCTTTGTCTGTATTGCTGTTGTAGCAACACATTACTCGAATGGAATGTGGAGAAGGTCTTTTCTAACATATCTTTCTCTTTCACAGTGTCACCACACAGTCTCAATTTAGAGACAATCTTGAACAACGCTGAGTTGTATTCATCCACGGACTGAAAGTCCTGGATTCTTAAATTCAACCACTCATATGTGGCCTTTGGAAGCAACACCGTTTTCTGGTGACCGTATCTTGCCTTTAAAGCATTCCAAAGTTCCAGTGGGCTATCAATAGTGAGGTACTGGTCTTTTAGACTCTCAGCGGGATGATGGCGAATTATACTAATTGCCCGGTATTGGTTCTTATCACTCTCCTCATTGCCATCGACAATAGTATCACCAATCCCTTTGGATCTCAAGCAAATCCTGGTATCTAGTGCCCACTGCAGGTAGTTATCTCCGGAGAGACTTAGGGCTACATAGTCCAGATTGACAAGTTTTGACATCTGAAAACATTCACCAATATTCTCAGGATTTTCAGATTTATAAATCAAACAAGTAGATCAATCAAAGTAATCTATACGAACATGGTGCGGGATCAATCACAAAATACTAAGTTTTCATAATAAAAATTAAGTGATTAGGACACACAGATTTAATTAAGCCACACAGCTAGATTAGATTACAAAATATAGATTAGGATGGATCAATCAAAAGCTAGGCCGGATCAAGGCCGGATCAAGGCCGAATAAAGCTACATACGGACTTGGTCGGTTTGGACGTATCAAGGCCGGATAGCTTGGTCGGTTTTCAAGGTCGACAATGATAAGAGCAAGGCCGGTTTTCAAGGCCGGATAAACCTTATCAAGTCCGGTTTTCAAGGCCGGATAAAGCTTATCATGTCGGGTTTTCAAGGTCCATAAATTCGAGACTTATGGATAATAAAATTGACAATTTAAAATCAAAGATAAACCCGGTTTCAAGGCCGGATTAGGATTTCAAAATTTCCGATTTTGAAAACTAGGGTTTCAAGGCCCTTAATCAATATCCAATCTCGAAAACATATAATTAGATGGACAAGCAATTTTATGATCAAATAATCAAATTTAAAATAAAAAGTAAACAAACAATCAAACTCCAACAAGGATTAGAAAAATCGTTTTTAGATAATTTCCAATTTTGTTTAAGAATTCCTATTCCAACTAGGTTTAGGATTTCCATATTTTAGATCAACCAAACAATATGAAAATCGATCAGACAAACAAATAAAAGTTTGGAACAGGAAGAACAGATTCAATCAAGCCAATAAATCAATCAAACAATTCGATTTCAATCAAAACAAATTAGGGTTTTAAAGAAATCGATCATAACTAGGGTTTTTAGGGGATGATCAACTTCAAGGCTTAAGGATTCGATTTGATCATTCAGATCAATAGGGTTTTCGAGATTCAACAAGCCATTGAGGCTGTGATTTTAATTGATTAACAATCTTAAGATCAAACTTTGGTTTAAGAGCTTTGATTTACTCATGGAAGGGTCTGAACTTATTGATCTAGGGTTTTAGGGGGTTTTGCAAAGTTTTAATGGTCATAACCTTTATCAATAAGCCAAATTCAGTTCTGCGTGCTCTCTTTAGGGTTTCAGATTGTTTACCTTTGTTTGAAGTAGATCTGAACCGGACCACCAAAAGAGAGAGACGGATCGAACTCCTTCTTGCAGGTCAGGTACGGATGAGCTGGTTCGAGGTTGAGCTGTTGCGGCTTGAAGAACTCGAACAGGGAAGGTTTAAGGGCAGACGGAATTAGGGTTTTGTGGCCGCCAGGGAGTTTTTAGAGATCTGTGGCCGTCGACTAGCTTCTAGGGTTTAGGGAGACCTTTCGTGCTGATAACATGCTGTAAAAGTAAAAGGTTATCTTATTCATAATCAAAAGGGTTCCTTATATAGGATTACATAGACCGTCATAGACAAATGGGCCAAGTACATAATGGGCCATAAATGGCGCCTAGACTCTATCCTAATGGGCCGGCTGTCTTCCATGTATAGGCCGGACTGGTTAATGGACATCCACAATATATTATTCATAACATAAAGGTATTTCTACTTTAATAAGATAGATAGATATGTGTTTTTTCAAAGATCTTTGAAGATCTTTGAACAATGAATCTATCTCTTTTTAACTAACAATAAATCTCTCTATTTGTACAAGTTGTACAAGTTGTCAAGTTATGGAACTTATAATTTCTCAATGCCCACAACTCCTTTATATAGAGTACTAAGAGTTTGGTTAATACTAACAGTTGCAATGATTAGTACCAATAGTTGCATTGGTTAGCCCAAAATCACAATGGTTCATCACCAAAGACTTTAATTATCTAAGGTTGCAATGATTTATCATCAAAGGTTGCAACGGTTCATCACTAATAGTTACAATCACAAACAGTTACAATCATTCATTTAAATAATTGCAATGTTTCACTTAAATGGTTGCAATTTTACACTAAATATCCAACACATACCAATGGAATTGTGAATCATGAAGGTCTTATCATGATATATAAGGTCTAACAGATCATGTACTTGGAAGTCTGTAGAGAACTATATAAGCTCTGAAATGCTTGATACTAAAAATATAATCTAAACAGAGCTTTTCGTGGAAAATAATTCAAAGTAAGTCATGTGATGTGTAGATATACGTGTGATTGATTGTTTGATACTTTTAAGTCATGTTCATGTACGTAAACCCTCACATATCTTGGTTTTGAATTAATAGTCAAAAAATAAAGAGTTTTTTTTTTACCGATAAAAAAGTAAAGTATGATGGTTTCTGTGAGGAAAGGATAATAATTCATGTATAGCAACCATAAAGATAGCAAAGAGCAACAACTAACTTTAAGCTTCAATGCATACATTAGCGATGAAGAATAGGCGATGAAGGTGACTACATTGCCGTAAAGATGAAGGTGATTACACGTTTCTATAACCTTCAATCACTGTAAAACTCATATTAGTCATGTGTTTGTGAGGTGGCCTTAACTCAGATTAATCATGTGTATAGGCAATGAAGGTGATTACACGATACATTTTATCATTAAATGCTATTATTTTCGTATGAAATGTAATAAAAGATAGAAGCAAACTGTTTTTATGTGAAGTTAATACATATCTCTAGAGAATATATTGTTAAACTAAAGTTTGTCCAAAATCATTGTAACGGAGGTGCCAAGTAAGCATTAAAATGAAATTTGAAGATGACACCTCATCAAATTTATTTTGTAATTAATACAAAATTGAAGTTATAATTTTTTAAGAGATCCTCAAATAATATATAAGGGATTATTCTTTTATTTTATCATATAGAAGCTGACGTATATTATGGATGTGAGTATATTTGTTATGTACCTATTTTTGTATATATATACATAACATGTTTGTAATGAAATATAATTACAAGTTTTGATAAAAAAAATTCATATTTGATCAAACTAGAACACTGGGATACATTTGGTATT
Source organism: Brassica juncea (assembly GCA_018703725.1). Taxonomy (NCBI): domain Eukaryota; kingdom Viridiplantae; phylum Streptophyta; class Magnoliopsida; order Brassicales; family Brassicaceae; genus Brassica; species Brassica juncea. The sequence goes on along the minus strand of CM031935.1, from coordinate 46,116,936 downwards.
TGGAATGAATCTGGAACCAAAGCTATATTGTCTATTATATTTTCTCACAGCGAATCAGTTTGGTTAATGGTTGGTTATAGAAAATTATTATCCAAATCTGAAAAGGAGTTTTTCAAAAAGAAAAATTCCATTATATAACTAATTTTTTAAAAAAATCCATAGAAACAAGTCTTGTAGGGTTACGGAGATCATGAAACTTTTAATTGTTTGGGCTTATGTTAGAAAGTTTCGGTAATCAATGGTATGACCAAGCTCTGTCATTCTTGATTTGTTTCTTCAGAGCATCTTGAAAATATTTGATTTAAAACACTTTTTCGACCATTTCAGTTATGTATGCTTTGGTTATGGGTTAGCATTTTAGTTGTAATCTTAATTTAACGTTTAGAAGGTTTATGACATCCTCATGGAGAATACTTATGATGCCTTCATGTTGCTATATTTCGCTAATTCAGTAAACAATCATGGAATAATTTATTTCTAATATCAGTTCACATTTAATCTTGAGATGATGCTAGAAAAATTGATGCAAATTCATTATAAATGATATTCTAACAACAAGGGTAAATAGTTAACAACATAAGATTGATTTGTCAAAATAATCCTTTCGGACACAATGTTAAATCGTTAACGAAAGAATTGTCAATAATTTCCAAACCATACGTTTATTTTGTCGCTATTACTAAACGACGTTGAATATTACTAATATATACAAATCATCAATTTAATCATTATAAATTTATGAACCATTTAATTATAAAAGATATTCCAACGTTAACAGTAAACCATTAATTAACAACGCAAAATTTTTGAGATGATCTTTTTGATAAATTTTAAATTGTTAACAAAAAAATTATCATTACTTTCCAAATAACACGTTTGTTTTATCTTTATTACTAAAGACACATGATATTATTAGTATATACAAATCATCGACATATAAATGCATAAAAGTTGAAAAAATTTTAAAACAAAAGAAAAAGTAATCACTATAAAGTTATGAACCATTTAACTATAAATGATATTCTAACGACAACTATAAACCGTTAACAACAAAAAAAATTTGAGATGATCCTTTCTGACATAATGTAAATCGTTAACAAACAAATTATTAATACTTTCTAAATAACAAGTTTCTTTGTCGTTATTAGTAAATGATGCTGAATATTATTAGTATATAAAAATCATCGACATATAAATGCATAAAGTTGAAAATATTTCTTAAAACAAAAGACAAAATAATCATTATAAAGTTATGAACTGATTAATTATAAAAGACATTCTAACAACAATTTACCGTTAACAAAATAAAATTTTTGAGATGATCATTTCTGACACAATGCTAAATCATTAACAAGCAAATTATTAATATTTTGCAAATAACACATTTGTTTTGTCGTTATTACTAAACGATGCTGAATATTATTAGTATATACAAATGCTCGACATATATATGCATAAAAGTTGAAATTTTTTTAAAAAGATAAAAATAACCATTATAAAATTATAAACCGTTTAACTATAAAAGATATTGATATACCATGGATTTGACCCACTTCTACCCATGGCATAGGTGTTTTAAGATATGATTATTATGTTTTAGATTCTATTAGGTATGTTTTCAGATTCAGGAGTATTTTGGAATAAAGTGATGATTTGGAGCATTTTGGAGCATAAAAGAGATTTCACCCGAGCTGACCATTAATAATCGATCGAGGCACAATCTGTGCCATCGATCGACATCGAAGAAAGGTCTACGACTAGAGATAATAATCGATCGATGCACATCATGTGACATCGATCGACGGTGAATCGCGAAGAAGACAGCTGACTTAAAACCCAAGAAGATTGCCCCTGACAAGTTTTTAACCTAATATATATAGTTTTCCTAAGTGTTTAAGAAAAAGAGTGTTTTCTATTCTATTGTTTTTACACAACAAAAGGTTTTCAGGATTTCTAGAGTTGGAGAGAAGATCCAAAGAGATTTGTGATTGGAACTCCATTATTACCTATTTATCTATCTATGCAGTTTTGTTTATACCTTGTTGGTATGAATTGCTTAGCCATGTCTGAGTAGTTCTATTGTTAGATTTAGGGTTCAAATAGGTTGTGAGGGATTACACCCAACTATAGATTGCTAAGTTGTGATATTCATCATTAGGATGCTCTTAATGCTTGTGTTATAGATTAGTTAACTAGAACCTTGACCTAGGATATAAGTTATTACTTAACCTAGTCATGAACCTATCCTAATTGAGTTAGGATTACTAGAGAAAGGCGGAAGCTGATCTAGGAATCCTTAGTGAGCATTCATTCAATCCGAACTCAAAGCTTTCTAGAGTGCGTCAATCGATATTCCTATAGAATAATCGATCGACGGTGCAAAAGGTGTATCAATCGATATTCCTCTAAAATAATCGATCGACACTTTCTAATTGATCAAACTGATCGGTGAGATCATTAGATCTAGTCAATAGACGAATCTAGAAAGCGAAAGCTGATCGATTTGTTCTCATGAAGTTGAGCTCTATAATATCATGCAAACAACTGTTAGGCATCTATAGGATTATAATCCTTATTACCTAAATAGAAACCCTAAGTCTAGCTAATTTCCATTTATTGTCAAAACCTAATCAAACCAGAGCAACTACCTTGCTCAAAACCTGCTATCTAAGTTTAGTCATAATCAACTTAGCTTAATCACTCTTATTAGATCTAATCCCTCTTAATCTAAGTTTAATCCTAGTTTCTTGTGGATTCGATCCCTAAATACTACAACTGAATCTCTTATCTGAGAGAGTAAAGTTGCTCCTAGGATAATTTGAACACGTATCAGATATTCTAACAAAAACGGTAAATCTTTAACAACATAAAATTATCGAAATAATCTTTTCTGACCATATGTTAAATCCTTAACAAAATAATTATGAATACTTTCCAAACAACACGTTTGTTTTGTCGTTATTACTAAACGATGCTGAATATTATTTGTATATATAAATCATCGACATATAAATGCATTAAAGTTGAGAAACATTCTTAAAACAAAAGATAAAATAATCATTATAAAGTTATGAATCGTTTAATGATAAAAGGTACTCTAACGACGATGGTAAACCGTTAACTATATAAAATTGTCGAGAAGATCTTTTCTGACACAATGTTAAATCGTTAACAAAACAATTATTAATACTTTTCAAATAACATGATCATTTTGTCGTTATTACTAAACGATGCTGAATATTATATTATATACAAATTATCGACATATAAATGCATAAAAGTTGAAAAACATTCTTAAAATAAAAGACAAAATTAATCATTATAAAGTTATGAACCGTTTAATTATAAAAGATACTCTAACGACAACGGTACACCAACGGTAAACTGTTAACAATATAAAATTGTCGAGATGATCTTTTCTGACACTATGTTAAATCGTTAACAAAATAATTATTAATATTTTCCAAACAACTTGGTCGTTTTATCGTTATTACTAAACGCGCTGAATATTATTAGTATATACAAATCGTCAACATAGAAATGCATAAAAGTTGAAAAGCATTCTTAAAATAAAAGATAAAATAATCATTACAAAGTTATAAACCGTTTTATTATAAAAGATATTCTAACGACAACGGTAAACCGTTAACAACATAAAATTATCGAGATGATCTTTTTTGACACAATGTTAAGTCGTTAACAAAAGAAATTATTATTACTTTCTAAATAACATTCTAGTTTGTGTTATATTAATTACGATGAATATTACTATTATATAAAAATCCGTGAAATATAAACACATTAAAGTTGAAAAACATTCTTAAAACAAATGACAAAATAATTATTCTATAATTATGAGCCATTTTACTTATAAAATATAACATGACTATGTTTAGTCATATTTTTTTATTTAGTCATAAATTTTCAAAATCATTAATGAATAATGTATTAATATTTTCAAATAACACGTTAGTTTTGATGTTATATTAAACTGTCATGAATATTGCACATATCTAAAAATCTTCAAACTATAAATACTATTAAAACTGAAAACCTAGTTAAAATATAAAGAACAAGATAACCATTATGATAAAATTATCATTCATTCTTACCACAAATGATCGTCTAACTAAACGGTAAATAGTTAACAACACTTAATTGTTGAAAATTATCAAGTTTGACACTACAAATAATCTTGTATTTATACTTCAAATATATTTACATTACATAAATTATTTATTAAAATCTTTTAAAGAACACATTAGTTTTAGAATTAATTAAACTACCTTGAATATTACTAATATCTAGGAAATCAACATAATCGAAAACACTTATAAAACTGAAATGACAGAGTTTAACTTGGATTAAAATTATGTATCATTTTCACTTTATAATTATTTACCACTTTTGTTTCAAAAAATATTATATTAAAATTATGTATCATTTTTCTTACAAAAGATTCTTTAACCACAATTTTAAACCATTAACAATATAAAATTGTTAAAAAAGTTAGCAATTAAAGATAGCATTGGATTTTTATACTTGAAAACTATTAGGTTGCGTAACTCGTTTATCAAAATCTTTCACGAAATATATTATTTTTGTTGGCAAGGAATCCGAAAACTAGCCTGTAGAAGAAGAGGATAAAAGTAACGGTTGTGAAAAACATAAGCCACCTGTTTTCAAACAAAAACGCTTACCTGATTTTATTCCATCTGTAAACTTTCATGGAAATACGAGATTTTCTCTCTTTTTTTCTCTTTAATAGAAACGAACGAGTTTGAGAGGTTCGAGCGTTACAAAATAAAAGTTGCTGTTTAGGCAATATAATAATAATTGTCTGAATAGGAAGACAAGCGTGAGTAAGAAAAGAGTACTGTTTGCGTTAAAGCGGCAACGCGCTGCCTCATACGACGAGTTCATGCTAGCTAATGAAAGCTCAACACTTGTTCGCGTATTGAACAGTATCTGCGAGCGAGAGTGTGGCTTCAAAATTAATAAGGAAAGATAAAAATTAAATAAATCAAATCCAAAAATTAAATAAATAGCGAACGACGACTGAGTGTTCACTTCCATATTAATCTTCTTCTCTTCATTCTTCGTTCATTTTCTCTCAATCTTAATTAGGTTTCTGATTTTGATTGAAACTGAGAAACGTTTTAAGCTTTAAGATTTTATGAGCTAAAGAGTCTTAGTTTCTATAATCATATGCTTGTCACTATCTTCTTCTTCAACTTTCATTACTTTTAACTCATCTGGTGCAAAAGATGTGTCTTTCATATGTTCTCCACTGTTTTATTGGACTTAGAAAGCTCTAGGTAAATCCTAATTTCTTCTTTTAGTGTACTCGAATCTTCGGATCTGTGTTCTTCACTATTCTTTGTGAAGAGTCTAATGGTAAATTTGAATATAGTGGTAAAGACTTAACATAATTGTGTGTGTACTTTGTTTCACTAGCTCCTTTGTCTCAGGGCGTGCATGGTAAAGGGGTCTTTTTGCTTCCATTTCAGAAGTAAGTTTTTTTTTAATGATTATTAGTAAGAACATCACACAAAACCAGTTTAGGTATCTCTTTGCTTCTACTGTATGTTGAAGTGATTTGCTTTTTGTCATCTTTAGTTTTAAGATTTTTTTGTGTATCCTTGCAGTTTGGTCAGAGAATAAACTGAGGCTGGAAAGATGTTTGATGGAGCAAAGTTCAACGTGCTGAACCACCACAACAACGACAACAACTACTATGCTTTCACACAAGACTTCTACCAGAAGCTTAATGAAGGTACCAACATGTCCATGGAGATTACGCAGACAAGTAATCCTGGAGGTTCTATGTCAATGTCTGTCGATAATAGTAGCGTTGGTTCCAGCGACGCTCTTATCGGCCACCCGGGGTTGAAGTCGCTGCACAATAATGCCTACTCACCTTCTGTTGGGCAAAGCGTGTTCCGCCCCAGGAAAGTCATGCATCCATTGAACAATGACGCCATAGCTCATGCATTGATGGATAGCAGGTATCCAACCGAAGGGCTGGCTAACTATGAAGAGTGGACGATAAATCTGAGGAATCTCCACATGGGTCCTCCCTTTGCTCAAGGAGCTTTTGGTAAGTTGTACAAAGGGACTTACAATGGAGTGGATGTAGCGATCAAGATACTTGAGCGGCCAGAGAACAGCCTGGAAAATGCGCAGTTCATGGAACAGCAGTTTCAGAAAGAGGTGACTATGCTTGCGAATCTGAAGCATCCAAACATTGTGCGGTTCATTGGTGCCTGTCGGAAGCCGATGGTGTGGTGTATAGTGACTGAGTACGCTAAAGGAGGTTCCGTGAGGCAGTTTTTGACAAAGAGACAGAACCGTGCAGTGCCGTTGAAGATAGCTGTGAAACAGGCATTGGATGTCGCTAGGGGTATGGCTTATATCCATGCACGCAACTTCATACACAGAGATCTCAAGTCGGATAACCTTCTCATCTCTGCTGACAAGTCAATCAAGATTGCAGACTTTGGTGTTGCAAGAATCGAAGTTCAGACTGAAGGAATGACACCAGAAACCGGAACTTACAGATGGATGGCTCCGTAAGTTCCATTTTAAAACCTTTCTATCATTCTTGTCTCTATGCAAAGTTACACTAATGTTGATCACGTTTTCTGTTGATGGATGCAGAGAGATGATACAACATAGACCCTACAATCAGAAAGTGGATGTGTATAGTTTTGGGATCGTGATGTGGGAGTTGATCACGGGACAGCTGCCTTTCAAGAACATGACAGCAGTACAGGCTGCGTTTGCTGTTGTGAACCGAGGAATTCGTCCGACGGTCCCAAACGACTGTCTCCCGGTGCTGAGTGAGATCATGACTCGATGCTGGGATGGTAACCCGGAAGTGCGTCCAACTTTCGTTGAGGTTGTGAGTATGCTTGAAGCTGCGGAAACCGAGATAATGACGACAGCTAGAAAAGCCCGTTTCAGATGTTGCATGAGTCCGCCAATGACTATGAACTAAATAAAAGAGAAAGAAGAAGAAAAAAATATATAAGAAAAATGGGCTTTTATATAATTAAGTTATGTGTCTGTGTGTTTGTGTATTTTAAAAAAATCTGAAGGTATGTTGTTGTCTCATGATAAGAGAAGGTCTAGTTTGTGTGTTTATATTCAGTTAATTAAGAAGTATCAAAGAGAAGAAATTAAAGTTTGGACTGTGTCTGAACAAATGTATGCTTATTGGTTTCTTACTGCGTTCTTACTTGGAATCAAAAGTCTGATACAATTCCATAAATGTTGTACAACGACGTCGTTAAGATGTGATATTTTCAGACTACCTTTGTGTATTACCCTACCATAATGTTTCTGTTGGATTAACTTCCCGTGATTAGCTGTGGGGTTCGAGTCTGCAACATTACTCCAGAAATTATCATGTGTAACTCCAAAACCTGTAACAGTTGGAAAATGAATAAGTTTGTGTAGGAATATGGATCAAGACAGAGAAGAACTGAAGCGGACCTTGATTGGTCTTAAATAGAACATTGTGCTGCTCAGAGCTATTGCTTTGTTAGCTGACTCCATTGTAGCAAAAGTCACAAATGCAGCACTGGAGAAGAAATAATTTTATTTGCAATAAGGACGCTTTCTTGCTTAAAATGTGTATTGTATATGGTAAACCCTTGCAACTAACAAAGAGATTAAGAGGAAGAGTTTTTACCCCATTGGATGTTGAGTTATTGGATCAGTTACGATCATAACGTTCTTGACAGCTCCGCACTTGCTGAACAACATAGATATAGCTTCTTTAGTTGCCGCATAGTGTACCTGATAAGTTCATGGAGAAAGATATATCGATGAGTTTCATATATTCTTTTGATGGAGGATTCAAAAATATACAACATCAGAATCTTTATGCATTTGGGAGGACTGAGTAATTTCTCAATCTAAGAATCATGTGTATAGAGGATAGGGATTAGGGTAACGATTCCAATATCATCCAAACAAGAAAGATTAAGGAAATAGGATTACGTTGGTAATATGTATGATGCTTGATTCTGTGACGCCATGTTGTTTCTGCAACTCGCCTGCACAAAAGAACTTATCAAGTGAAACGAGGCAGCATGATAGTCAAAAAAGTAGATGCAGAAATGACTTATTCAGATGATTCCATAAGTTTAAGCTTTAGGTGCTTCTCAAATTGAGTTGAAACGTGCAAAAGCTCAAGGCTTCAAAGAACAAAAACATTTCAGATCAGTGGAAACTTTGGAATAGTAATATTGGCTGTTCCAAAGTGTAGAGTTTGCATACCAGATTGCCCTGAGCCTCTGAGTTCTTCAAATTTTTGTTTCTTCAAATGCTTCGTCTGATTAATCTGGATCTCTAGTTGTTGCAGCTTTTGTTTCATGTTCACTATTTCCTGATAAAAGAAAAGACATCATCGTTTGATATGCGAGGAGTCTCAAGACCCACATGGCATTAAAGCATATCATACATACTGAAAAATGATCTTGCTTTTTGGACTGATAAGAGAGCATACTTTTCTTTTCAACATGCGAGATATGAGGTTCATTGTATGTAATCGTTCCGTTCTTGGGTTTCCTAGCTTCAAGGGGTGGGAAAACTTTGTGCCTGTAAGCGACTACAGGAGCTTCTCTCTGAAACGTCTCGCTATGTTGTTCAATATACGTGCCCATGCTGCTGAAGTGCTCTCTTTTCACCTGTCCGAATCCTAAACTTAGGCAATATAGGATATTCTTTGTCGCCTGGTCGCCCCAATCGATCCCAAACACTGACATGAAGCTTCAATTCCTAGCTCGAAGCTGCATTATGGGACCTCGCGTCATACTAATAAGGGATCATAAGAAGTCAAGAAACAAGATAGTATCTGAAGGGACAGATGGAAAATACAATTGCCTCATTTCTCTTTATGGAAAGTATAGGCGCTTCTGCATTCCACTCCTTTCATCCTGAGACTGCTGTGCAAATGTGCAAGGGGGTCAAGTTACAGATTGGCACTGAATAAACATTTTGGAAAAGCAGCTAGGAATAAGAAATTAACCTTTTGATATCTATCAGTATTCATACGACATGGTTGCTTAGCGGCTGAAACGATAACTGACCGCAGTATTTTTCTAGAGTAGTTAGCATCAGACAAGTTCCAATCCTCTCTCGGTTTAGGTTGTGTCCTTTTACAAGGGATGTTAATGAGCTCTTGTCGTAACATCTTCATGCTTTTAGCTTTTGGTGACACATGAGCCTCGACGTCTTCTTGAACAGTAGATGATATCAACTTTTCCTGCAAAGCCATTCACAATGAGACTTATACCCAAGAAACAGGTTCAGCATTCACACATATGAAAATGTCTTTGTCTTACGTTCATCCAATAAGTAGGAGTAGTATCTTTGTGAACATAGTCAGCATGACTGCGGGAGCTTGAACCTTGTTCGATTAGAGTATCATGAGAACAAAAGTCAATACCAGTCATGGGTTCACAAGCAGAAATTTCTCGTTTACCTTGAGTAATGTCCTTCAAAAGACACTCCCATAAGCTGCAAAGAGGAACACACACAAATTGAAATCACCCTGTCAGCATCATAATGTATTCACTGAGTACATGAAGCTGACAAAGAAGGGATCCATAAGGCAAACCAGGCAACAAATTCTCCAGATTTCTCCCCAAGAAATGCCTCCAAGTAGTCTCTAGCCTGCCTCTGACTCTTCCCATAGCAAACAATCACCGTAATATACTTCTGAAACAAGCTGATTCATCATCAGTACACATGAAAAATACCCAAATCTAAGCACAAAACTCAGGCTTCAAAGACCTGCAACTCTGCTCCCAACAGATCAGATTTACAACACAAAAAAGACGAAACGAGTTTCAAACAAAGCAATTACGCACACACTTAGATCATTAAACTCGTTTCAAAAATTTTCCGAAATCCAAACGCAATTGTAACCTTATATGAGTCAGTCATATGTACAACGAAACGTAGGAATTCGAAAATTCAGAACCCTAGGAAATTGTATACAGGGTTAGACGAAGATAAAGGAGAGGAAGATGACGAACAAAAAGGATATCGTCGTCGGAGTGCTGTTCAAAGAAGAGAGGAAGCATATCGGAGATGATTAGTCTCAGTCGAGAAGCGGACTCCGATTCTCGACGCATCGGGAATGTTAATCCTTCAGCCATTCTTCGTCTTTCTTCACTCGTAACTCTCACCGCCTGCGTTTCTCGGATTATCCCTTGTTGCTGGCGAAGATTCGAGAGGAAGCAAGAGAGAGCGAGGGAGGCTAAAATTTTTGTGAAATTGAAAAGAATAAGAGTGACAGCTATTGTTCCCTACAATTATGTTATAAGAAAAAGGCCCATCTGCACAAGGCCAGTTTCCCTCCCTCGCACCACATTCAATTGAAATGTAACTTAATTAGGTTATAATAATAGGGCAAAGAAAAGTTTTTGTTAATTAATTCTTTGTAAAAAAATATTTGATTAGGAGCCTGATTTTTTTAAGATTCTAGTTTTAAGATTTTGCTTTAGAAATAAAGTTTTGATTTTTTTTTTTGCTGCAGCAGTAGATTTTATAGATATAAAATTTTGGTTGTAGTTTTTAAAAAGGTAAAAAAATTTAAAAAAAATTAAAATATATTATATTAATCAACCTCCGTAGAGATATCGGAAAACACAGCCAACCGAACCGGTGAAAGCTAGGTTACAGGGAAATCAAAAAAAGGTAAAAACATGATTTATCAACTGTAGATTAATAATTATATATTAAACAACATATTAGTGGGTTAAAAGAATAATTATATTGTTTTTATTAAATAAACAAATAATTGCACAAATCTAATCTATTAATTTAGGATTCTATTTTTTATCTACCATACAATAGTCTATGTTGAACCATTCATAGAAACTTAACTAAGCATCCTAAATTTACTCATATATGATATTTTCCTAATAAAAAAATATTCACTAAGAAAATACAAATATACTTCCATTAATAAATTATCATTTGATTGTTTATCATATTTAATTTAGACCATATTTTAAATGTATTTCAGTAACTAGTTTTGAAATTAAATAGTGTAGTTCAATTATTTTAAAATTATGATATTAATTTTTTATTGAACAAAATAAATAATATTTTATTGGTTGTAACTCTTATGTTTGATTTTTGAAGAAGAAAAACACCAAACTGAAATATAATATAATATATTAAATAAAATAATATTTTTAAAATATAATCTTAAATAATAATTTAGTCACACATAAACATTTTGAGAATTCTAAGAAAAAATTAATAAAATTTGTATTAATTCATAAAAAATAAATACACAAAATACTGTATTAGTATATGATTTGTAAAATTCATCAGAAAATTCAACAAATATAAAATTTCAAAACGATATTATATACATAAAAACTGATATTAAATATGTATCTTTATAAATTATTTTATATTTTAAATATTATTTTAAAAATATATCCGCACGGATGTACGGATTCAAATCTATTTTTTTGTTAAAACATGCGAACTTTTAACCACAAGTATTTTATAAACCAAAAAGGTCTTATAAGGTTATTTATGGTCCATTCTCAGCTTCCTCTTTTTTTCATATCGATGATACACACCATGTCAATTCCAGCCGCCTCCAACTCCGCGAAGTCACCACAAGGAGATAAATTTAATTATCAGCCATCGTCATGTTTTTCTTCCTTGCCCGAAGATGTTGTTTTGAACTGCTTAACCCGCGTTCCGAGATGCGATGATCTAAACATCTCTTGCGTATCCAAAACCCTAAGGTCACTCGTGCGTTCGCCTGAGCTCTGCCGTCTGCGATCTTGTCTCCCCAAGAAGTCCGTCTATCTCTTCTATCATTTCCACCAAAACTCCAAAAGGTATCACTATATCACTCTGCGTCAGGATGAGAAGATCACTACCCGTGACTTTCATGTGGAACATAGATCTTGTTCACTGGCGGGTCTCCTGACTCCTACTCGTTTTTCTACGTTCTGTTCTTCTGCCATCTCGGTGGGATCAGAGATCTATTTCCCTGATCACGGATGTCCTCTTCCCTCCAAGAACCTTTGGGTCCTTGATACTCGATCTGTTACTCTACGGAAGGGTCCAAGCATGAAAGTTGCTAGGTGGGCAGAACAAGAAGCAGTGGAAGTGGTCGATGGGAAGATTTACGTGATTGGAGGAAGTGATGTAGAGAGCCAAGTGGAAGTATTCGATCCAGAAACTCAAACCTGGGAGTTCGCAGGTGAGGAGAAAGTGCAATGCAAGTCGCGGTTTAGTGCGTCGCTGGAGCACAAGGTTTACATGGTGGACTCGCTACATGGGAGAATCAGTGCGTATACACCGAGAGAAGGTATAAGCAACGAGGCGACAGAGAGGCTAAGTGATCAAATGAACTGCATGTGTGTGGTAGATAATGTGTTGTATGCTTGTTTTAAGTCGAGTGGGTTAATGTGGTTTGACACAAAGCTCAAGGTTTGGAGAAGATTGGTTGATTCTGATGGGAAGGTAACATTCTGTTCCTTAAAACATGCTGAAAAAATGGCCGAGTACGAGGGGAATTTAGCGGTTTTCTGGACACAGATTAATACTGATGTTGTGATGAAGATGGACATTAGGTGTAGAATGATTGCATTGGATAGGGTAGGAGATGAGATTCGTGGGACGATTGAGTGGTTTGGTATTGTGGCCACATCCCCGTTTGCTATTACTTTAAGTCATTGTTTAGTTGTGTCGGATTGATCCACTCATCATATGCTCTAACGTACTAAACTATTTTTTCATGCGCACAAGCTGTTTAACTTTCCCATAGCACATACTGTGCAGTTCTCATGTCTATTTATGTTCACTAGTTTTATTTCTTTGTCTACAAACATATCTATCGATTACAATCTCCGAGGTCCTAAGCAGGGATAACCGAAGGAAGGAACTTCAAGAACTGATTTTTGTTAACGTCAATTCCAGTAGCAAATTCACCAGAAACTCGACTTCCAGACTTGGATCTACAGATCAATACATCAGAACAGTGACAGACATTGGCCATGGTCTATTGACCTAGCAAAAGCTTTTTAATCATACAAAACAATGATCACCCTCTTCAATCTCTCTAATATCACGTTCTAAAGCAGCATTTGAAGCACAACTAGAGGATTCAGACATTATTTGGGCATCGATCACATCTCTTCCTTGAAGATAATTTCACATGTTTTATGCAATTTTGAGAGATTTCTCTATTTCTTTTAACGTTAGATCACCCAGAAAATAAACTAAAATTAAGAATTTGTTATTTTTTTATTATTATTTAGTTTTTTCTAAAATATTAACATCCATTTCCATGATTATTAATATTCCTATTTATTTTACAACTATTATTATTACTATTAAGTATATTTATTTAATAAATCTTGACCCATTAATTATACTATTAATTCAGTTAGATTTATCATATTTGATTTTTTTAATTGATTAAAATCTTACATGTGTCAAAATTTTAACATATTTATATTGACGCAATTATGCTATTTTACTAATGTGATAGATTGTTTTGATGGTTTTTAGATTTTAGTTTTTGGTTTTGGTTTTTAGTTTTTGGTTATTGATTTTGCTATTTTTTTTTAAAACATGGATGGCATTTTTAGTTTTTGATTTTTGTTTTTGGTTTTTGATTTTACTATAGTTTAGTTCTTAGAAAACTTGAATTATGTTTTTTCAGTTATTAATTTTAATATATTTTATTAATTTTTTTGAAATTGAAATAGAAATTAATAACAAAAATTTTAAATTTATTAAAACCAAAAAGTAGATTTCTAATTTTTTTTTCTTTAGATTTTTTATTTCTAAAATTTGATTACTGATTTATTTTAGTTTTTCTGTTATTTTTTAAAAATTTAAGTTACTACTTAATCTCTTTTTTTAAACAAACTTGAAATTACTTAAAGAATATATCACATGTTTTTAATAAAATAATACCAATAGATTATTAACAAAACATCATTTGAAAACAAGCACACTAAGTTTTATAAATAAGAAAAAAATATCATACATTTGAATTTTTTTCTAAAATAGTTTTACCCATATATTTCTATGGTTATTTATTTTGTGTATAAATAATTTATAGAACAGTTAAAAATTTGTAAAATAAAATTTCCTTTCAAAATATTTTTGGAACTACTTTTAATTTACTTGTACGACAACTTTGTTCTTATATATAAATTTCATTTTGTTAGATGCTGATTGAGGAAATAAAAATAATTAAAAAAACGTGAGAAAAAAAATGAAAAACTACCGTGGTATTGCTCAACAAACTTGACCAGAATGGTTTTTTGGCTTTTCTTTAGAAAGTAACAGCTTATTTCAAAAACCAAGTTTTCCTAAATTATAGGGAATCTATCTGTCCAAAAACTTGATTGGCTAAAAAGTGATTAAAAAAAAAACTAATGTAAAATCTGTAAACAAGCAAACTAATTATATAATTTTATATAGAAATGTACCATTTTACGTTTTAGTAAATTATTGTATAATGGACAAATAAATAAGATGGTCTGGTTAGGTTACTTATGGTCGTTTCATTCTTTTCTTTTTTTTCATCTCGTTTATAGACACCATGCCAATTCAAGCCGCCTCCAACTCCAACTCCGAAAAGCCACCACAAGAAGATAACTATCAGCCATCTTCATGTCTTTCGTCGTTGCCCGACGATGTTGTTTTGAACTGCTTAACCCGCGTTCCTAGATGCGATCACCTAAACATCTCTTGCGTCTCCAAAACCCTAAGGTCACTCGTGCGTTCGCCTGAGCTCTGCCGTCTGCGAGCTGGTCTCCCCAAGAAGTCCGTCTATCTCTTCTATCATAACCAGCAAGAGCCCAAACTTATCACTGGATCACTCTGCGTCGGGGTGAGAAGATGATCACTACTCATGACTATCAGATGGAACATAGGTCTTGTTCATTGGCGGGTCTCCTGACCCCTCCTCATTTAATTTCTACGTACTATTCTTCTGCCGTCTCGGTGGGATCAGAGATCTATTTCACCGATCACGGATGTTCTTGTCCCTCCCGGAACATTTGGGTCCTTGATACTCGATCTGGTACTATACGGATGGGTCCAAGCATGAAAGTGGCTAGGTGGGCGCATAAAGCAGCAATGGGAGTGGTCGACAGGAAGATATACGCGATTGGAGGAACTGATGGGGAGAGCCAAGTGGAAGTGTTTGATCCAGAAACGCAAACCTGGGAGTTCGCAGGTGAGGAGAAAGTGCAATGCGAGTCGCGGTTTAGTGCGTCACTGGAGCACAAGGTTTACATGTTGGACTCGCTACACAGGAGAATCAATGCGTATAGTCCGAGAGAAGGTATAAGCAACGAGGCGACGGAGACGCTTACTGATCAAATCAACTACATGTGTGTATATATGCTTGGTTTAAGGGGAGTGGCTTAAAGTGGTTTGACACAAAGCTCAAGGTTTGGAGAAGATTGGTTGATTCTTATGGGAAGGAAACATTTTCTCCCATTAGTGCCGATAGAATAGCGGAATTCGAGGGGAAGTTAGCTGTTTTCTCGACAACGATTAGATTTACTGATGCTGTTGAGGTAAAGATGGAAATTAGGTGTAAAATCATCGCATTGGATAGGGTAGAAGAGGAGATTCGTGGGAAGATTGAGTGGTATTGTATTATGGCCACATTCCCGTGTGCCATTACTTTAAGCCATTGTTTTGACCAAAAAAAAAAAAAAAAAAAAAAGCCATTGTTTAGTTGTGTCTGCAGATTGATCCACTCATCATATGATTTAACGTACTAAACGATTTTTTTCATACGTACAAGCTGTTGAACTTTCTCATAGCTCATACTGAGCATTTCCCATGTCTATTTATGTTATACTAGTTTTATTTCTTTGTCTACGTACAAATCTATCGCTTACAATCTCTGAGCTAGGTTCCCAAGCAGCTATAACCGAAGGAAGGAACTTCATCAATTGATTTTTATTAACGTCAATTCAATGAGATAATTCACCAGAAACTTGATTTCCAGACTTGGGATCTATCTACAGATCAACATATCAAAACAGTTGCAGTCTTTCTGCTAATATATGAAAAGATTTGTAGAACAAAGAGAGGAAGCAAGTTACCAGGTGAGATGCTTGAGCTGCTCGGAGAACAAGAGCGGAACATATGAGAAGGGGAGAGCCTGGACTCAAAATGTCTAGACCATGGCACTAGTCTCCACATAGATCGTCTGTACCAGGGAAGTACATACTATCCTTACAATCTCCGAGCTAGGTGCCTCATGACCTCAACTGCCCACATCTTTCTTCTTCCAACCAATCCACCAAACATCATCTGACTCCTCTCCCATTCCAGGATCTGATATAATATGTTTGTGTCTCTAACCGAATACTAAATCAAACAAAAACACAATTTTGGTAAGCAAAAGCATAACCAAAGTGAATCCTAAAATTTTAGTTTTCTTTTATATAAATAAAACATAAATGATGTACTCAGTGTTAAAAGATAAAAATAAAACATAAATGGTTCCAAATCGTATCACCGCACTAAATACTGATTACGAATACCAAATCGGCTACCTAAATTTTTGATATCAAATTGAAACTATATACCAATAAATATAAATCAAAAACTAAACTCGAGTACAATTGTCCAAATAACTTGTATATTATCATTTTTATAAAAAAGAAACCCGATAAAACTAAATTAACAAGTGAAATTAACATTATTATTTAAAAAAGCAACACATAAATATGAACACATGCAATGATAACATTTTTGCAAGTCGATACGCGCTACGCCAAAAAGCAAATCGGATATAATAATATGGGGCTCTATTGTAATTAAGGTGGGGTATTCAATATAGAAGTTCTACTGAATTTGAAAAAAAAAAATTGAAATCCCTACCAAATTCTTCTGATATACAATTATGTATTTCAATGATTCTTTTAAATTCTAGTATTAATGGATTGTGTATTTGAAATCATTTTAGTAAAATTTTTTAAATCATAGTGTTATTCAATTCACTAATATTTAGTTCTATTAAATATTTGTGCTATTCAATTTTTGGTGGATTTCATGGTAATTATTTAAAAATAATAATTGAAAATTTATTAAGCAATTGTTCAACTTCAAACTAGGATTTGAAGATAATTATTTATATTATTTATTTATTGGATATTTACGTCAAAGTTATTAATATGTTAGATTTAAAAATCTAATGTCCGTTTTCAAATTAAAAATACATATTATCGTTTTGAGGAATAAAAAAATATATCATTTGTTGTAATCCATATAATGAAGGAACAAATTTTATATATTTTTATATAGTTTGATCTCTACGACTTTATCTAATGATGTAAAATAGTTGACTTCCTAATCTTTTTTGTAAATAGAGTTTTTATTGTACTTTTGAAAATGACTTTCTCTATCTACATGGTATGAAAATATTATAGTTTTATTGTTTTTATCTGTAAAATTTGTGTTCTTTCTTTGTGCAGTTTATACAAAGATTCAAAAAGTTCATAAAATATTAAAAAATTAGGTGATTTTCCCGTGCTCATGCACGGATATAAATATTTATAAAGTAAATATATATTATAATAACTGATTGCTATTTACTTTTAATTTTAAATTAATTTATAGTTTTATGCATAATTTATATTAATAATTTATATTACTTAAATTAGATATATAATTTTAGATATGTTATATCAAGTCAGTTTTGTTGTTTTTACAATCGGTTTAGTTATCATTTGGATATATTATTTTGCATCTATTCTCTGAATTCAATTATAAAAAATTTTATTCAAAATATATTAAAATTTTGATTAATTTTCTTATTTGCATTAGGTTGGTTTTTGTCTTAGATATGTAAATATATTTTAGGAAGATTATTTATAACTTAAGATATATTATCTTTAGAATGAAATAAAAAAATAATAAACTAAAGTGTTTGGTTCCAAATTACGTAAATTAATATAACGATAATATTATGCAATCTCATGCATATATATAAATTTTACAAAAGAACTAAATTAAAACAGTTGCTTAATATTTTATTTTCATTTGTTAAGGTGCTTGAGTCATCTTATAATTTATATCTATAAAATAAATTATTATAATAATTATTATTATTATATTTTTTTATTATAGTTAAATCTATGATTTTAGATATAAATTGGATTAGTCGAGTCACTCATGTTGTGAGTATCTTAAGTTAGATATTTCATTTCAAATTCAAACTGAGGTATAATTATTTTTATTATAATTAAGTCAAGTAAAATTAATTTTATTTATCGTTTAAATGTGCATGTATTTTCATAATATGTATATATATATATATCAAATTAAATGTTGATTTAAAAAAAATTAGAAAATAAAACGATGATCTATAGAAAGTTACATAATAAGTAATTGATACGTTTTTCGAAGTTCATGAACACATCAATATTTACAATAACTAAAATATTTTTATAAATTATAAATGATTTTATGCATTTTGGTTATGGTTATATTAAGTTCCACAAACATAAAAACATAAAATTTAATATTAAGAAAACATATAATTTTAATAATGCAAAATATAATATATCTACCTCATTAAAGTGTATAGTGTGATTTTAAAATATTTTTTTATTTTATCAAAAGATGTTTATTTTTAAAATTTATTTCTCATTTTTTAATATCTCTGAAAAATAAGCAGTAAAAATTGTGATTGTATTTGAGAAATCTTATTATATAAGTAAAAAAAATTTATAGATATTGTTTACTGTAATTGAAAGATATTATGGTCAAATAAATATAAGAAAATACAAATAAAATTTCAATAATACTAATTATAAAATATTTTAGTCAATAAAATATATATCAGTTTATGTTACTTAATTATTTTATGTGATTATCTAAAAATAAATATATTAAAAATATTTCTGTTACTATGAAAATATATATTTTTGTACTTTTTAAAGATATGTTTTAGAATAAATAATATTTATTTTTCTAATATCAAGATTATCTGTGAAAATATAAATATAAAGAAAGTATATTAATATATTTTATATTATTTAGAAATATTTTAAAATGGAATATTACTATTTTGTGAACTTTCCTTTTTAATGAAACCATATTATTTATACAAATATTTTCGTTTTTAAATTCTATTTATAAACTTTATAATATTTCCTTTTTATTTATATATGTTATTTGGAAAATATTAAAAAAATAATTTAAATAAAAAATCAACAATAGTGTGTAAATATAACATTTTAATTCATCAAGAGTATCATCGTAATCAACCACTGTGAGAGTTAACGTGAGTGCGACACGTAGGAAACTGACTTCTCAAATAATATTATAGAGATGGGTTTCTATCAAATTTAATTGTATTCTTTTAAAATCTAAAATGAAAGAATTAGATAAATGCATTAAAATGTTCCTCGTCAAATAACTTAAAAACTACAAAATCTATTATTTATGTCTCCAATCGAATTCTTTCAAATCAATTAAATTTTGGATTGTAGGTGTTGATGGTTGTGAGAACATGAAGAGGACCCATTGTCAAGGTATCACTGCAGGTAAGTGCTAATGCAATATCGGGATGATCATAATTAAGGAGACCTTGAAACTCATTAATACATTTTTCTTTCTTTTTCCAAGTAGCTAAAGAAACTGGCCGTAAGTTGGAAGTCTATGCCGTGGAAAAGAATCCCAATGCTATCATAACACTCCAGTTTTATATCCTTCTTATCGTGATGCTATCCTTTATGATAGGATTTTTTTAAAAGAAGCGGATTGGAAACAATTGTTACCATAGTATCTTGTGACATGTGTTTCTGGAATGCTCCTGAGAGAGCTGGTATTTTGGTCAATAAATATAGATTTTGGGTGCTAGTTTTAGGTTATACTTCCTCCGTTTCATAGTACATGATGTATGAATGAAAACACAAAAAATAAGAAAATTTACTTATTCTATAGAAAACTATTAAAACTATAAATAAATATAATTTAACCAATTATTAAGAGAATTCTGAAATATAATTGGTTAAACAGTTCTTAATAAAGTTAAACTGTATAGATATCTTAAAACATCTTCTATTTTGAAACAAGACAAAAGCTTCTAAAACAACAGGTATTATGAAATGGAGGGAATAATACTCTACACATTCAAATTATTCTTGGTTTGACACCTTCCTCTCTCTCTAACTGTAGGTTAGCGAATTGCTAGGTAGACTTTGGAGATAATCATCTTGCTCATGAGTGCCTTGATGGAGCCCGGCCCCGAAACGTTTCTTAAGCCAGACGGGATTTCAATACCATGCTTGTACATATATTTTTCAGTTGTATCACTCTAGCTAGTCCTAGTGATATGTGTCACAGATTACAACATTATATCTATTCGTCTGGTCTTTTCAAGTATACAAGTTTCATACAGCCAATTACAGCTTCAAAACTTTACACTGACGTAGGTTTTCTTCAGATGACTGCTTTTAATTACGCCGCTATAAGCTTTATGTCAGCATATGTTTAATCTTGCAGGCGAAGTTTCAAAACGAACTTTCCTACTACGAAAAGCGCTTATTCTGTTAACCCGCACAGGTTAGCCAGCCTTGCTCCTCCTCAACCTGTGAGCCTCTCCTTCTTTTTCTTCTTGTGATAGCTAAAACTAAAAGTGTTATTGCTGACACTGTATTATTGCTGCTAATATATGTGTTCACATTTAAGCGTCCAAACTTGTCAAGAAAACCCAACAACAAATGTTACAAAAAGCTGCGTTTTGTTGTACCAAGTGAGATGGGTTCTGCTATGGTTCATGGTATGATTTTCTTGGAAACATCTCTCACTTTTGCTCTAACACGAACCAAATCTGATGCGGTCTAATGACTTTGTGTGATTAGGATTTGCTGGCTGTTTTGAAGCTATACTCTATGATAAACTGCGTATTAGCACTGTGCCTAGAAAAGCAACAGAAAACATGTTCTGGTATGCTATTTGCTCTTCTTGTGTGGCACTGGTGCATTCAAACTTATAAGACAATTGAGTTTGATTTTCGTCAACAGTGTTGTTGAAGGTTGCCAGTATATTTTCCATTGAGGAAGCCCTATTGAAGTTTTACTCTAACGCTCGAATAGAAGCAAGCATGAGGAGATATGTAGCGATTCTAAATAAATAAATTGAGAGAGAGCAGAAGTTTGAGTCAAACTGAACAAAGCATCCATTTCACACATTTTGGTGGTAGTGGGCAGGTTTGGTACTAATGGTGCGTGTCTTCGCCTACAGTCACGCAGATTCATCAACAACGGAAGCTCATACTAGATTAGCCTTTAGAGCCTTTAGGATAGTACTCTCTTAGAACACAATGGAATGCAATTTGTAAGTAAAATAAAATAAAACAAAAAAGGTTATAAAGAGAAGTGGTTGTACATAGAATAATACAATAAGCTTTCATTGGGGTATATATAGCTTGATAAAATGGTATGGTATGATTGACGGTTGAGAACGTGTTGTGTTGTTTAGAAGAGAAAACGCGTGGCAGTAATGATGAATAAACGTAGCAAAGAAAGTGGATGGAAACTAGTTAACACGTATTGAATCATGCCATATCAAATCATAGAAAGTGGTGGTTGGATTCACACCTAATACAACACTAGTTGATTTATTTCTACTTGCGTTCTGGTTAAACCGTTGGTTCCCTAATAGGTAAAATTGAAGGACATAAAATTAATGAGAAAATTGGGAAAATTAAATGGATGTTTTTACTTCTAAAAACTTCCAATATAAAGTAATAATATCTGATTTTTAAACTTAGTGATATTTGATTTTTACTACTCTAATAACATTATATATATTTTATTTTTTTTTCTTAAAAATAACTATTTGAAGATTTTTTTTTTGTACATCAATTGTCTGAAGATCACAAAGTTTATTCAGTACATAGGTGTGTATTATAAATTTTTAATAAAAAGCGTTCGAATTTTAATATAGAAGTTTTGAAAGACCTATTCAGATTTAAAAGTTCTGTATCTAAATTATTGGTTAAAAGTAATATTTTATATTTTTTCATACACAAAAAATTATTCAACTACAGTAAGAAATGTCTTTGTTTAAATTTTTACTAATTCATAAAAACCATGATTATTATACTAATACATAGGTTAACGATAAAGCGGTAATCAATGAATGAATATAAGTTAATTTTTTGTTTCGGCTTTGCTTCCAAGAAGGGGAAGAAGAAACCTTTGGCAGAGAACGAAACATCGCGTTTCGCATCTTCTTCACGATATTCCAACTCTGCTTCCTTCTCCAGAAATTCGATAAAGTGATCGATTCTTCGATTCCCTAGGGGAAGATTCAAATTCTCTAAGTTTGATTTTCAAGTGGTCGTGAGATCGATGGCGTCGGTAGAGAAGGATCACGAAGGCACGGCGGCTGAGACCCGAGATCAGAACGATTCCGCCGTCGTACCCTCGGACACCGCAGTTTCCTCCAGCGTCGGCGGAGGGGAGAAGAAGACGACCAAGGGTAAGGGTTTGTTCTCGCGGATCTGGAACTGGATATTTAGGGTTAAGGGAGACGATTTCGAGAAGAGGCTCAAAGGCATCTCGAAGGAAGAAGCCACGATCAGATCCAGGATGAAGCGCAGATCGGTCACGAGGAGGAAACTCATTAGAAATCTCATCGCTTTCTCTGTCTTCTTCGAGGTTCAGTGTTCACCTCTCTCTCTCTCTTCTTTCATCAACGAAATCGAAAAGTCGAGATCTTTTTGGTCAATGAAACAGTTTTTTTTTTTCTCTTTTTGTGTCTTCAGGTGATTGCAGTGAGCTATGCGATCATGACGACTAGAGATGAGGATTTGGATTGGAAACTGAGGAGTTTCAGGATCTTGCCCATGTTTCTTTTACCCGCTCTTGCTTTCCTTACCTACTCTTCTCTCGTTAGCTTCACCAGGATGTGTGAGTCTCTTGTTCTTGTGAAAGGATGGAACTTTGTGTGTTAGGTTTGTTGTGTTGATCATGTCTCTGTGTAATGTGGTTTTGGTGTAGGTGACCGAAGAGATCAAAACACATTGGAGAAGCTTCAAGGTGAAATGCTGGGGAAGATCGATGAGTTGAAAGAGAGGACCAATTACTTCACCACACTTGATATTCTTCGTGTAAGATTTTACTATGACTTCCAAAGTGATTTGCTTGTGTGTGCTAGCGAGGCTAGTTCAGACTTTATTAATCTGTGCTTCTCTCACTTCTTACTTACACTGCATTACTTTCGACATCTCTCTGGTAGTTACACAGTTATCATGTTTATCCCCTCTAGCTAGATAGTTTTTCATTTACTCTATTTGGACATGTCTTTAAATTCAAGTTTGGCAAAGAGTTTGGTATCGTGAATTTGGATTGGAACAGTGCAGCTTTAGAGAAGGAGTACCTTGTCGAGAGTCTCTCCTTTCTAGTTTACCTGCCTTATATTTTTACAAAGATCAATGCTTTTTCCCATGATTTTCAAGCTGTACTGATTTTATTAGCTCTCAAAATAGTTTCTCTATGTTTCATTATGGTTTTGTATAAAGGTCTAACCTTAAGTGTTATAGTTGAAAATTGGAAGTGTGATATTGTTATGTGTCCCAAGTCTGAGTTAAATGGAGACCCACACTTGTAAGTTCTTGAATCGCTTCTTATTGCACTATGTTCAGCACCTTGAAAGTGAAATGAAATGCTAATATATGTCTTGGTGCTTGCTACTTTCGGGTTTTTATTGCTACTGCAACTGGGACTTGTTTTTAACTTGAGGTATTTTGTTGTAACAGAGGTTTGACCCTGACCCAGCTGCAAGGGCTGCTGCTGCAACTATTCTGGCATCCAAGTTGGGTGCTGATTCAGGTTTGAAAGTACACGTAGGAGATGAATCCCAACTTGACCCCTCCACTGGCAAGAGCAACGACATGGAGATCAAACACTCACAAGGGCTCAGGAATCGAAAACAACCAAACACAAGACGCAGCAGTGCTGGGACCACTTCAGCCCACCATTCAGATAATGAGTCTAACCATTCTGGAACAAGCGAAGGCACCACAGAGCAAAACCAGCAGATGGCTTTTGAGCATTTTAACCCTCAGGGATATGCTGCTCATGATGGTAGCTGGATCTCACGCATAGCAGCTCTCCTCGTCGGTGAAGATCCAACTCAGTCATATGCACTCATCTGCGGAAACTGCCATATGCATAACGGTGAGCGAGCCATTATCTTTGTCTTTTGTTTTCATCAATAACATAATTTAACAATGTCTCTGTTTCTCACTCATCACGTAGGACTTTGCCGCAAAGAAGACTTCGAGTACACTACTTACTATTGTCCTCATTGCCGAGCCCTGAACAAGCCGAAGCATTCAGAAGAGAAATCACTTGTTCCTCCTGCTAATACTGTCTCTCTGAATCCAATGGAAAGTGAAGTGATTAATAGCAGTAGCTCTACTAGTGAGCGTGGTGACAGTCCACTCCCTGCTGAGATTGTGGGAGAAGCCCCAGAAACAACTGAGAGCTGATCTAAGAAAAGTTCTTGCGAGGTAAAGAAAAAAAGGCTTTCATATGTGTGTGTGGTAGAAAGAGAGTTTGAGATGATCGTTTTTGGTAATGCTGAAATCTTATACCGCTTGCAGTTTTGAATGTGGAATGACAGTCTGAACAAAGATAATCCGAATAGGTTTTTATTTATTTTATCTTTATTTTTTTCGTCTTTCCTTGTAAACACATCGTACCATGTATTTTTATTTTATCTACTTTTGGTTTGGGTTGTTTCGAGTTTGAATTCAATGGAACTCAAGATAATGGTTTCGAGAAATCTCTCTTTACTGATTACTAAAACGAAAAAGAAATACAAAGCTTTTACGTAAGCAAACTAAAAAAAAAAATCAACACTAAAAATTTGTAAGTGTTACCAAAAAGAGACATAAAATTTTTGAAGTTCTGTGAAACTGTCCTGTAAATTAATGGAAAAAAACATTTAATTTGTACACATGAAAATAATTATAGAATAAAATGACAGCTATCAACCCTAGAAAAATAAGTTCAATTTGCATTCATCAAAGGTTAACTTAACAACAGATGCGAACTTAAACTTATTTTTCTAAGGTAAAATGGATTATATTTGTTTAGGAGAATCAAGAAAAAGAGACCAAAAGTTGAGGGAAAGCTCGACGTTCAAGGCAATATAACCTAAGTTAAGGTTGAATTGAATAACTAATAAGGTTTTTGCTTCTTTGCTCTTCCTCTGTGGATCATACTTGTTCTAATTTGTTGTTGTTAAAGTTATATAGTGAACGCTTCCTTGTTGGCGACAGCTCAGCTTGTCGAACCAACAAAGTCGAGGTAAGTAACCTACCATATTTGTTGATTTTTAACATTAATCTGATATACCTATTCATTCTTGTTAAGAGTCTGGATCTACATTTATGTCTTGTTTGAATGAAATGTTTCGAAGGCTGATAACACAACAGTAAACCGTAGCCTAGTCTTCATATAGATAAAGAAATATGTACGTAACTATTAAATGTCCCATTTTGGTGAGAAAAGATGTCTTAAACTGAATCTGATATCGTTAACATGTATCACACAGCTCAGCTTCTTCTCCCCCACAAGATCGGACAAAATATTCTCCTCCATCACTTCCTCTCCTCTAAACATAAACCCACCAAAAAACAAATACTTTAACCTTTTCTTTTTTTTTTTTCTTAGCTCTTAGAAAGGGTTTTTTCTTCTTTTTTTTTTTGGCCTTAGCAAAATCATTATTTGCTATGGGTAATGTGACGTCAAATGTAGCTGCAAAATTCGCTTTCTTTCCACCGTCGCCGGCTACGTACAGCGTAAGTAAAGACGAGGAGACAGGAAAGCTCATGTTCACCGGAGTAACGCCGGAGAAAAGCATGGACGTCCATCAAATTACCACTAAATCAGGCAACAAAGTTGTGGCTACGTTTTGGAAACACCCATTTGCAAGATTCACTCTTATTTATTCCCATGGCAATGCTGCTGATCTTGGCCAAATGGTCGAGCTCTTCATCGAGCTCCGAGCTCATCTCCGTATCAACGTTATGAGGTTTATTTATACATAAAAAACGAAAACTTTTTTTTAGTTGATGAACGAACCTTAACGTATTTATATGTAAATGAATCAGTTATGACTATTCAGGCTATGGAGCTTCATCAGGCAAGGTAAAAAAGTGATTCATTCAAGAAATTAAAACATTTTGTTATTGATTTGCACATTTGATTGTTCTTTAATAAAATAGCCGTCTGAGGTCAATACGTACCACGATATCGAGGCTGTGTACAACTGCTTGAGGAGCGAATACGGAATCAGGCAAGAGGAGATGATATTGTACGGTCAGTCCGTTGGAAGCGGACCAACGTTGTACTTAGCGTCTCGATTGAAGAGACTTAGAGGGGTTGTTCTACACAGCGCCATTCTCTCTGGCCTTAGAGTTTTGTATCCTGTCAAAATGACATTCTGGTTCGACATATACAAAGTAAAAGCTCTCTCCTCTCATGTCTCTCTCCCCCAGGTTGCTTTTGGTTATTTTTGTCTCTCAAACTCTGTAAATTTTGCAGAACATTGAAAGGATTCGCCGTGTGACATGCCCTGTTTTTGTCATACATGTAAGATTACATAACATCTATTTTGTTTTTTATTTTATTTCAGAGAGATGATTAAACCTTGGTTTAATGAAACTGCAGGGAACAAAAGATGAGGTAGTGAACATGTCGCATGGGAAGAGATTGTGGGAGCTTTCAAAAGACAAATACGATCCGTTATGGGTTAAAGGAGGAGGGCATTGCAACTTGGAATCATACCCTGAGTACATAAAGCACCTGCGCAAGTTCGTAAACGCAATGGAGAAACTCGCTATAAACAACCCACCAAGCAAACAACAAGACGACGAGCCAAGCGTTACCAAAACTAAGCACAATCGATGCTTAAGATTCACGAAGAAGTAGAGCTACTAGCCTTGTAGAAAAAGAAATGTCTAAAACGTAGCAAATGTTTCCCTTTTTTTTTTTAATTAATAAGCTTGTGAATTACTTGTGGCTCAAGGAAACAAAATAGAAAAAGATCTCAACTTTTTTCCGATGTGATTTTTTTTTATAAACAAAGAAAAGAAAAGAAGATGGATTCGTATCCATTTACGGGAAGTTAAGGCCAAACTTTTTGAGGATGTCAACGTAGCTAACTCTTTCATCTCTTTCGTTGAGATTCTCTCCACTGTTGCGAAGAAGAGCTTCGATAACTTCTTTGAAAGGAATATCAATATCGTAATCAGTGACCTCGATTCCTTCAGTTGCAGACGATGGAGACGAATCGAGATCGGAAGAATGCTTTCCCGGAACCCTAACATCGCCGGCCGCGAGAGAGGGAGGAGAAGACAGAGGCGTCACCACCTCCGTGACAGATTCCTTGGGATCGGAAACACAATTCATCTCCAGAACCCTGACAGTCTCCGCCGTGAGAGACGGTGGAGCAGAAACATGCGACGGAGATTTCGATTTCGAAGATCCTCCCGGAACCTTGACATTTCCCGCCGCGAAAGACGCCGGAGAAATCAGAGGCGTCAAATCCGTAACCTCGGGATCAGCCATAAGATTCGTCTTCACTGTGAGAGACGGTGAAGCAGAAACAGGCGTCGCCGGCGGAGATTTCGATTTCGATTTCGAAGCTCCTCCTCCTCCTCGTCGAGGTTTGATCTCCGAAGAAACCCTAGCTCTTGGTTCCGATTCGGCTGCAGAGGAGAGAGACGCGTTCTCGGGAGGAGTACGGAACACGTCTTCGTCGTTGATGGAATCGAGGCTGATCGGAGTCGAAAGCGAGAGGATCGGAGTTCGGGTGACCGGGGGAGAAATCGGGGTACCGAGAACCTCCGTGCGATCTGAGCAAGTGTCTTCCATTACGACGGGAGGAGAGTGAGGATCGGCGAAGGGGCAATTGTTGAGGAAAGATCTCTGGGAGGAAGTGACACTGCCGAACTCACTCTCCTCGCTTCCAACATTTTCCGCCATTTTTTGGTGGCTTCTTCCACACATTTCCCCATTAAAAGAAGTAGTAGATTCAAGTGTTGTACCATGTCCGGGTTAGTCATTTCTGATCCTCGTCCGGTCTGACATCGGTCTTTCTTGGTTATTAAATTTTTTTTTTTTTGAACTTTTATTTAGCAAAATGATAAACCACTAATAGTTCTCCATAAAAAAAAAACTTTTATTTAGCATCAATACTATTCAAAGTTAAGACATCGTATTAGTTCCCGTTATTTTATTTTTTTTTTGGCTAAAATTTGACCCGTTATTAAAAGTTTAAAAATACTCATAAATTTTAATTTCGAAACTTATATACCCATAACTATTGATTTTCTCGATTTACGATAAATCCTATACCAAACCATATAACTATTGATTTGGTCGGTTTATGTTAATTAAAAAAACTAATTTTCATCTTTTTCTCTTTATCGTTATCTCATTTTCATCAATAGATACGTTAAAAACAGGAGTATACGATATCTTTTTAAATTATATATATATATATACGAAAAGTGAC